>VSDK01023135.1:206535-231319 GCA_009767595.1 Symbiodinium kawagutii
GAGATCAAGCATGGCCGCATCGTCAGAGACCAAGTTGTTGCAGAAGATTGAGACTATTTTCCTAACAGGATCTATATAAGTAGGGGCATGGTAGCACTCTCAAATCAGCAGCAAGGTTTTTAAAACAAAAATAATCGAAAACATTTCGGTTGCATTCGTTCAAACTTTACTTTGACACTATCAGGCCATGTACGCTACCATGGGCTACATCGTCCCGGAATACTACAAATTTCCAGGATATCTTTCCCCATCTCTCGGCCTGAAATTTGCAGATGTGCCAAACGGTCTTGCTGCCTTGTCCAAGCCACGCACTTAGTTCTTCGATGTTCTTTGCCGCCGGCAAAACATGTTTTACACCAGCAACACTCACATATCCGGACACAACAGAATGAATGCAGGTGCAGGTAGTGAAATTGTTTGTACGTAAAATTGCTTAATCTTGCGGGTAACTTTGATGGAGCTAAGGCTGCCAGTGCTTGGTGGTGCTCAAATCATTGCCTTCGCTGGACTGATCGAGACGACTGGATTCTTCCAGGCAGCTTCCACCACTGATGGACGTGGTCCTCGTGAGGGTCAGTTCAGCATGAAGGACTCCACTGAGAGTGCTGAGCCAGGCAACTACGGTGTCGGATTCCCTACCTTCTTGGGCAAGGTCGAGAACCCTGAGGAACGTAAGACCAAGCTCGCTGCGGAGTTGGCCAACGGACGACTTGCTATGATGGCAATCATCGGAATGTTTTTTCAGGACTTTTTTTCTTTGTAATGTTTTTTTGTTGAACCTTACATGTAGAAGTTTAGTCAGGGTGTGTCTTTGGATCTTGCTCTATAATTGCAGTTGATCTCAATTGATTTTACAATCTTTATCTTTGGTGCCTCTTTGAGGACGGCCTGACTGGTTCTGCATGGGGTGACTGGAGCCTCTACACTGCCTCCCCCCTGCGTGCTGCCGATGCAGATGATGAGCCTCCAAAGCCACCACCCTTCGACCCAGCCAAGCAGGCGTGGGCACAGGACATCAGTCCGCACAGCTCCAGCAAACTGGGATAGACTGAGACTTGCCGATATGACTTGCAGATTGGATTGTGTTACCCCCAAAGTAATCATAAGCTCATCTGAAGCTTTTCATGTTCTTCCGAAAGCGAAGCTGGCAGATGCTCGAAATAGTCAGCATCGCTTGCTCTGAAATCCTTTGCCAGGTGGGTGCGATGGAACCCTTGGGCTTCTTTGACCCTGCAGGTCCCTCTTCTCCGGGTGTGTGAAGTGAGGTCTCCACTCTCCACTTCTTACTGAAGTTCCTATCGATTTGTCAGAACAACGGAACAGAACCCATCTGCAAGCAACCCTTTCATTATATGCATTGACCAGCATCATGATCTTGAAATTTCCAAGATCTCCACTTGAGATGGAACAAGAACCAGCTCCTTTGTCCTTCGGCTTGCAAGACAGATATGCCTTGGCCCTGCAGGTTTCTGCAAGGTTGGTGACAAGGACATGTGCACCTTTGTATGAGATACTGTAGGGTTCAAACCATTTACGGCCTGTACGATGCCTGGTGATGGCTACATGTTTGTAGCTTTTACAATTTTCATCTTGCACATCTTGAAGTGAGTGTGCATTGCCCGGCAGGAAGGCTTCCAAAATCTGAGAGCTGCAGAGATTAAGCATGGGAGAGCAACTTGGCTTCATCTTGATCCGTGCTGTGTTGAGACGAATTAAGCCACAACCCTTCCTGAAAACATGAGAACCAAGTTCAATACCCTTGCTGTTCATGTGGATTGAAGGAGTCCTTGGACGCATAAGCAAAACCCTGGCAGGTGTAAGCTCGCGTAGGCAATTTAGGAGCAGTTCACTGGCAAAATTTTGGTACCAAATTGAGGTTGCCGGCTGGTTTGAAATCAAGTATATAACTGCAAAGCAAGAGAAGAACAGAAATCGGTTCACAATTACAATCTTCAATGTATAAGCATGTGTATACGACTTTAGCCAAAGATTGATGATGCGTCACAAGAAAGAACAGGTATGAGTTCTTGGTTTCGGAATGTCCCCTCCTGAATCCGCGTAAGCTCCGCGTAAGCTCAAATTGATTTTGCCAGTGGTTACCCATGCGCCAAAAGAAAGATCATTTGACATGCTGGAAAACCTGACAATCTCTGATTGCAAACCAGCGCTTCCATTCCCGCACCTATCGTAAGCTGCCGATGTGGCAGGGTGCAAAAAAGACTTCGCGTAAGCTGCCCGTAAAGGGTTGATGCCAAAAAGCATGCTCCCGCAGAAGCTTTTCCTTGTTTGGTGCCCAGAAACCATACCGTTTGAACAACGAGACTCGTAGATTGCGGACCCGAGGTGGCGATGATGGCAGCTTTGGGTGCGGTTGCACAGCACTACATCAAATTTCCTGGTTTCGAAACTCGTCAAAGGCATTGGCCGATCGCACAATTTTCCCAGCGAGAAAGTCTTCTTGGTTGATCAGTGCTTATCTGGCTTATCTATTTCATCAGGACAGCACAAAGTCAACAGGGTCCGCCTTCTTCCACACAGATAGGGTCTGTACATTTCTCGCATTATTTTTGCACTTTTTTGCGCCATTGATGCAAACAGCGTTTGACAATGTACTGAGCGTTCACGTCAACTTTGGAAGAAGAGAGTTCAGACGAGTGAGGATAGAGGGGCCCATTTGTCATATGACTGGGGACCAGCAACATGTCGATGTATTGAAACTATTGAGCATGCAAGCCATGTAAATGAGAATGGCGGAGTACAGTGAGTACAGTTGAGGTTCTTCAAAATTTGGTCCATCCAACCCCTTTCATGGCTTGTAATCTCGGCTGTGAGGTTCTCAACTGCATTCAAATCCTTCAGATCCTGCAAAAAACGGGAAGCAAGAATTAGAATCAAACATGGAATATACAACGCACCATTGAGTATTCCTTTATCCTAAGCTTTGTTTTGCCACTGTATTTGAAGCATTGTTGCCTTGTGCACCCTGCAAACGCAGAAGTTCGAGAAACACTGGCATGAGATGATATAGGTATATCCACAAATTGCGTACTGACAATCCTCCCAAAAAAGAATAGTGTGATATGAAAACATATGGAAACCCGATTCTTTGTGGGGCAGGCAATTTTATGGACAGCAGCTTACAAACTTGTTTTCCAGCAGTACTTTGAGGATGGCACAGGAGGGTCCCTATGGGCAAGGATTGGGACAAAGTTTGGAAGCGGAAGCATAAAATTAAAAAAACCTGATTTTTTGTTTTTGATGAATAGATACAGTATTTTGTATGCATTACAGGACGTCTTATCGCATGACACAGCACGAGTAGAAGATGAATACAAACACGCATGCATATACATATATATATATATACGCGCAATCCCGGGGCTTTGCCCCGGCATTGCAAGTGATTGATATGATGGGCCAAAGGCCCATCATATCAATCACTGGTTGGTTCATCATGTCAACCAATGGTTGTTCTGATCAAAAACACATGTGTTGAAATGTCCCACCCCCGCTGCACTATATGTTTCATATATACAAAAGAACTCACTACCAGAATCAAATGTCCCACCCCTGCTGAACTATATGTTTCATATATACGAAGAACTCATTACCAAAATCAAATGTCCCACGCCAGCTGAACTGTATGTTTATACAAAAGAACTCACTACCAGAATCAAATGTCCCACCCCGGCTGAACCATATGTTCCATATATACAAAAGAACTCGTTACCAGAATCAAATGTCCCACCCCCGCTGCACTATATGATGATGACCATGGTGATGATGATCATGATGATGATAATGTTGATGATGATGCTGATGATGATGATCCCGTCACTCTTGTACCTGCGGGGCAAAGCCTAGGAATTGGCCGTATATATATATATATATATATATACATTTGTGTAGACATTTGTGCATATCGTGTCAACCGTTCGGACCACATGACTGCTTGAGATCCTGGACCCATGAGCAAGGAATCCGTGCCAGCTGGCATTGGTGCTGTGACCACTCCTCCCGGCACCTACGGCTTCGCTGCTTTGTTCCTCTTGTCTGGTGCAATGGAGTTGGCAGTTTGGACGCAGGCGCAGGGGTCGTTTTTGGATGTTTTCGGTGTCTTGATGAGATTGCTTGCTACCTGTAAGCTCCCCAACAAATTCCCAAAATGATTGCTGGAGATCGCAAGCAGATCCAAATTCAAAATTTACAAGAACTTTATTTCCTTCTGCACGGCATACACTTGGAGGACCCGAACAAGGAGGCCGGAGACTTCGGAGATCCCTTGGGCCTTGGACAATACAACGAGGAATTCCGCAACAAGGAGATCAACAACGGCCGTTTTGCCATGTTTCCTGGCGGAATAGACAGAACGTGGAATGCAATAAGAGCATTCCGTAAGCCTGACTAGATCAAATCACTGAGTGCAAAAACGATTGACATTGCCTCCTCCAATTGATTCATTGATCTATCACAATCCAGCCTTGCATTGTGAACTCAAAATGTGATGTCATCTTGCGTCACCTTAAGGTTCGCGGCCATTGGCATCATCTCTGCTGATCTGCTGACGGGAAAGGATGCCATCCAGCAGTTCGGCTGAAGTTTTTTTGCTGAGCTGTGAATGCTGAGTGTGAGGCTTGTGATTGACCGGAGAGTGTACCATTTATGATATTTTATAATTATGATTCCATTCTGTGGATCACAACATGAGATGATTTGGACAACGGTGAAAGCGATGAACTCAAGCACTCCTCAGTCAAACTGGCAACCTTATCTTCTAAGAAGATGTGCAGAGGTAGCAAATACAATTTGTGGATAGAGACTGGCATTTGGCCAGAAGTTTTGTAGATGAACGTTCCTTCGACATGTTGCTGAAGGGCCACTTGCGCCTTCTGCGCGAATCAATTCCTTTGCATATCAGACGCGACAAATATTGCGACGATAAAACTGTCTTGGCAAGCAGCACAGAGTAGTGTTTAGTGACGTTCAACAAGAATGTCTTCGGCATGCCCCAATGTGATCCAATGTGAACATATATATATATATATACAGTATATTTTCGGCCATACACCAACGGTTGATAGTTGGCCGTGGTCAGCATCATTTCAGGGATGGCTTTGGGTTTGATTTGATACGACAGTGATGGGTTTTGCAGACCTTTGGCTCCAATCTGTGAAGAAATTTTCGTGCCGAAGTTTAGGCCAGGGCAAAGCTGCAGTGAGCGAAGAAACTTGGAGTTTTGACAGAGCTGTGGAGCTCACTCAGGATTTGGTTCTTCCTGACGTCACGCTCTTCTTGATTCAGCCATATCCCGGAGACAAAGATGGACATATATCTAGACATGTTTCTTCATCCAATGGTTTCTTCCTTAGCATCGCCCGGCATGTCTTGGCGTTACTTTGTTGTACCTTCCGACCCCCTGGGCGCGCGCGTTTTCGTGTGCGCATTTGCCAAAGTCACAGCGTATTTTTGTTGTTTTTTCTCATTCAGTGCGCGTTTTCGGGGTGTGCTTGGTTTGTGCATTGGACAATGGTCACCGTGGTGATTGGGGTGGGGTGGGATGGGGATGTGCAGCGTCGGCAGGATGTCTTCTACGTGTGCGTCTTGCGTGTCTGTTGTCATGGCACGATGGTCACCGTGATGATTGGGGTGGGGTGGGGTGGGGATGTGCAGCGTCGCCAGGATGTCTTCTACGTGTGCGTCTTGCGTGTCTGTTGTCATGGCACGATGATCTCCGTGATGATTGGGGTGGGGTGGGGTGGCAATTTCTGCGAGGTGACAATTTCTGCGAGGCAGAATTTTCCCGCGTCAAACGCGGATTGAGAAGGGTCAATAAAATTGGCCGCATGTCACCTGCCAAGTCTCACATTGATCCATTGGCAATGCAGAGACTTTTGGATAGACCAGGACTTCAAACGGATCTGGATTCCATGAAGTTCTATCGCGCAAAGCGCATGGGGCATCTTGGATGGTCTCCTGAAGCCTTTGGTGATGTGTCAAAAGACAAAGACTGGCTGCTGATCTGAGACAAAAACGACTGCAAAAAGAACAGTTTCTGGAATCCATCGAAAGCAATTTCGTATTGTAAATCACAATGCAAACAGGCCATGCCATATGAGTCGCGCGCGCGGCCAAGGGCCCGGAACGTTGTTGTAAGATCGACTTGCAACCTGTTGGCACTCGCCAGATTTTCCTCCATGGCAACCGGACGTCGTGTTGCCTGCAGATGGAAACTCAGACCGTTGCAAGTGCAGGTTCACTAGGAAGATGTATAGAGATGATGAAACCACATGACCTCATTCAATGAGGGTTTTGTAATGAAGTAATTTGGATCTTAGGTGACAGAATCACAACCCTTCAGCCTCTTTGCTTGTTTCAAGTTCGCTAATACTTTTGACTTTCTAAGGTGCAGCTCTCACTGGAGCAGCCGTTGTGGCAGTTGGAAAGCCAAGAGTTGTCGCTGTTGAATGAATTCGTTGCGAATACAGGGTTTTGAGCAGCTTCTCGATCCTTGACGGTTGCGTGTTATCAGCATTTTTTCTTGAGATATGCCCCTCTATTGTACTTCTAGTTCAGTTTCGATTCCTTCTTGATTTGGGGAGGATTTCGCTGACATGCCAAGCAATGAACATTGCAGAAGCAGAGCGGCACTCCTTGTACGGAATGCTTTGCCGGGCCTACAGTACTAATTATTTACACTCCGTCGACTCCTCCTTGTTGCAGTGTTGCCAGTACTACCACAACTCTTGAGGCTCCAAGTTTTCTTGCTCCAAGCAGCATCCCACGGGTTGAAGCCCACGCAAGATTGCCGCCGCCCCAATTTGGATGTGTCACACTGTGTCAGCTTCATTCTTGTTCCACCTTTGGGTTACTTTCGTGCAGTGTTTTTGATTCTTGCCTTGCATTGAGGTCCTCAGCACAGACGCAGAGATCCACTGTTCAGAAGCTGAGAGGGACATTTGTGTTGAAAACCCTGCATTTGGATGCATCTGGCAGTGGCAAGTTGTCGCAGCGAAAACTAATTGCCCAGCTACTTGTAGATTCAGATTCATATAGATGTGTAATTTTTGCTTGGATTCGCAGTGTAGAATTCCATGCCGTCAAATCGCTCCTTGGTTTTCTGAAGTCCTATGTGTGGAAGGTTAAGACAGAGGACGGAGGTTAGAGCATTTCGTAGCGAGTCATCGCAGCGACAGTTGGGTGCTGAGGCGGATATCTCTCACTTGGCAGTGGCAGGTGTTGTCACCAGCGCACTGGCGCGGTTTCCTAGCTGCCACTACAGCTGTTTGTTACCAAGGTATGTCGCTGTCGCCCAAATAAACTCCCTTCAGCAAGCTTTTGGCTGAGGGGTGGCTGAAATGAGTTGTTGGCATCCCGTTTGAAGTAACGTATCGAAGCTCAGTTTAGTGTCTCATCGATGGATGGACGGATGCATGCCCAGATACACAGATAGATTGCTTTGTTTGAAAGCTACCAGTGGATTAAGGTACAACAATTTGGATGGATGGGTAGGCAATAATAGACAGGTAATTCAGAAATATATGTAGACCTAGAGTCAAGAACGAAAGAACATGACAGAAACAGATAGAAACGTTTTGGGATGCAAACATGCGCACCTATCGAACAATTACCTGCACTGCTTTTTTCCGCAACTCCCTTGGTGCTGGATTTTCTTTTCCTTTAGGTACAGTTGGGGCCTGCCTCCAATGCGTACCATTGATACACCACTGACTGATGGATGGACATGGCGGTCAACGGCAAAATCTTGATGGTAATTCCCCATACAGGTCTTTTGTTCAAACTCATGACAGCTTCATTCTGATTGCGAAGATTTCAAGCCACCTTGTCTCAGCCACTAGAATGGTGTCACTTCGACCCTGAAATGACAACAAGTATTGAAAGTAAATGCTTGTATGGTTGTGAAGGGCATGTGGAATGAACATTGCGATGGTGCATGGGGTGCGCAATTTGTCCAATGAGGCAGCCGTACGGGTGGGGCACTTAGTTGAACACAAATCAGAGCCATGTGTGCAATGTTTGCTTTGAATATTGTCCAGTTGTTTCATGTAACTCAGCAAGAATATGAACTTGAAACTCCGTCTAAGATGTCTAAGCACTTGCCCAGAATTTCAACAAGTATATGAAAGCTTTTTGGGATATTCAGACTGACATGCCATCCTTTTCCCTAGCCCTGGAATCATGCTGCACAGAACTTCAAGTGACTCGCTCAAGATGCTTGATTCTTTTGTGAGCCATGATCGTTGGAGTGGTAGCAGATTCTTACATTTCCCATGCGCAAAGATCAAGAAGGCCGGACCTTTCTACAAGCGAATAGGAGCTCTAATTCAACTCACAAATGATTTCACCGATCAATATTCCAAGGATTAAAATTGATTCAAGCAAGAATCGCTTAGATATCGCGTGCCATTTGTGGACAGGTCAGAGTCTCCGATCTGTAAACAGAGTAGACAGATCGTGCACCATCACTGGATCACTAGGGTCAGATTGGAAGTGGAAACTTCTCATCTGAGCACTTGCCTGATTTCTGCAGCATTTTGAGGCAGATCTGTCGAATTTTCAGCCCTTTCCCTCAGACCCTTTTTCAGGGCAATGGCTCCTCGCAACACCATGTTGGCTGCGGCTGGCCTTGCGGCTGGTGGTTATGTGGCCACACAGGCTTTTGTGCCCAGTGCATCAGGACCTGCTGTGAGCACTGAGGCTGTGACAAATCTGCGTGGTGCCTCAGCTGCCCCATCGCAGGGCTTTGGCAGTGCACTGCCATTGATGGGCTTGGTTGGAGTTGGAGCCGTGGCTGCTGGACGTAGCCGCATGGCCCGACGCGCTGAGCCCGTGTCTGCTGGTGCAGCTGCAGCTGCCTCGGCCCAGGCTTTGGGTTTCTTTGACCCTGCTGGGTTTTGCAAGAAGGGTGACGAGGCCGGATTCCGCAACCTTCGTGCTGCTGAAATCAAGCATGGGAGGGCTGCGATGATGGCAGCTTTGGGCGCCGTGGTGCAACACTATGTGAAGTTCCCTGGCTTTGAGTCCGTTCCAAGTGGCCTTGCTGCTGCTATCACAGCTCCCGGAAGCTATGGCTTCGTGGCTCTCTTTGCTGTGGCGGGCATCCTTGAGTTGGGAGCTTGGACTGAGAGTGATGACAAGGAGCCAGGAAACTTCGGTGACCCCCTCGGCCTGAACCAGTACAACCAGGAAATGAGAGACACTCAAGTGGCATTGAGCAGACCAGCGGACTTGACCAGCAGACCATACATATATATATATATGTATACACATATACATATATGTATATATATATATATATATATGTAGGCATATCAAAAAATATAACATACAATATGTAGATACACAGGTAACAAGATATATGCGCTGTGTATATGTATTTATATGTATATATATATATATATTTATTTTTTACACACACACACATATATTGATATGTTTGCATGTATGTATACACACGCACCTGCAGATATTGTTCCACCATGGTCAAGTAACATTTGCCAAGTACATGACAAGACTGCATTTGACAAAGATAGCAACTTTGACCGCTAGTCTTAGATCCAAATGTGGACTTTGAACCAGAAGGACGGATTTGTCGATTTATGCAGAGGCAAGGCCGATTAAAAAAAAACCAGTTTGCTTAGATTTTATCTTATATCCAAAATCATGTATGTGATATGTGGCCGTGCGTCTACATCGATATTGTACATCTTCACTTGTGGAGATGTTTGCACACGGTGTCCGCTTGCACCATGGTGAGCATCAATCATAGCCCTGGCACCAAGGAGCGTGAGATCAACAACGGCCGCTTCGCAATGTTTGCTGCCATTGGAATTATCGCCGCAGAGCTCTACACTGGCAAAGATGCCATTGAGCAGTTCGGGCTGTAGACATCTGCATGCTAGTTTGATATTTTTCTGGTATGGCCGCGAACTTGGTACAGATGAGCTAGCAGTCACTGACAAGGGTACGACTCGACTGACATATGCGCTTGTCAAATTTGTTGATGCAAGGGTGCAGTCAGATGATCTTTTCATGAGCTGTCTGAATCATACTTGGATCTCTGTCGGTGAGAAGACTGCTCTAGCTCATTTTTAAGCGGTTTCAGCGTGGAACTGGAACCGTCATGAAATTTTGTGCGCGTTGAAGCCAGTGAGTTTTAAACGCTTTCCTATTTTCGCTTACAGCGCCTGCCAACAAAATTATTTGTCATACTCATTTAAATACTCTCGTGGATAGCAATGCGTGCGGAAAACGGTTCATCATGCTGCAATGAACTTCAAGTGACTGTCTCTGGAAGATGCCGCCATTGTGTGGATTCTGACATTCCCCTTACACAAGGATCAAGACTCGGAATGGAAGTAGAGTAGACTGTACACCATCACTTGGATCAAATTGGAAGTGGAAACTTCTCATCTGAGCACTTGCCTGATTTCTGCAGCATTTTGAGGCAGATCTGTCGAATTTTCAGCCCTTTCCCTCAGACCCTTTTTCAGGGCAATGGCTCCTCGCAACACCATGTTGGCTGCGGCTGGCCTTGCGGCTGGTGGTTATGTGGCCACACAGGCTTTTGTGCCCAGTGCATCAGGACCTGCTGTGAGCACTGAGGCTGTGACAAATCTGCGTGGTGCCTCAGCTGCCCCATCGCAGGGCTTTGGCAGTGCACTGCCACTCAGCTGTTGCAGGCTCGGCTGGTGTTGGCTCCTTGAAGAAGGGAGAGGAAACTGTTGCAGGCAAGGGTGGAGGAAATGCAGGCTTCGACCCTGCTACCCAGATCGGTGCTATGGCTCCTTTGGGTTTCTTTGACCCTGCTGGGTTTTGCAAGAAGGGTGACGAGGCCGGATTCCGCAACCTTCGTGCTGCTGAAATCAAGCATGGGAGGGCTGCGATGATGGCAGCTTTGGGCGCCGTGGTGCAACACTATGTGAAGTTCCCTGGCTTTGAGTCCGTTCCAAGTGGCCTTGCTGCTGCTATCACAGCTCCCGGAAGCTATGGCTTCGTGGCTCTCTTCGCTGTGGCGGGCATCCTTGAGTTGGGAGCTTGGACTGAGAGTGATGACAAGGAGCCAGGAAACTTCGGCGACCCCCTCGGCCTGAACCAGTACAACCAGGAAATGAGGGAGACTCAACTGGCATTAAGCGGACCAGCGGACTTGACCAGCGGACTTGACCAGCGGACTTCACATGTCTTGCATCGCATGTTTCAGGGTTTTCTTAGGACTCAGATGTGGTTCCACTCACTCCAAACCAGGCATCAAGAGTGACATGTCATACATACATTATGTATATATATATATGTATATGTATTTTTAGTTACATAGAAAATATGTTTGCTATCCCCCCAAAGATATACAGTTGTTGAGGTTGCATAGGAAATATGTATGTAATACAATATGTAGCTATACAGGCAACAATATATATGCAATATGGGTATATATATATTTATTTAACATATCTATATATATATATATACATATATATATTGAAATATATACACATGTGCATACATACATATATGTTTGTGTTTATGTTTATATTTATATTTATATCTATACTTATAGTTATACTTATATTTATGTTTATATTTGTATGTATGTATGTAAGGTAAGGTAATGTAATGTAATGTAGTGTAGTGTAATGTAATGTAATGTAACGCAATGTAATGTCATGTCATGTCATGTAATGTAATGGAATGGAAGGGAATGTAATGGAATGGAATGGAATGTAATGGAATGTAATGGAATGTAATGGTATGTAATTATGGTATGTAATGGTATGTAATGGTATGTAATGGTATGTAATGGTATGTAATGGTATGTAATGGTGTGTAATGGTATGTAATGGTATGTAATGGTTTGTAATGGTGTGTAATGGTGTGTAATGGTATGTAATGGTGTGTAATGGTGTATGTAATGGTGTGTAATGGTGTATGTAATGGTGTGTAATGGTGTGTAATGGTGTGTAATGGTATGTAAGGGTATGTAAGGGTATGTAGTGGTATGTAATGTAATGTAATGGTATGTAATGGTATGTAATGCTATGTATTGGTATGTAATGGTATGTAATGGTATGTATGTAATGTAATGTAATGTAATGTAATGTAATGTAATGTAATGTAATGTTATGTAATGTTATGTAATGTAATGTAATGTTATGTAATGTAATGTAATGTAATGTAATGTAATGTAATGTAATGTAATGTAATGTAATGTATGTATGTATGTATACACATGCACCTGCAGGTATTGTTCCAACACAGGTCAAGTAATATCTGCCAAGTACATGACAAGACTGCATTTGACAAAGATAGCAACTTTGACCGCTAGTCTTAGATTCAAATGTGGACTTTGAACCAGAAGGACGGATTTGTCGATTTATGCAGAGGCAAGGCCGATTAAAAAAAACCGTTTGCTTAGATTTTATCTTATATCCAAATCATGTATGTGAGATGTGGCCGTGCGTCTACATCGATATTGTACATCTTCACTTGTGGAGATGTTTGCACACGGTGTCCGCTTGCACCATGGTGAGCATCAATCATAGCCCTGGCACCAAGGAGCGTGAGATCAACAACGGCCGCTTCGCAATGTTTGCTGCCATTGGAATTATCGCCGCAGAGCTCTACACTGGCAAAGATGCCATTGAGCAGTTCGGGCTGTAGACATCTGCATGCTAGTTTGATATTTTTCTGGTATGGCCGCGAACTTGGTACAGATGAGCTAGCAGCCACTGACAAGGGTACGACTCGACTGACATATGCGCTTGTCAAATTTGTTGATGCAAGGGTGCAGTCAGATGATCTTTTCATGAGCTGTCTTAATTATACTTGGATCTCTGTCGGTGAGAGGACTGCTCTAGCTCATTTTTAAGCGGTTTCAGCGTGGAACTGGAACCGTCATGAAATTTTGTGTGTGTTGAAGCCTGTGAGTTTTAAACGCTTTCCAAATTTTCGCTTACAGCGCCTGCCAACAAAATTATTTGTCATACTCATTTAAATACTCTCATGGATAGCAATGCGTGCGGAAAACGGTTCATCATGCTGCAATGAACTTCAAGTGACTGTCTCTGGAAGATGCCGCCATTGTGTGGATTCTCACATTCCTCTTACATAAGGATCAATAAGGCCGGACATGTGTAGAAGTGAATAGTAGCTCCAAGTCAACTCACAAGTGCTTTCACAGATCAATGTTCAAAGAACTCAGATTGCGTCAAGCAAGAACGGCTTAGATGTCGTGTGCCATTTGTGGACAGGTCAGAGTCTCCGATATGTAAACAGAGTGAGTAGACAGATCGTACACCATCACTGGATCACTAGGGTCAGATTGGAAGTGGAAACTTCTCATCTGAGCACTTGCCTGCATGCTGCAGCATTTTGAGGCAGATCTGTCGAATTTTCAGCCCTTCCCTCACATCATTTTCCAGGGCAATGGCTCCTCGCAACACCATGTTGGCTGCGGCTGGCCTTGCGGCTGGTGGTTATGTGGCCACACAGGCATTTGTGCCCAGTGCATCAGGACCTGCTGTGAGCACTGAGGCTGTGACAAATCTGCGTGGTGCCTCAGCTGCCCCATCGCAGGGCTTTGGCAGTGCACTGCCATTGATGGGCTTGGTTGGCGTTGGAGCCGTGGCTGCTGGACGTAGCCGCATGGCCCGACGCGCTGAGCCCGTGTCTGCTGGTGCAGCTGCAGCTGCTGCTGCCAAGGCAGCTGCTGCAGCCAAGGGAGCAACTGCAACCACCTCAGCTGTTGCAGGCTCGGCTGGTGTTGGCTCCTTGAAGAAGGGAGAGGAAACTGTTGCAGGCAAGGGTGGAGGAAATGCAGGCTTCGACCCTGCTACTCAGATCGGTGCTATGGCTCCTTTGGGTTTCTTTGACCCTGCTGGGTTTTGCAAGAAGGGTGACGAGGCCGGATTCCGCAACCTTCGTGCTGCTGAAATCAAGCATGGGAGGGCTGCGATGATGGCAGCTTTGGGCGCCGTGGTGCAACACTATGTGAAGTTCCCTGGCTTTGAGTCTGTTCCAAGTGGTCTTGCTGCTGCTATCACAGCTCCCGGAAGCTATGGCTTCGTGGCTCTCTTCGCTGTGGCGGGCATCCTTGAGTTGGGAGCTTGGACTGAGAGTGATGACAAGGAGCCAGGAAACTTCGGTGATCCCCTCGGCCTGAACCAGTACAACCAGGAAATGAGAGAGACTCAAGTGGCATTATTCAGACCAGCGGACTTGACCAGCGGACTTCACATGTCTTGCATCGCATGTTTCAGGGTTTTCTTGGAACTCAGATGTGGTTCCACTCACTCCAAACCAGGCACCAAGAGTGACATGTCATACATACATTATGTATATATATATATATATGTATATGTATTTATAGATACATAGAAAAATATGTTTGCTATCCCCCCAAAGATATACAGTTGTTATGGTTGCGTTAGGATGAAATGAGTGCAGTCCTGAAATCTTCAATCCGGTATTTTGATCAAGTATCTGGTGAAATTTGATATGTGTTCTAATTCTGCTTTTCACTTGTCTTACTTAATACTGCCCAGATTGTGTGCTATTGATGTGTGCCCTATTCAATTATAACCTTCTGTATTTAATCATGCTTCATTCGGTCATAGCTTGTTTAATTTTGTTTAATTAAGCCTAATTCGTGCCTTATTTTATCATTTCTATTTAATTGACTATGGCCTATTTGCTTGTAGCCCATCTAATTATGCCTTATTTTACCTTTGCCCTTATTTGATGATGGCTTATTGCATTATTCTTTATTTGACTATGTCCTATGTTTGGCTTATTCAATGCCCTATTTCATTATGGCCTGATTGCGTCCTACATAGTCATTTCCGCTTAATTGTGCCTTGTTAGGTCATGCCGCAATTATGCGTTTGCTTTGTTTAGTCATGCGTTGTATTTGGCCAATTCAATTTTGCACTACAGAGTTTATAATCTGTCTACTTATGTCCTCTATTTGGCCTGTTGAATTATGCCCTATATTTGGCCGGCCAAGCTAATGATACCCTTATTGTTTGCTGTTTGATCTTGAAATCATGCTTATGGTGCCTTCAGTAGCTGAAATGCTTTAGTATGACATTTATGCTTATTCATGTTTATTCTAGTGATTCATAATTAGAGGTGTTCTGTGGTGTTTATTTGTTAGTAGCTGTTATGCTTCATCATGGCTACTGTTGGTGATCATTCTCGCAAATGGACTGGCACCCATAGCTGCGTCCACGATGATTAGAGTACACACTTAAAGATAGATAGAAAACACATCAAGGTATCACCCTACTATTGACTACTGTAATATACATCCTGAAGAGTCAGAACATGCCCCGTAAAAACTGTCATCAAAGGAAATTTGTATACGAAGCGGCGAAGCTTCAGTGTTAAGGAAATTCAAAATAATTACATAGTTCATCATCTCATAATCAATCATCTACAATTCATCATCTCACAAGTTTATGATCCTTCGCAACCCTACAATTCTCTCACAATTTACCCTCTCACAACGCATCATCTCGTAATTAATCCTCTCACAATGAGTCCTCTAACATTTAATCTTCCCCCAATCAGTCTTCTCACAATGAATCATCTCGCAATTTGTCATCTCACAATTTATCGTCTCACAATGGATAACCCTCTCACAATTGATAACCCTCTCACAATTGATCACCCTCTCACAGTTGACCATCTTACAATCGGTCATCCCATAAGCAATCATTTCACAACGTATTGTCTCACAATCAATCATCTCACAAGTCAACAGTCAACATCGCACAATTTTTCAATATTTTTCACAACAAAACATCACTAAACACGTCTCAGAATGCCCCACATCTCACAATGCCCATGGCATCACATCTCAGCTGCGTGGTATTTGGTGCGCCTTGAGCTGTTTTGGCAGTTCCGCCAGGGTAGCGCGGGGTGATGTTGCAGCGATCAAGCGTTGCCATTTTGTAAGACAGGCGTGGTACTTGGTGCATCCGAAGCTGTTCTGGGATTGGTTTCCGCAGCGGGGGCGCTTTTTTCAGGTGGAGAGATGCAGAATCGTCATTTTGTGGCAGGTGTGATACTTTGAGCGCGTCATGTGTTGTGAAGGTGCGCAGTGAGGGTTTGGTATGTTTGGTTGTGATGGTCTTTTGGCGGTGGCTTTTTTGTTGTGTTGGTATTTTTTGGCAGTGGTGTTTTTGTTGCCCTGGCGATTTTGTGTTCGTGGTTTTGTTGTGCTGGTGATTTTGTCGTGGTGATCTTGTCGTGGTGATCTTGTCGTGGTGATTTTGTCGCCCTGGTGATTTTGTGCTGGTGGTTTTGTTGTGCTGGTGATTCTGCCGAGGTGATTTGTTGTGCTGCGTCCAACAGTCACATGTTTTCCCGATTGGCATCTATGTGCTTGGAAAGCTGCCCCTGCTTCGCGTGAGTACTGCTTGTAGCAACCATGATTATTGCCACAGTCATGCAATAGACACCACAACAAAAGAGACAAAAAAGGCCTAAAAGTGCAGTCCACCAACATTGGACGGTCTCTATTCATTGTTTGAAGCTCTGCATATGGCCCTTCCATATTGGGATGCCCTGGTGAAAAATTGAAAGACTCAACAAGTTGTGCTTGGGAAATGGTAGAAAATTGAAGCTGAACTGAAACAAATGAAATATTTTATTTTTGTGTGATATCTACACACGTAT
This sequence comes from Symbiodinium kawagutii, assembly GCA_009767595.1. Classification (NCBI taxonomy): domain Eukaryota; class Dinophyceae; order Suessiales; family Symbiodiniaceae; genus Symbiodinium; species Symbiodinium kawagutii. Next base: position 223,231 of record VSDK01023135.1, read on the forward strand.
ATAATGTATATATGAACGTCGATCCCTAACCACGAAACTTGGTTCGCTTGGATTTCATTTCATATCCACAATCATACATGTGAGATGTGGTAATGCTTCCATTTAAATATCAACAAGGAAAAACATGTATCTATATTTGTATGTATATATACACCTACATGTACACACACATATATATATACATGTTTGTATATTTATGTACATACTGATATATATATATATATATGTATTCCATTTTACTTTTTGAATTTGTAGGTATGGGCATACTTATGCATACATCAAGTGGTATAAATACATCCGTATATATGTATCTACGGATATGTTTAAACTCATTTACATGTTCAAGAAATTGTAGATCTTTGTTCCCAAAGATTTTTGTGCACGGTCTCCGCTAGCAGATTGCATGTGGGCTGAACATGAATCGTGCTGAGCGTGAAACGTTACCCGGCACCAAGGAACGTGAGATCAACAACGGCCGCTTCGCAATGTTTGCTGCCATTGGAATTATCGCCGCAGAGCTCTACACTGGCAAAGATGCCATTGAGCAGTTTGGGCTGTAGACAACTGCATGCTAGTTTGATATTTTTCTGGTATGGCCGCGAACTTGGTACAGATGAGCTAGCAGTCACTGACAAGGGTACGACTCGACTGACATATGCGCTTGTCAAATTTGTTGATGCAAGGGTGCAGTCAGATGATCTTTTCATGAACTGTCTTAATGATACTTCGATCTCTGTCGGTGAGAAGACTGCTCTAGCTCATTTTTAAGCGGTTTCAGCATGTAACCGTGATGAAACATTGTGCGTGTTGAAGCCGCTGAGTTTTGAACGCTTTCCCAATTTTCGCTTACAACGCCTGCCAACCAAATTGATTTGTAAGACTCTAACAGGATAGCAATGCGTGCGGAAAATGGTGCGAGAATCATGCTGCACTGAACTCCAAGAGACTCAATCTGGAAGATTCCTCCATTTTGTTTCTGTTAACCACGATTGCCGCGGCTTTCCTCTTGTATTTTGTCGAACAAGGTGACAGCCGCCTCCGTGCACAAATATACCTGCACAACCGTGCATGCAGCATGTATATATACACACATTTTACACGTGTACGTATGCAGTGCCATGCCCAAGCCTAGATTGACGTATTTTGATAACTTCCACATTCATGGATATCTCATGTATGTCATGATCTGAGTCTTGTTTTGTCGTCGCAATCTTGCTCAGGCTGGAAAGTCGTCGAAGGCCACAAGGGCTCTGAAATTTGCAGAATACTTTCAAGAAGTTAATAGATATGCTTAGGATGTGCTTTATGAATATCTGAATTTCTATCATGGTTTCAGATGACTCTGGCACGCAGGCACTGGTATAGATCCACGTTTTTTGAATGTTTTGACCGGTCATTTGTAAGCACCAACTTCGACACTCATATTTATACCATTTTATACCTGACTTTCAGTCTAGCAGATTCTCCTTGTCTTTAAGAAAGCAATACGACTGTGGTGTTTTCATGATCGCAAGGGCGGTTGATGTTGCATGTTTATTTGTCACAACACCGAGTGATGGGATGATATCATCAACAAGCGCGTTGGGCAGTGCAAAACTGTCTTGATGTATCCATAACTCCTCGTCCTAGATTGAATTGTTTGAGGTTATTGTTTGTACATTTGGCTTTGCTTGAGCAGACTCACTCTCTATGGGCATATAAGTTTCCAGATGGTGATTTGAGAGACACAATCTCTTCCAGCGCATCTACAGATCGTTTACAACTGCGATCACATATTCTTCAAGCTTTTGATTCAGAAGGTTGTGAAGTATTTAATGTCAGGCAGTTTTTCACCTCGACTGAAAGAAATTCGAGATGATTTTTCAACCTGCAGCTTGAAAGCAATTCGTTCGCAGACTGCTCGGCGATTCTTCGGGGACAGTGGCAGCAGCTCTGCCAGCTTTGATCCTGCCAAAGAGCTGGGAGTGCAGGACATGCTCCATCCCATCCTTTGAACAGGTTTGAATGTCCTTAAGCTCAATAACATCGAAGGAATGAATTGAGATCAATAAAGTGTGCTGTTAGTTGCTTTTCTTGTCAGGGATCTTGAAGTCTTTTCAGAGCCAATCAGAGGTGGCTGATGGTGAGCCAGAGGAACATGAGAATTATGACGCAATCATGCCCTAGACTTGACTTGAGCATGCAGACATTTCAGCTGCTGGCTGTGCCAGTATGGGCTACCTAGGGTAAAGGATTCTGGTGGCTCAACACACACACACACACCCACAGACACACACAAGCACACACACACACACGGACAGTTTCCTTCATCACATAACATCCACACATCTCAAGTCGTTGAGTAGCAGGTCGTTTGACACTTGAGAACTGTATGGTTTGATGTCCAGCCCGATATGATTCTTCCACTGTTACTTCTCTTGTCGTCGCGAGAATTATCATGTCTCGTCGCACTCAAACAGGGTTGCCAACGAAAGCTATTCGAAGTGTAAAGATGCATGCATGCATTGATACGTGCGTACGTTGTATTTCATCATACTTCCATAACTAGAGACATGTATACAAAGTCAGGCCCAAGAGGTTGCCAGCAACCATTTATAGTTTCTTTTTTCATCCTGTCCCCTCTCCTCATGGCGGACCCGGCGAAACGCTCCCTGGAGTTGCAGACAATCCCGGAAGATGAGAAGAGTTCCCCAGACCACAAGAAATCCAAACAAGAGAGGAAGGAAGCAAAGAGAAGAGAGAAAAAGGAAAAGAAGAAAGCAAAGAAAGAAAAACGTGAAGAAGCAAAACATTGGCAGTCACAACTTGCCAACACACCACATCGACCACGCACAGACCCATCCGAAGAGACGATATCCCCTCCACGAAGGGACACAATCAGAGCATACAGCAGCACCAGATGCTCTACATCACGGAGCAAAGAAACAATGCCCACCAACACTGAAGAGCGAATCCACACAGCCGAGCAAGACATCAACCAGCTGTTTGATGACACCAGTAGGCTCTTCAGCGGCATGAAGCAAATGCAGAAACAGCAAAGCTACCTGATGCAAAGAGACCAGGTTCAGGCCAGAAAGGAAGCAAACCAACAAGCCATCATATCAGGTTGGCCGGCAGACGCCCAAGAGCATGACAGAGATCGCGTCATCGGCTGGTTGGTTGGAGCAGCCGCCATTCCAGCAAGAGAATTCCAATATGCATCCCCCAAAGCAACAAGCCATCATATCAGGTTGGCCGGCAGACGCCCAAGAGCATGACAGAGATCGCGTCATCGACTGGTTGGTCGGAGCAGCCGCCATTCCAGCAAGAGAATTCCAATATGCATCCCACAAAGTTCAAGATGACATGCTTTCCCGGATCTCCATCCTACACTTCAGAAGCGTGTGGGCTACCAAAAAGTTCCTGGAAGCATCTCGCAAGATGACATCCGACAGAAACCCCCTGCCATACTGGCATTCCAACAACAGCATCCCCAAAGACAGCACAGGCAGCCCACACTACCTGAGAATCAAGCAGCAAATCTCCACACCAGACAGGATCAGGAGCATCCCCATGAAGGCCTTCCTGCAGTTGATCAATGACACCCCCGAATGCGAGTACCACAACGAGACGAGAAACCTCTACAAGAACTGGGCGGCCAACGTCATTGCAACAGAGGACGGTAATCTGCTAAAGTGTGTCTTCAACGAATCCGAAGGGACAGTAAAGCTACTGGTTCGGGAAGACCTTTTCCAAATGGCTGAGCGCGGGCTTGCTGATGCGTGGAAAAAGGTGGCTACAAGAAAATCAGATGAAGATTTTTCGGCGCAAAAAGGGAAAGGAAGAGGAAAGAAAAGCAATCCTTCCAACACAACGTGCGGCATTCAAGATTTTCTTTATGCAGTGCACTTGGTAAAAATTCGGCCGCAAGACGGCGATGATGGTCTGTAAGGTTTTGGCGGCTGGCCAGGCGCACCGTGGAAGCACGGACATCGGCACCAAAATGACACTAAAAACAGTTTCACTCCACTACCGCCTAAGAGCGGACTTCGGCACCAAAGTGACACCAAACAAAATCATAATTCAAATGCTGGCGCCCTACCTTCCATAGGTGGGCTGGGTCAGCCGCGAAGACTCCTCAGGAGCTTTCCGCGGAGACGAAATGGTCTCACAACACAGCATCTAACAAATGCGCATGAAAGACTAAGAGCAAACAAAAAAAGAGGATTGCGTTCAAGTCGTGCCATTGCTAAACGTAAAGCAGACAGAACAGAGAGACGGAAAGAGAACAGAACTTCCTACCGCATCTTTAAGAAGACTGTGTTGCAAGCCCGCTTTGGCAAGGCCAAGCCGGCGGGTCTTTTCAACTTGGCCCAGGACACCCCTCAAAGCCCCATTGTACAGAACTCTCATCGTAAACTTTTCTCCAGACTAGGGGCTTTCCAAAATTATCGTTGCAAAGAGAGGTTTTGCATGAGGTTACCGCGCGCCAATCAAGATGACCCCTTTGCAAGACCAATACGGGATTCTAACATTGTTTTCGGTTCGCTGAATTGTCGAGGATTAGCTAGTCAGCCTAAGATCTCAAAGAAAGAAACGATTGTTTACTCAATGAAGAAGTTTGGTTTAGACATACTTTTTTTGCAAAAAACACATGTCAATACCAATTCCACTGAGACGGTTGATGGTTTTTGCTTCGTTTTCTCCACAAGTGTTACTGACGCTCAAAGAAAGCAAGCTGAAAACGTCAGAGCTCAGAGTGATATCAGAGGACGCCAAAGAATTGCGCGACCGGCGCCTCCGGTCGACATCGAATATGGCGGTGTTGGTGTTGTTCTTTCCCCCAGAGCAAAGTGCGTACTTCGTGACTTTGAACAAGTCAATGGTCGGATTCTGATTCTAACTTTAGATATGTTGGGGCCTCCGCTTCACTTCATCAACGTGTATGCGACGCAAAGTGGTACAGATGATCGTTTGAAAAATGAATTTTACATAGCCCTTGAAGAAACTTTATCCAGAATCCCAAGTAGCCATCCACATTACGTAGTCGGTGATTTCAATGCAAGGTTGCAGTGTCGCTTTGATAACGAAGCTGGTTCCATTGGACCACATGTTTTTGGAAGGGGGATGAACTTCCTCCTTAACAATTCAACCCAGGCCTCGGTGCAGAATAGATCCTTGTTTGTTGAATTTTGTTTGACGCACGACCTCCTCGTTGGCAACACGTTTTTCCAGAAGCCTGCTGCAAAGCAGGTTACGTTCAAAGAGCCGGGCAATCCTGGCGGTCCCCCCTGGACGGCTGAAAGGTTTGCGCAATTGGATTTCATATTGGTGCCGCATAGATGGAAAAATTCCCTATTGGATGTGACCTCCCACCCTGATGTGTTCACCGATTCTGATCATTTCATTGTTAGCGCCAAATGTCGTGTCAAGCTGAAAAGGATCGTTTCCACCTTCAACAGAAGAAGATCTTATTATCCCCCTAATCAGATGGAATGTTTTGCCTATAATCGGTCCATTTCTGTTGGGATGAGTTCGCAAGAATGTAGCGCTGACAACTTTCTTGGTTCGATACGTCTGGCAGCAGACAGAACTCTGCGCATAGTGCCACCAGGCAAGCGTCGGGCATACCTGTCCGACAGCACTTGGAGGTTGATCTTGGACAGACAAGAAGCACACCAGAATAATAACTTTGAAAACGTTGCTGCACTTACTAAGGCCATAAAAAAAGCAGCAAAAAGAGATAAAAAAAAATATATCCTCGAACAGCTGAAAGAAACGTTGCCGGCCAAAGAGCAGTGGGCGGGCATTAAGGCTGTCAAAAAAAGAGCTGTTCCCAATTTCACAAAACTAAAAGATAAAGATGGAAACCGAGTAGGGCCTCGTGGGCGAGCCGAAGCCATTGCTGACTATCTTGAAGCAGTACAGTGGAAAGCTGATGATTTGCCACCGTTTGTTGACATGGGACCGGTTATTCATGAAGATCTTTCGTTTGACATTGGTTGCATAACCATGACAGAACTCAATGCAGCTTTGCGAAAAGCCAAGAACCATAAGGCCCCTGGGCCTGATGATATCCCTGTTGAATTGTTTAAATATTTGGACAGCGAAAATAGACAAACTTTGTTATCAGTTTTCAATGACTGGTGGTCAAATGAAGGTATCCCGTCTGATTTCCTCAATGCTCGGGTAGTATCCATCTTCAAGAAGGGTGCTACGGACAACATCGCTAATTACCGCCCAATCTCACTTCTAAATGCAATTTACAAACTTTTTGCCGAAATTATTCGTTCCAGATTATCTAATATTATTGACCCCTACATTTGTAAAACGCAATTTGGTTTTAGAAAGAACCGTTCGACGACAGATGCACTTTTTATCGCTAGAAGGCTGCAAGACATGGGTGAACGGAGTGGTGACAATGTCGTTCTGGTCATGCTAGACTGGGCCAAGGCTTTCGATCGGGTATCTCACCCGCGCTTGCTTCAAGCCCTGGAGAGATTGAAGCTACCGAGCAAATTCTTAAAAACAATTGCCAGTTTCTATAGCAACCTGTCCTTTCAAGTCCAGCATGAACATTCCCAATCGAAGGTAAAAATGCAAAATTCAGGCATTAGGCAAGGTTGTCCATTATCTCCTTTTTTGTTTGTTCTGGTCATGACGGTCTTATTTCACGACATCGGAAGAAAACACCATCGGGAATTGATTGATTGCAGGCTGGACCACGTGCGTTTCAATGAAGTGCTTTATGCTGACGATACTTTGTTGGTTTCCAAAAACACTGCTGGAATGAACCGGCTCCTACATGCCATAGAAGAGGAATCAGCATATTATGGGTTGACGCTCAATCATGACAAATGCAACGTTTTGGCCATGAACGGTCACAACCATGTTCGCTTTCGAAATGGCCCTCGCATGAAACATGTTGAAGAGGCTACCTACCTAGGCGGAACTTTGTCAAAAAATGTCAACATTGCATCAGAGATCTCTAGCAGAATCGCTTCTGCAATGACGACTTGGAGAAACTTGGATATTTTTTGGAAAGAGGCACAGTGCAGTATAAGGAATAAAATTTTGATCTATAATGCTGTCATTAAATCAAAACTACTCTATGCCTTAGAGACCTTGGAGATCCCAGCTGGTCTCCTTTCTCGACTGGAATCATTTCATTTGAAAGGTCTACGGAAAATTTTGGGCATGACTACTACGTATGTCAACCGCGCGAACACAAACGCAGAAGTTTTCAGACAAGCAAATTATCATATCGCCAACAACAATTTGGGGAGCAAAATTGTATCCATTCAAGAGATTCTGGCAAATCGCAGAATTGCGCTCGCTGGAAGGGTGCTTCGTCAAGAAAACGAACACCCTATGAGGATGGTAAGTTTCAAAATTGACAGTGCAAAACCTGTCGATGCCCTTTTTCGTCGTGTCGGCAGACCACGTAAACAATGGACACACAGCACACTGTCCATGATTTGGACCCAAATTCGCAATGACACAGAAGAATTTGGCAACACACAAAGCCAACTCGATCAAATCCTGGCTGCGGCCATCAGAGAAGAATTTTGAACCCAGTGTTTTCTACCAGGTTTTGACCTGGACTTCGGAACCAAATCAAATCACCAAAACAATTTTTTTCTACGTGCTCGAGTTCGTGTACTGAGGGGCATGGGGCGCCTACGGGTATGGACATTTTCATTTTTATTTGTTTCACACTTATGTTCTGACCATCCGTACCTTTGGCGCGCAAGAAGAAGAAGATGTATACAAAGTCATGCATGCCCAGCGAGCTGGCTAAGTGCTAAGTATGCGTACAATGTAATACAAAGAGACAGATATACAGACATACAGGCAAACATACAAATGACATACAGGCTAACAGACAGAGAGACAAGAAAGGCAGACAAGAAAGGCAGACAGGGAGGCAGACAGGGAGGCAGACAGGGAGGCAGACAGGCAGAAATACATACTTGCTGTGCAAACTGCTGCACATGCACACTGTACACACGTAGTGCATACATACGTACCTACATACCTACATACCTACATACCTACATACCTACATACCTACATACCTACATACCTACATACCTACATACCTACATAC
>VSDK01023135.1:234761-242261 GCA_009767595.1 Symbiodinium kawagutii
CACATCTCATCTTTCACACATCTCATCTTTCGCACATCTCTTCTTTCACACATCTGCTCAGGCGATCTGCCCTAGCTGAGTTGTCCATATTGTCGGAAGTTAGACTTCTAAACTTCCTTCGAACATATACATTTACATTTACATATACACATACACTTATATATACATTCACATATACATATACATACGCATACACATACACATGCACGTACACATACACATACACATTTACATATGCATTTACATTTACATTTACATAGATACATACACATACATATACATGTTTAGATACATTTACATTTACATATACACATTTATGTGCATATACATTTACATACACATATACATATACATATTTACATACATAGATGCATAGATACATAGATACATTCATAGATACATAGACACATACATACATACATACATACATACATACATACATACATACATACACACACACATACATACACACATACGTATACGCAAAACGAAAAAAGATACATATACATTTACATTTACATATTCATATACGTATACGTATACATTTACATATACATATACATACACACATACACATACACATACACATACACATACACATACACAGACACATACACATACATATACATATACATATACACACACAGACATACATACATACATACATACATACATACATACATACATACATACATACATATATACATACATACATACATACGTCCGTTCGCATACCTTGCACGCGCTTGTGTACATCACTATGTGCAAGGTTTTGAATGACATTCATCACGTAACATGACTTCAGATGGCACCACGGTCCGCAGGATCCTATTGGCTTTTGGGACCCACTTGGGCTGAGTGCTGACAAGGCAAGGAGCCAATGCGTTCCAAAATTTTTGCCTAACGAGTTGACATATCAGAGAGGGCTGGTTTCTGCACTATGCTAATGGATGCGTGTAAGGATGAGGCAACCTTCAAGCGCCGCCGCGCAGTTGAGATCAAGCATGGCCGCATAGTCAGTGTCCAAGTTGTAGAAGGTCCGAAGTAGTGGCTTTCAGAGTGCTTTCCAAAACACAAGCAACGTTTTCAGAAAGGCATTTAACTGCTTTGGCTGCATCGAAAATGTCTTAGGCCATGTACGCTACCATGGGCTACATCGTCCCGGAATACTACAAGTTTCCAGGATATCTTTCCCCATCTCTCGGCCTGAAATTTGCCGATGTGCCAAACGGTCTTGCTGCTTTGTCCAAGTCAAGTGCTTAGTTCTTTGATGTTCTTTGCTGCAAGCAAAGTATGTTTTCAACGGCAGCACTCACATATCCCTCCACAACAGAATGAATGCAGGTGCAGGTACTGACATGAAATTGCTTGATCTTGTCGGTGACTTTGATGGAGTTAAGGCTGCCAGTTCTTGGTGGTGCTCAGATCATTGCCTTCGCTGGATTGATTGAGACGACTGGATTCTTCCAGGCAGCTTCCACAACTGATGGACGTGGTCCTCGTGAGGGTCAGTTCAGCATGAAGGACTCCACTGAGAGTGCTGAACCAGGCAACTACGGCGTCGGATTCCCAACCTTCTTGGGCAAGGTCGAGAACCCTGAGGAACGTAAGACCAAGCTCGCTGCGGAGTTGGCCAACGGACGACTTGCTATGATGGTCACTTGTCAGTTGGAAAAACATTTGGACGCTAATCACTGGAACTTAATCAAGATATGAGATACCACCACAAGAGTCTGCCTCAGAAGCATAACTTGCAATGGAATAAGACTCACAACCTGCAGAAACCCAGACGATATTTCGTAAGCAAGGCAAGTGGTCCATGAAAGAGTGGTTACTGTATGATCACTATACAATGAAGGTGGCTGTTTGTAGCGAAGGAAATCTATACGCATTTGTTTCTATTCATTGTTTCTCATTCATTTGGATTGGTGGTGGCTCACATGGAAGCGCAACAATATCGGAGTTGGAATTGGAATGAACTACATACTGCAAAGTGGTATGCTCATGATATGTGCAGGTACACTGTATGTGTATCTTGTGAGTAAATGTAAATGAATACTATATACACACAGATGTACTTATAGATCTATTATGTATGTATTAATGTACATGCAGATGTTTGTGTTTGTGTAAACGTGCGACTGTATGTCTGCACACAATGCAATGAAACGTCAGGTCCACTGTAGTGCAACTAAAGGTAATGTACTGAAAGAGAATGCAATGCGATCTTGTGCAACACCACCTACTGTTATGCCAATGTGATGTGAGATTAAGCAAGGTACTATTCTTATTACATTTGTGATATGATCTCATCTAACATCATGGATTAGAAAATCATATCAGTCGCTGTGCAGGCATACGCTTCTGCAGAACTATTGTTCAATCAACCGATTCACTTCGAAGGTTACCACTCAGTGGGTGAGTGAAAAGAGAACTGCCAAAGAATATTGAGAGCATACTTGTTGGGGTTGCCAGTTCTTTGGCTGGTTTGAAATGGAATGCAGAGTTTCGTGTTCAATGTGCATGGATCTTTTGGATTTCAAAAACTTGATCTGTGATGTTGAAATGCTTGAGGCGATCATTGGAATGTTTTTCCAAGATGGATTGACCGGATCTGCTTGGGGCGATTGGAGCCTCTACACCGCCTCTCCTCTGCGTGCTGGCAGGGAGTCCAAGGTTGCTCGTAATTTCTTCGGAGGAGAATCTACTAGCTATGCCAGCTTTGACCCGGCAAAGGAGCTTGGTGTGCAAGACCCCATCGGATTTTGGGATCCGCTCGGGCTGAGCGCAGACAAGGATGAGGCAACCTTCAAGCGCCGCCGAGCAGTTGAGATCAAGCATGGCCGCATCGTCAGCGTCTAAGTTTCTATAGAAGATCTATAAGTCGACAAGATTAAACTTGAGTGATTTATACTTATACCACGAATTCTTGCACTCAAAAGCAACAGCAACACTTGGCAACATTCATCAACATTCTTGGCACAGAATTGGAATGAATGCATCAGAGTTGTCTTCGCCAAACATAAGGCCATGTACGCTACCATGGGCTACATCGTCCCGGAATACTACAAGTTTCCAGGATACCTTTCCCCATCTCTCGGCCTGAAATTCGCAGATGTGCCAAACGGTCTTGCTGCTTTGTCCAAGCCAAGTGCTTAGTTCTTTGATGTTCTTTGCTGCAAGCAAAGTATGTTTTCAACGGCAGCACTCACATATCCCTCCACAACAGAATGAATGCAGGTGCAGGTACTGACATGAAATTGCTTGATCTTGTCGGTGACTTTGATGGAGTTAAGGCTGCCAGTTCTTGGTGGTGCTCAGATCATTGCCTTCGCTGGATTGATTGAGACGACTGGATTCTTCCAGGCAGCTTCCACAACTGATGGACGTGGTCCTCGTGAGGGTCAGTTCAGCATGAAGGACTCCACTGAGAGTGCTGAACCAGGCAACTACGGCGTCGGATTCCCAACCTTCTTGGGCAAGGTCGAGAACCCTGAGGAACGTAAGACCAAGCTCGCTGCGGAGTTGGCCAACGGACGACTTGCTATGATGGTCACTTGTCAGTTGGAAAAACATTTGGACGCTAATCACTGGAACTTAATCAAGATATGAGATACCACCACAAGAGTCTGCCTCAGAAGCATAACTTGCAATGGAATAAGACTCACAACCTGCAGAAACCCAGACGATATTTCGTAAGCAAGGCAAGTGGTCCATGAAAGAGTGGTTACTGTATGATCACTATACAATGAAGGCGGCTGTTTGTAACGAAGGAAATCTATACGCATTTGTTTCTATTTATTGGTTCTCATTCATTTGGATTGGTGGTGGCTCACATGGAAACGCAACAATATCGGAGTCGGAATTGGAATGAACTACATAAATTGGTATGCTCATGATATGTACAGGTACACTGTATATATATATATGTATCTTGTGAGCAAATATAAATGAGCAACCGTCAAAACTCCGGCAATTTAAAAGTAGTATTCGGCCGCCATGGGTTGTAAGAAATCTTGAAAACATGAGGTAAGCGATGGGACCTTCCCAAATAGCGATACCCCGTTTGTAATCTTTTGTATTGTTACGCGGCTTTTATTGTTTAACACGCAAGCGATATCCCCCAGAAAATCATGACGTGAAAAGGTGCCAAAACTGTGGTAAGCGATGGGACCTTCCCAAATTTGTCCATGGCATTGATTTCGAACCAGAGTTTAGAAAGTCGCTCAAATGAATAATATATATATATAGACGCTGATGTACTTATAGATCTGTTATGTATGTATTAATGTACATGCAGATGTTTGTGTTTGTGTAAACGTGCGACTGTATGTTTGCACACAATGCAATGAAACGTCAGGTCCGCTTTAGTGCAACTAAAGGTAATGTACTGAAAGAGAATGCAATGCGATCTTGTGCAACACCACCTACTGTTATGCCAATGTGATGTGAGATTAAGCAAGGTACTATTCTTATTACATTTGTGATATGATCTCATCTAACATCATGGATTAGAAAATCATGTCAGTCGCTGTGCAGGCATACGCTTCTGCAGAACTATTGTTCAATCAACCGATTCACTTCGAAGGTTACCACTCAGTGGGTGAGTGAAAAGAGAACTGCCAAAGAATATTGAGAGCATACTTGTTGGGGTTGCCAGTTCTTTGGCTGGTTTGAAATGGAATGCAGAGTTTGGCCTTGAATGCGAATGGATCTTTTGGATTTCAAAAACTTGATCTGTGATGTTGAAATGCTTGAGGCGATCATTGGAATGTTTTTCCAAGATGGATTGACCGGATCTGCTTGGGGCGATTGGAGCCTCTACACCGCCTCTCCTCTGCGTGCTGGCAGGGAGTCCAAGGTTGCTCGTAATTTCTTCGGAGGAGAATCTACTAGCTATGCCAGCTTTGACCCGGCAAAGGAGCTTGGTGTGCAAGACCCCATCGGATTTTGGGATCCGCTCGGGCTGAGCGCAGACAAGGATGAGGCAACCTTCAAGCCCCGCCGAGCTGTGGAGATCAAGCATGGCCGCATCGTCAGCGTCTAAGTTTCTATAGAAGATCTATAAGTCGACAAGATTAAACTTGAGTGATTTATACTTATACCACGAATTCTTGCACTCAAAAGCAACAGCAACACTTGACAACATTCATCAACATTCTTGGCACAGAATTGGAATGAATGCATCAGAGTTGTCTTCGCCAAACATAAGGCCATGTACGCTACCATGGGCTACATCGTCCCGGAATACTACAAGTTTCCAGGATACCTTTCCCCATCTCTCGGCCTGAAATTCGCAGATGTGCCAAACGGTCTTGCTGCTTTGTCCAAGCCAAGTGCTTAGTTCTTTGATGTTCTTTGCTGCAAGCAAAGTATGTTTTCAACGGCAGCACTCACATATCCCTCCACAACAGAATGAATGCAGGTGCAGGTACTGACATGAAATTGCTTGATCTTGTCGGTGACTTTGATGGAGTTAAGGCTGCCAGTTCTTGGTGGTGCTCAGATCATTGCCTTCGCTGGATTGATTGAGACGACTGGATTCTTCCAGGCAGCTTCCACAACTGATGGACGTGGTCCTCGTGAGGGTCAGTTCAGCATGAAGGACTCCACTGAGAGTGCTGAACCAGGCAACTACGGCGTCGGATTCCCAACCTTCTTGGGCAAGGTCGAGAACCCTGAGGAACGTAAGACCAAGCTCGCTGCGGAGTTGGCCAACGGACGGCTTGCTATGATGGCAATCATCGGAATGTTTTTTCAGGACTCTTTTTTCCAAGTTTTTGGATTGACCTTTTTTAGTTTTTTGTTTTGTTTCCTGTTTAATTATATAATGATAAATAAAGGACGTGTCTTTGGATCGTGGACTATAATTGCCGTTGATCTCAACTGATTTTACAATCTTTATCTTTGGTGCTTCTTTGAGGACGGCCTGACTGGTTCTGCATGGGGTGACTGGAGCCTCTACACTGCCTCCCCCCTGCGTGCTGCCGATGCCGATGATGAGCCTCCAAAGCCACCACCCTTCGACCCAGCCAAGCAGGCGTGGGCAAAGGACATCAGTCTGCACAGCTCCAGCAAACTGGGATAGACTGAGATTTGTCGATATGACTCGCAGATTGGGTTGTGTTACATCCTAAGTAGTCATAAGATGATCTGAAAATCTTCATGTTCTTCCGAAAGCGAAGCTGGCAGATGCTCGAAATAGTCAGCATCGCTTGCTCTGAAATCCTTTGCCAGGTGGGGGCGATGGAACCCTTGGGCTTCTTTGACCCTGCAGGTCCCTCTTCTCCGGGTGTGTGAAGTGAGGTCTCCACTCTGGTCCACTTCTTACTGAAGTTCCTATCGATTTGTCAGAACAATGGAACAGAACCCATTTGTAAGCAACCCTTTCATTACATTGACCAGCATGATGATCATGAAATTTCCCAGATCTCCACGTGAGATCGAACAAGAACCAGCTCCTTTTTCCTTCGGCTTGCAAGAGAGATATGCGTTGGCCCTGCAGGTTTCTGCAAGGTTGGTGACAAGGACATGTGCACCTTTGTACGAGATAGAGTTCAAGCCATTTACGGCCTGTACGATGCCTGTTGATGGCCGCGTGTTTTTAGCTTCTACTATTTTCATCTTGCACCCCTTGAAGTGAGCGTCCAGTGCCCGGCAGGAAGGCTTCCAAAATCTGAGAGCTGCAGAGATTAAGCATGGGAGAGCAACTTGGCTCCATCTTGATCCGTGTGAAAAGATGAGAGCTTCAATATATTTGGCATTCTGCACGGCTTTTGCACCGAGACGAACGCTGCCACAATCCTTCCTGAAAACATGAGACTCGTCGATTCTGGACCCGAGGTGGCGATGATGGCAGCTCTGGGTGCAGTTGCACAGCACTACATCAAATTCCCTGGCTTCGAAACTCGTCAAAGGTATCAGCCGGTTGCACAATTTTCCCACAGAGAGAGTCTTCTTGGTTTGTAAGGGCCTATCAATTTCAGGTGGACAGCACAAACTCAATAGGAACCTGCCTTCTTCTACACAGATAGGGTCTGTACATTTCTGTGCATGATTTTTGCATGGTTTTCATTAATTAATTGATGCAAAACAGCGTGTCACAAGGTACTGAGCGTCACGTCAACTTGGGAAGAAAAGAGTTCAGACGAGGATAGAGGGCCCCGTTTATATGGCCGGAGACCAGCAACATGCCGATGTATTGAAACTATTGAACATGCAAGCCATGTAAATGAGAGCGGTGGAGTTCCCTTGAGGTTCTTCAAAGTTTGGTCCATCCAACTCCTGTAAGGGCTTGTAATCTCTGCTAACAGGTTCACAACTGCATTCAAAATGCTTCGGGTCCCACAAAATCCGGAATCCAAGCACAACAAGAATTTGAACCAAGAATCGAATGGAATCATACACGCAATATACAAGAATCCCGAATTCCGAATGACTCCGAATGCGCATCATTGAGCATTCCCTAATCTGGGGTTTGCTAAAGCTACAAATAAGTTG
>VSDK01023135.1:246877-258940 GCA_009767595.1 Symbiodinium kawagutii
TAATAGTAGTAGTAGTAATAATAGTAATAGTAGTAGTAGTAGTAGTAGTAGTAGTAGTAGTAGTAGTAGTATTAGTAGTAGTAATAGTAATAGTAGTAGTAGTAGTAGTAGTAGTAGTAGTAGTAGTAGTAGTAGTCGTAGTAGTAATAGTAGTAGTAGTCGTATTAGAAGTAGTAGTAGTAGGAGTAGTAGTAAAAATAGTAGTAATAATAGTAATAGTAATAGTAATAATGATAGTAGTGGTAATAGTGAAAGTAGAAGTAATAAAAGTAAGAGTAATTGTCATATAAAAAACATTAATAACAATATTAGTAGTAGTAGCAGTAGTAGGAGTAGTATAGTAGTAGTAGTAATAGTCAACGCCAACACCTATTATTGTAACCTGGCTAGGGGGCGAGTTGTCGTTGTTCCGACCCCCCCCCCTCCGAAAAAATAATGTGAAGTAGTTGTTGTTTTTTTTGGGGGTAGGGGGTAGTAGTAGTTGGAGGGCACGGCGCTTCTCGCTAATGACATTAGTCCATATTAATCCTCTCATCGTTTGGGTGGTGTCCTGTCGGGCTCGACACAATCCACGGGCCATGGTGAGGTCATGAGTTGTAGTTGTTGCGCAGGGGGAGCTCCCTGAAAAAAACGCTTTCGGGTACGCCCTCGGAATGCAATAAAAGCATTTTGCAATCGCCTGCCAAGGCTGCAGCTTAAGCGTGACTACTCCAGATCAAAATTGGCATTGTCATACCAAATACCTTCCATTGATTCATAGATTGATCTCTCACAATTACAATCTAACC
The DNA here is from genome assembly GCA_009767595.1 of Symbiodinium kawagutii. Taxonomy (NCBI): domain Eukaryota; class Dinophyceae; order Suessiales; family Symbiodiniaceae; genus Symbiodinium; species Symbiodinium kawagutii. The sequence goes on from VSDK01023135.1 coordinate 247,666, forward strand.
TTGCATTGTGAACTCAAAATGTGATGTCATCTTGCATCACCTCAAGGTTCGCGGCAATTGGCATCATCTCTGCTGATCTGCTGACGGGAAAGGATGCCATCCAGCAGTTCGGCTGAAGTTTTTTTGCTGAGCTGTGAATGCTGAGTGTGAGGCTTGTGATTGACCGGAGTGTACCCTTTATATGATTCCATTCTGCGGATCACAAGATAAGATGACTTGGCCAACGGTGATAGCAATGAACTCCAGCATTCCTGTCTTCTAAGAAGATATGCAGAGGTGGCAAATAAAACTTGTCGATAGAGACTGGCACTTGGCCAGAAATTTTGTAGATGAACAGTCCTTCGACATGTCGCTGAAGGACCACTTGCGCTTTCTGCGCGAATCAATTTCTTTGCATATCAGATGCAGCAAACATTGCGACAACAAAACTGTCTTGGCAAGCAGCACAGAGTAGTGTAGTGTTTAGCGACGTTTAGCAAGAATGTCTTCGGCATGCCCCAATGTGAATACATTATATTTCCATATATTTCCTCCCATATACCAATGGTTGATAGTCGGCGGTGGTCACCGTCATTCGGAGTTGCTGCAGGTTTGATTTGATACGACAGTGATGGGTTTTGCAGACCTTTGGCTCCAATCTGTGAAGAAAATTTTCGCGCCGAAGTTTAGGCCAGTGCAAAGCTGCAGTGAGCGAAGAAACTTGGAGTTTTGGCAGAGTTGTGGAGCTCAGTCAGGATTCTGTTCTTCCTGACGTCACGCTCTTCAAAGACGGACATATCTAGACATGTTTCTTCATCATGGTTTCTTCCTTAGCATTGCTTGGCATATATCTTGTTGTTACTTTGTTGTAAGATCGACCTGCAACCTGTTGGAACTCGCCAGATTTTCCTCCATGGCAACCGGACGTCGTGTTGCCTGCAGATGGAAACTCAGACAGTTTCAAGTTGAGATTCAATATGAAGACAATGAAGTCACATGACCTCACTCAATGAGGGTTTTGTAATGAAGTAACTTGGGTCTTACGCGACAGAATCACAACGTATCATACCCCCTGAGAGTCTTTGCTTATTTCGAGTTCGCCAATACTTTTGACTTTCTAAGGTGCAGCTCTCACCGGAGCAGCCGTAGTGGCAGTTGGAAAGCCGAGAGTTGTCGCTGCTTTGTGAACTCGTTGTGAATGCCTTTGTTGAATACAGTGTTTTGAGCACCTTCTTGATCCTTGGTGGTTGCGTCTTATCATATTTTTCTTGGCCTATGACCGTCTAGTTCAGTTTCGATTCCTTCTCCTTGATTTGGGGAGGATTTCACTGACATGCCAAGCAATGAACATTTCAGAAGCAGAGTTGTAGCGGCACACTTTGTACAGAATGCTTTGCCGGGCCTACAGTACTATTTGCATCCCATCGACTCCTCCTTGCTGGAGTGTTGCCAGTACTACCATGACTCTTGAGGCTCCAAGTTTTCTTGCTCCAAGCAGCATCCCACGGGTTGAAGCCCATGCAAGATTGCCACCGCCCCAATTTGGATGTGTCACACTGTGTCAGCTTCATTCTTGTTCCACCTTTCGATTTCTTTTGTGCAGGGTTTTTGATGCTTGCCTTGCATTGAGGTCCTCAGCACAGACGCAGAGATCCACTGTTCAGAAGCTGAGAGGGACATTTGTGTTGAAAACCCTGCATTTGGCATTGGCAAGTTGTCGCGGCAAAAATTGATTGCCTTGCTAGATTCAGATTCATACAAACATGTGTGAAAGATTTAGACAAAGGATGAAGGTTAGCGCATTTTGTAGTCAGTCATCGCAACAAAAGTTGAGTGCTGAGGCGGATATCTCTCACTTGGCAGTGGCAGGTGTTGTCACCAGTGCTCTGGCGCGGTTTCCAAGCTGCTGCTGTAGCCAGCTGTTCGCTCCCCTGTTCGCTACCAAGGTATGTCGTTGTCGCCCAACTAAACTCTGTTCAGCATGCTTTTGGCCCAGGGTTAGCTGAAATGAGTTGTTGGAATCCCGTTTGAAGTAATAAGCATCCAAGCTCACTTTGTTTTCTCATCAATGGATGGATCACAGATAGCTTGATTTGCTTTAAGATATACCAGTGGATCAAGGTAGAAAAATTGAATGAACATATATAGAAACATATAGAACTGGTTTGGGATGCAACCATGCGCACACATCGAACAATTCCCAACACTTGCTTTTTTTCCGCAATTTTGAGGGTGATTCCCCGTACAGGTCTTAAGTACAAAATCATGACAACTTTATTCTTATTGCAAAGATTTCAAGCCACCTTGTCTCAGCCGCTAGAATGCATCACCTCGACCCTGAAAAGGCAACAAGTATCGAAAGTAAATGCTTGAGTTGGTGTGAAGGGCGTGTGCACGATGCTGCACCGGGTTGAGGCAGCCGTACGGGTGAGGCACTTAGTTGAAATCTGAGCAATGCCATGATCTGAAAGTGCAATGTATGGTCCATGTTTTGCTTTGAATACATCAGCATTGTCCAGTTGTTCCACGTAACTCAGCAATCGGTTGCACTTTGCTGTGACGTGATGGTGGAAATATGACCTTGAAACTCCATTCAGCAGTTCCAAAGAAATTCAACAACAGACAGACACGAACTATAAGACAAAGGCTCTGAACAAATTATCCTTTTCCATCCTTTTCCCTAGAATCATGCTGCACGTAGCTTCAAGTGCCTCGCTGCTCGTAACTTGGAGTGGTAGCAGATTCTTACATTCCCCATGCACAAGGATCAACAAGGCCAGACCTTGCAAGAAGCGAATAGAAGCTCTAAGTCAACTCACAAACGGTTTAACAGATCAATATTCAGAGAACTGAAACCGCTTCAAGCAAGAACGGCTTAGATATCGCTTGCCATTTGAGGGCAGGTCAGAGACTCCGATATGTAGACTTCAAAGTAGACAGATTGTACACGAGCACTGGATCACTGGGGTCAGAGTGGAAGTGGAAACTTCTCATCCGAGCACTTGCCTGATTTCTGCAGCATTTTGAGGCAGATTGTCGAATTCTGCAGCATTTTGAGGCAGATTGTCGAATTTTCAGCCCTTTCCCTCACATCCTTTTCCAGGGCAATGGCTCCTCGCAACACCATGTTGGCTGCGGCTGGCGTTGTGGCTGGTGGTTATGTGGCCACACAGGCATTTGTGCCCAGTGCATCAGGACCTGCTGTGAGCACTGAGGCTGTGACAAATCTGCGTGGTGCGTCAGCTGCCCCTTCGCAGGGCTTTGGCAGTGCACTGCCATTGATGGGCTTGGTTGGCGTTGGAGCCGTGGCTGCTGGACGTAGCCGCATGGCCCGACGCGCTGAGCCCGTGTCTGCTGGTGCAGCTGCAGCTGCTGCTGCCAAGGCCGCTGCTGCGGGAGGCCGGATTCCGCAACCTTCGTGCTGCTGAAATCAAGCATGGGAGGGCTGCGATGATGGCAGCTTTGGGCGCCGTGGTGCAACACTATGTGAAGTTCCCTGGCTTTGAGTCCGTTCCAAGTGGCCTTGCTGCTGCTATCACAGCTCCCGGAAGCTATGGCTTCGTGGCTCTCTTCGCTGTGGCGGGCATCCTTGAGTTGGGAGCTTGGACTGAGAGTGATGACAAGGAGCCAGGAAACTTCGGTGATCCCCTCGGCCTGAACCAGTACAACCAGGAAATGAGAGAGACTCAAGTGGCATTAAGCAGACCAGCGGACTTGACCAGCGGACTTCACATGTCTTGCATCGCATGTTTCAGGGCTAAAGCGCAAATTTAAAGATAAAAAGGAGAAACGCCAAGACATCACAGCCCTTCGGCGATAACTGACCACCGTAGTATACATATGTATACATCCTGAAGAGTCAGAACATGCCCCATAACAACTATCATCAAGGGAAATTTGCTTCGGAAGCGGCGAAACTTCCGTGTTATGGAAACCCAAAATAATCTCGGATTTTTTCATTTCATCGTTCACCATCAACCATCTGTAATTTATCATTTGCAATTTTAGGATCCTCTAACAATTATAATCCTGTGACAGTTAATCATCTCAAAAGGCATCATCTCACAGTCAATCCTCTCGCAATGAGTCCTCTGACATTCAATCTTCTCCCAATCAATCTTCTCACAATTCATCATCTCACAATTCATCGTCTTACAATTGTTTTTTATCTTCTCACAGTCTACCATCTTGCAACCAATCATCTCATCATTAATTATCTCACACTTTATCGTCCCACAATCAATCGCTTGACAAGTAAACAACCCAAAAGTTTCTCACAACACAACATCTCACATCGCCACATCTCAGAAAACAAACACTTCACAATGCCTCATCTCGTGACATCACATCTCAACTGCGTCGTACTTGGTGCATCCGGAGCTGTTCTGGGATTGGTTTCCGCAGTGGTGGCGCTGTCCCAGGTGACCTTGGAGAGATTGCAGAATCGTCTTTTTTTTTTTTGTGTGTGTGTGTGGCATGTGTGATCCTTTGAGCGCGTCATGTTTTGTGAAGGTTTTGGAATGTTTTGGTTGTGATATTTTTTTGGCGGTGGTGTTTTTGTTGTGCTGGTGATTTTGCGTTCGTGATTTTGTGGTGGTGATTTTGTTGCCCTGGTGATTTTGTGCTGGTGGTGATTCTGTCGAGGTTTTTTCCTTGTGCTGCGTCGAACAGGACATGTTTTCCCGACCGGCATCTATTTGGTTGGAAAGCCGCCATCGTTTCGCGTGAGTGCTGCTTCTAGTAACCATGATTATTGCAACAGTCATGCAATAGCCACCAAAATAAAAGAAACAAAAAGGCCCTAAAGTGCAGTCCACCAACATTGGACGGTCCCTATTCATTGTTTAAAGCTCTGCATATGGCCATTCCATATCGGGACGCCCTAGTGAAAATTTGTAAGACTGGACAAGTTATGTTTGGGACATGGTAGAAAATTGAAGCTGAACTGAAACATCTGAATTGTTTTTTTGTGATATCTACACATGTATACATATGTGAACGCCGATTCCTTACCTCGAGAATTCGTTCGCTTAGAATTCACTTCCTATCCACAATCATGTGAGATGTCATAATGCTTCTGTGTGAGTAGAAGTAAATAAACACAGATATTTGATGATATTTGTATATAAACGCATGTGTATGATATCATCATTTTCAAATTTGTAGGTATACGGTATAGATGATTTTATGTATACATGGATGCATATGTATACACATACATACACATATTCATATGTACGTGTATATATTTTTATATACATAGAAATGTGTGTGTTCATTTACATGTCTACGAAATTGTAGATCTTTGTTTCAATAGATGTTTGCACGTGGTGTGCGCTTGCACAATGCATGCGGGCCGGGCATGAATCATTACCCCGACACCAAGGAACGTGAAATCAACAACGGCCGCTTCGCAATGTTTGCTGCCATCGGAATTATCGCCGCAGAGCTCTACACTGGCAAAGATGCCATTGAGCAGTTTGGGCTGTAGATACCTGCATTTTAGTTTGATATTTTTCTGGTATGGCCGCGAACTTGGTACAGATGAGTTAGCAGTCACTGACAGGGGTACGAATGGCATACATTTTCTTGTTAACATCGTGCATGCAAAATGCAATCACATCATTTTTCCGTGAGCTGACTTTGTGATACTTCGATCTCTGTCGGTGAGAGGGCTGCTCTAGCTCATTTTTAAGTGGTTTTAGCATGTAACCGTGATGAAACATTGTGCGTGTTGAAGTCACTGAGTTTTGAACGCTTTCCCAATTTTCGCTTACAGCGCCTGCCAGCCACATTGATTTGTAAGACTCTGACAGGATATCGATGCGTGCGGAAAATGGTGCGAGAATCATGCTGCACTGAACTCCAAGAGACTCAATCTGGAATATGCCTCCATTTTGTTTGTGTAAACCACGATTGGCCGCTTTTCCTCTTGTATTTTGTCAAACAAGGTGATAGCTGGCTCCGTGCACAAATATATATGCACAACCGTGTATGCAGAATTTGTACATACATTTTACACGTGTACGTATGCAGCATACCCGACCCTGGATTGACATATTTTGATAAGTGACTCTTTCTATTTACAACCTGCAAGGGACTTCCACATTCATGGATATGTCATATGTCTGTCACGATCTGAGTCTTGTTTTGTCCTCAATCTTGCTCAGGCTGGAAAGTCGTCGAAGGCCACAAGGGCTGTAAAGTTTGCAGAATACATAAAGGCAGTTGATAGATATGCTTAGGATGTGCTTCATGAATATCTACCATGGTTTCAGATGACTCTGGCACGCTGGCACTGGTATAGATCCTTGAAGATGTTTTTGAATGTTTTGACTGGTCATTTAAGGCACCAACTTCGTTTTCATGGTCACGAGGGCGGGTGATGTTGCCTGTCACGGCCGCATGATGGGATGAGATCATCAACAATCGCATTGGATGCGCAAAACTGTATTGATGAAACCACAACTCCTATATAGACCTAGATGAGATTGTTTGACGTGATTGTTTGCAAATTTGGTTTTGCTTGCGGAGACTCACTCTGTATCGGCATATTCAGTTTCTAGATGGTGATTTGAGAGACGCAATCTCTTCAAGCGCATCTACAGATCGTTTACAACTGCGATCACATATTCTTCAAGCTTTTGATTAAGAAGGTTGTGAAGTATTTAATGTCAGCCAGTTTTTCACCTCGACTGAAAGAAATTCGAGACGATTTTTGAACCTGCAACTTGAAAGCAATTTGTTTGCAGACTGCTCGGCGATTCTTCGGGGACAGTGGCAGCAGCTATGCCAGCTTCGATCCTGCCAAAGAGCTGGGAGTGCAGGACGCGCTTCAACCAATCGTTTGAACAGTTTGAATGTCCTGAAGCTGATTAAGACCAAATGAAGGAATTAAACCGACAAAGTGTGCTGTTAGTTACTTTGTCCTTTCAGGAATCTTGAAGTCTTTTCCAAGGTGATCAGAGGTGGCTAACGGTGAGCCAGAGGAACATGACAATCATGACACAATCATGCCCTAGGCTTGACTCGAGCATGGAGACATTTCAGCTGGTCGCTGTGCCAGTACGGGCTACCTAGGGTAAAGGATCCTGGTGGCCCCACATGCACACCCACCCACCCACACACAGAGATAGTTTCCTCCACGACATAACATACGTCTCAACTCGTTGAGCAGGTCATTTGACACTTGAGAGCTGAGTGGTTTGATGGACAGCCCCCATATGGTTCTTCGACTGTTACTTCTCTTCTCGTCGGGAGAATTATCATCTCTCGTCGCACTCAAACAGGGATGCCAAACGAAAGCTATTCGAAGTGCAAAGATGAATGCATGCATTGGTACATGCATACATCATATCATCCACTTCTTTAACTAGAGAAATGCATACAAGACCATGCATACCTAGCTAGCTGGCTAACGGCTTAGTATGCCTACAATGTTATACAAACAGACAGGCATACAGACATTCAGGCAAACATACAGATGACAGACGGACGGACAGACAGACAGACAGACGGACAGATAGACAGACAGCGAGGCAGGCAGCCAAACAGACATACATACGTGCTGTGCATTGCTGCACATGCGCACTGTGGGTACATAGTGTATACGCACATATGTATGTAAATATGATTACATACATATGTATGTACATGCATACATACTCGGATAGATAAATCCGTGCACACACGCATGTACGTACTTGTGAACATGAACACACACACAGATATATGCATGCACATATACATATATATATACATACATATGCAACACCTTGAATGACATTGCATCACGTAGCATTGCTTCAGATGACACTACGCTCGGCAGGATCCCATCGGCTTTTGGGACCCACTTGGGCTGAGTGCTGACAAGGCAAGCAACCAATGCGTTCCCAAATTTTTGCCTAACAGGTTGACATATCAGAGAGAGAGCTGCTTTCAGCACAATGCTCATGGATGCGTGTTAGGATGAGGCAACCTTCAAGCGCCGCCGCGCTGTCGAGATCAAGCATGGCCGCATCGTCAGCGTCTAAGTTGTATACGATCCGAAGTAATGGCTTTCAGAGTGCTTTCCGAAACACAAGCAACGTTTTCAGAAAGGAATTGACATGCTTTGGTTGCATCAACAAATCTTTGCAAGACACAAGGCCATGTACGCTACCATGGGCTACATCGTTCCGGAATACTACAAATTTCCAGGATATCTTTCCCCATCTCTCGGCCTGAAATTTGCCGATGTGCCAAACGGTCTTGCTGCTTTGTCCAAGCCAAGTGCTTAGTTCTATGATGTTCTTTGCTGCAGGTAATTTGGGTTTTCAATGGCAGCACTTACATATCCGGACACAACAGAATGAATGCGGGTGCAGGTGATATCAAATTGTTTGGACTTAAGATTGCTCTATCTTGCCAGTGACTTTGATGGAGCTAAGGCTGCCGGTGCTTGGTGGTGCTCAGATCATTGCCTTCGCTGGATTGATCGAGACGACTGGATTCTTCCAGGCAGCTTCCACCACTGATGGACGTGGTCCTCGTGAGGGTCAGTTCAGCATGAAGGACTCCACTGAGAGTGCTGAGCCAGGCAACTACGGTGTTGGATTCCCAACCTTCTTGGGCAAGGTCGAGAACCCTGAGGAACGCAAGACCAAGCTCGCTGCGGAGTTGGCCAACGGACGACTTGCTATGATGGTCATTTGTCAGCTTGAAAACCATCAGCTTTCGGTTGAGAAATGTTGAGAATATGAGTTTAGACTTGTTTGACTCCGAATGCACTTGTTGATTCAAAGACGCACATCATGCAGCAGGTGCAAGAAACATAACAATAGTTGGAAGGACAGAGATTTGATTCATATGCTTCAGCTAGACATTGAAGTCCATTGTAAACTTTGAAGCTGTTTGAAAATGAACTGCAGAATTTCGTGTTCAATGTGCATGGATCTTTTGGATTTCAACATCTTGATCTGTGATGTTGAAATGCTTGAGGCGATCATTGGAATGTTTTTCCAAGATGGATTGACCGGATCTGCTTGGGGCGATTGGAGCCTCTACACCGCCTCTCCTCTGCGTGCTGGCAGGGAGTCCAAGGTTGCTCGTAATTTCTTCGGAGGAGAATCTACTAGCTATGCCAGCTTTGACCCGGCAAAGGAGCTTGGTGTGCAAGACCCCATCGGATTTTGGGATCCGCTCGGGCTGAGCGCAGACAAGGATGAGGCAACCTTCAAGCGCCGCCGAGCAGTTGAGATCAAGCATGGCCGCATCGTCAGCGTCTAAGTTTCTATAAAAAAAATTAGAGGATTGGACTTGTGTGATATATTCGACAAAGTCTTGCACTCAAGAGCAACCTCAACATTTAGCAACATTCTTAGCATAGAATTGGAATGAATGCATCAGAGCTGTCTTCGCCAAACATAAGGCCATGTACGCTACCATGGGCTACATCGTCCCGGAATACTACAAATTTCCAGGATATCTTTCCCCATCTCTCGGCCTGAAATTCGCAGATGTGCCAAACGGTCTTGCTGCTTTGTCCAAGCCACGTGCTTAGTTCTATGATGTTCTTTGCTGCAGGTAATTTGGGTTTTCAATGGCAGCACTTACATATCCGGACACAACAGAATGAATGCGGGTGCAGGTGGTATGAAATTGTTTGGACTTAAGATTGCTCTATCTTGCCAGTGACTCTGATGGAGCTAAGGCTGCCGGTGCTTGGTGGTGCTCAGATCATTGCCTTCGCTGGATTGATCGAGACGACTGGATTCTTCCAGGCAGCTTCCACCACTGATGGACGTGGTCCTCGTGAGGGTCAGTTCAGCATGAAGGACTCCACTGAGAGTGCTGAGCCAGGCAACTACGGTGTTGGATTCCCAACCTTCTTGGGCAAGGTCGAGAACCCTGAGGAACGTAAGACCAAGCTCGCTGCGGAGTTGGCCAACGGACGACTTGCTATGATGGTCACTTGTCAGTTGGAGAAGCATTTGGACGCTAATCACTGGAACTTAATCAAGATATGAGATACCACCACCACAGTCTGCCTCAGAAGCATAACTTGCAATGGAATAAGACTCACAACCTGCAGAAACCAAGACGATCTTTTGTTAGGAAGGCAAGCGGTCTATGAAAGAGTGGTTATGACCCCTGCAAAACAAAGGTGACCTTTTTGCAACAAAAGAAACGTTTTGTTTTGTTTATTCATTCTTGCTGCATTTTTTTCTGGTGGTCGCTCACATGAAAAAACATCAATGTTGCTGTTGGAGTTGGAGTTGGAATTAGACTGAACTTAGCAATCCATATGTTCACAATATGTAGAGGTACATGTACGCCTTTCTTGTGTGTATATACTCACACACACACACTTATATATTATATACTCGTACTTACTTACGCATATGTACTTGCCCATATATGCTTATGCATGCTTATGCATATGTGCTCGTATATACGCGTAAGCATATATGCTTACTTATATGTATATGTATATACAGGTATGAACGTATAAATGTACATGTAGATGAATGTGTGTTCTGTAAGTGTACACCTGTCTGTGTGCACACACTGGAAGAAATGTCATGTCATGTAGTGCAACGAAAGGTAAAGTAATGAAAGGTAATGAAAGGTAAGTGCGGTGTGATCTTGTGCAATGTCATGTACTGTCATGCAATGTGATGTAAGATGAGGCAAGGTACTATTTTTGTTTATCATTTTGGCATTCGTGATATGATCTTATGTAGTGTCATGGAACGCAAAATCATTTCTTGCGCTGTGCAGTCAAGAAAAGCTTCTGCTGGTGCAGCACGATAGTTCAACCTCGTGGTTAAATTTGAAGGTTTTCATTCAGTAGGTAAGTGATTAAAGCTTGTTGCTAAAGAAAATTGAGACCATGTTTCGCTGCTGTTAGGATTGCCAGTTCTTTGGCTGTTTCAAAATGAACTGCAGAGTTTCGTGTTCAATGTGCATGGATCTTTTGGATTTCAACATCTTGATCTGTGATGTTGAAATGCTTGAGGCGATCATTGGAATGTTTTTCCAAGATGGATTGACCGGATCTGCTGGGGGCGATTGGAGCCTCTACACCGCCTCTCCTCTGCGTGCTGGCAGGGAGTCCAAGGTTGCTCGTAATTTCTTCGGAGGAGAATCTACTAGCTATGCCAGCTTTGACCCGGCAAAGGAGCTTGGTGTGCAAGACCCCATCGGATTTTGGGATCCGCTCGGGCTGAGCGCAGACAAGGATGAGGCAACCTTCAAGCGCCGCCGAGCAGTTGAGATCAAGCATGGCCGCATCGTCAGCGTCTAAGTTTCTATA
>VSDK01023135.1:260978-276529 GCA_009767595.1 Symbiodinium kawagutii
ATCGTCCCGGAATACTACAAATTTCCAGGATATCTTTCCCCATCTCTCGGCCTGAAATTTGCCGATGTGCCAAACGGTCTTGCTGCTTTGTCCAAGCCACGTGCTTAGTTCTTTGATGTTCTTTGCTGCAAGCAAAGTATGTTTTCAACGGCAGCACTCACATATCCCTCCACAACAGAATGAATGCGGGTGCAGGTGATATCAAATTGTTTGGACTTAAGATTGCTCTATCTTGGCAGTGACTTTGATGGAGCTAAGGCTGCCGGTGCTTGGTGGTGCTCAGATCATTGCCTTCGCTGGATTGATCGAGACGACTGGATTCTTCCAGGCAGCTTCCACCACTGATGGACGTGGTCCTCGTGAGGGTCAGTTCAGCATGAAGGACTCCACTGAGAGTGCTGAGCCAGGCAACTACGGTGTTGGATTCCCCACCTTCTTGGGCAAGGTCGAGAACCCTGAGGAACGTAAGACCAAGCTCGCTGCGGAGTTGGCCAACGGACGACTTGCTATGATGGCAATCATCGGAATGTTTTTTCAGGACTTCTTGTCTTTGTATATATTTTTCCTCTTGAACCTTACATGTAGGAGTTTAGTCAGGGTGTGTCTTCTTCAGATCTTGCTCTATAATTGCTGTTGATCTCAATTGATTTTACAATTTTTTTTCTTTGGTGCCTCTTTGAGGACGGCCTGACTGGTTCTGCATGGGGTGACTGGAGCCTCTACACTGCCTCCCCCCTGCGTGCTGCCGATGCAGATGATGAGCCTCCAAAGCCACCACCCTTCGACCCAGCCAAGCAGGCGTGGGCACAGGACATCAGTCCGCACAGCTCCAGCAAACTGGGATAGACTGAGACTTGCCGATATGACTTGGAGATTGGATTGTGTCACGTCACAAGTAATCATAAGATGATCTGAAGCTTTTCATGTTCTTCCGAAAGCGAAGCTGACAGAAGCTCGAAATAGTCAGCAATGCTTGCTCTGAAACTTGCTGCCAGGTGGGTGCGATGGAACCCTTGGGCTTCTTTGACCCTGCAGGTCCCTCTTCTTCGGGTGTGTGAAGTGAGGTCTCCACTCTCCACTTCTCATAGAACTTCCTATCGATTTGTCAGAACATTGGAACAGACAAAACCCGTCTGTATGCAACCCTTTCAGTACGTGCATTGACCAGCATCGCTTCGGCTTGCAAGAGAGATATGCTTTGGCCCTGCAGGTTTCTGCAAGGTCGGTGACAAGGACATGTGCACCTTTGTACGAGATAGAGTTCAAGCAATTTGAGCAGCGTTCTAAATTCACCAGTTTATATTTAGTAAAGGGCTGGAGATGATTCTACACGAATGTGCATTGTCCTCACGTTCGTAAGGCTGCCGCAAGGTTGCCGTAAGGTTGCCGTAAGCATTTTATAGAAAACATTTTGCCGTAAGAGTAAGAGCTGCGTAAGACGAATTCATCTTTAGATATAATACTTTTACCTAAATTTACCGTAAGCGAATAGTAAGCTTTAATGCCCCAAATGTAGTTCCGTAAGCCAGAACTTGAAAAACGTAAGCGATCCGTAAGTTTCACGGAAGTTCGGAATTATCGGAATTTCATGGAATTTCAATAAAACAATTTTGAACAACGCTCATTTGCGGCCTGTACGATGCCTGTATGGCCACGTGTTTTTAGCTTCTACTATTTTCATTTTGCACCCCTTGAAGTGAGCATCCAGTGCCCGGCAGGAAGGCTTCCAAAATCTGAGAGCTGCAGAGATTAAGCATGGGAGAGCAACTTGGCTCCATCTTGATCCGTGTGAAAAGATGAGAGCGTCAATATAATTGGCATTCTGCACGGCTTTTGCGCTGAGACAAACGCTGCCACAACCCCTCCTGAAAACATGAGACTCGTAGATTGCGGACCTGAGGTGGCGATGATGGCAGCTCTGGGTGCAGTTGCACAGCACTACATCAAATTTCCTGGTTTCGAAACTCGTCAAAGGCATTAGCCAATTGCACAATTTTCCCAGGGAGAAAGTCTTCTTGGTTTATAAGGGCGTATCTATTTCAGGTGGACCGCGCAAACTCAAGAGGAGCTTGCCTCCTTCAACCCAGATAGGGTCAGTACATTTCTGATCATTTCTGTGCGTGATTTTTGCATGGTTTTCAGTAATTGATGCAAAACGGCATGTCACAAGGTACTGAGCGGTCACGTCAACTTGGGACGAAAGAGTTCAGACGAGGATAGAGGGCCCCGTTTATATGGCCGGAGACCAGCAACATGCCGATGTATTGAAACTATTGAACATGCAAGCCGTGTAAATGAGAACAGTGGAGTTCCCTTGAGGTTCTTCAAAGTTTGGTCCATCCAACTCCTGTCAGGGCTTGTAATCTCCGCTGACAGGTTCTCAACTGCATTCAAAATGCTTTGGGTCCCACAAAATCCGGAATCCAAACACAACAAGAATTTGAACCAAGCATCGAATGGAATCACACACGGAACATACAAGAATCACGAATTCAGAATGACTCCGAATGCGCATCATTGAGCATTCCCTAATCTGGGGTTTGCTAAAGCTACAAATAAGTTGCCCATGTATTTGAAGCAGCGATGTTGCCTTGTGCACCCTGCAAACATAGAAGTTCGAGAAACAAGGATACGAGATGATTCGAGTACAGGTACATCAACGTATATCCACGTACTGGCAATCCTCCAAACAGAATAGTTTGATATGGAAACATATTTGGAAACCAGATTCGTTTTGGGGGTGCGCAATTTCATGGACAGCAACATACAAACGTGTTTTCCAGCAGCACGTTGAGGACGGCAGAGGAGGATCCCTATGGGCAAGGATTGGGACAAAGTTTGGAAGATGAAGCATAACGTAATACGAATTCTTTTTTTTGGTATTTTCTGGTATTTTATGAGTATACGGTATTTATCTATAAGCACAGTCTCTTGTATGAATCACAGGACGTTTTATAGCATGACACCACACGAGTAAAAGCTGACTACACACATGCATTCATAGATGTATATACATTTGTGCACATCATTTGTGCATATTGTGTCAACCATTCGCACCACATGACTGCTTGAGATCCTGGACCCATGAGCAAGGAATCCGTGCCAGCTGGCATCGGTGCTGTGACCACTCCTCCCGGCACCTACGGCTTCGCTGCACTGTTCCTCTTGTCTGGTGCAATGGAGTTGGCAGTTTGGACGCAGGCGCAGGGATCGTTTTCGGCTGATTTCGGCTGTAGACACACCAACAAATTTCCAAAAAGATTGTTGGAGATCACAAGCAGATCCAAATGCAAAATTTACAAGAACTTGATTCCCTTTTGCACGGCATCCACTTGGAGGACCCCAACAAGGAGGCCGGAGACTTCGGAGATCCCTTGGGCCTTGGACAGTACAACGAGGAATTCCGCAACAAGGAGATCAACAACGGCCGTTTTGCCATGTTTCCCGGCGGAATAGACAGAAGGTGGAATGCAATAAAAGCATCTTGTAATCGCCTGCCAAGGCTGCAGCTTAAGCGTGACTACTCCAGATCAAAATTGGCATTGTCATACCAAATACCTTCCATTGATTCATAGATTGATCTCTCACAAATACAATCTAACCTTGCATTGTGAACTCAAATTGTGATGTCATCTTGCATCACCTCAAGGTTCGCGGCAATTGGCATCATCTCTGCTGATCTGCTGACGGGAAAGGATGCCATCCAGCAGTTCGGCTGAAGTTTTTTTGCTGAGCTGTGAATGCTGAGTGTGAGGCTTGTGATTGACCGGAGTGTACCCTTTATATGATTCCATTCTGCGGATCACAAGATAAGATGACTTGGCCAACGGTGATAGCAATGAACTCCAGCATTCCTGTGTCTTCTAAGAAGATATGCAGAGGTGGCAAATAAAACTTGTCGATAGAGACTGGCACTTGGCCAGAAATTTTGTAGATGAACAGTCCTTCGACATGTCGCTGAAGGACCACTTGCGCTTTCTGCGCGAATCAATTTCTTTGCATATCAGATGCAGCAAACATTGCGACAATAAAACTGTCTTGGCAAGCAGCACAGAGTAGTGTTTAGTGACGTTTAACAAGAATGTCTTCGGCATGCCCCAATGTGAATACATTATGTTTCTATATATTTCCTCCCATATACCAACGGTTGATAGGCTGCGGTGGTCACGGATGGTCATGGTCATTCGGAGTTGCTTCAGGTTTGATTTGATACGACAGTGATGGGTTTTGCAGACCTTTGGCTCCAGTCTGTGAAGAAAATTTTCAGCCGAAGTTTAGGCCGGGGCAAAGCGGCAGCGAGCGAAGAAACTTGGAGTTTTGACGGAGTTGTGAAGCTCGTTCAGGGTTTGCTCTTCCTGAAGTCATGCTCTTCTTTAGCCATATCTCCGAGACAAAGATGGACAAACCTAGACATGTTTCTTCATCCACTGGTTTCTTCCTTAGCATTGCTTGGCATATCTTGGCGTTACTTTGTGGTAAGATCGACTTGCAACCTGTTGGCACTCGCCAGATTTTCCTCCATGGCAACCGGACGTCGTGTTGCCTGCAGATGGAAACTCAGACCGATTCAAGTTAAGGTTCACTATGAAGACTATGAAGTCACATGACCTCACTGAATGAGGCTTTTTTTTATTGAAGTGACATGGATCTCACGCGACAGAATCATAACATATCATACCCCTTGAATCCCTTTGACAGTCTTTGCTTATTTCGAGTTCGCACATACTTTTGACTTTCTAAGGTGCAGCTCTCACTGGAGCAGCCGTAGTGGCAGTCAGAAAGCCAAGAGTTGTCGCTGCTTTGTGAACTCGTTGTGAATGCCTTTGTTGAATAGAGTGTTTTGAGCACCTTCTTGATCCTTGGTGGTTGCATCATTTTATCATATTTTTCTTGGCCTATGACCGTCTAGTTCAGTCAGTTTCGATTCCTTCTCCTTGATTTGGGGAGGATTTCGCTGACATGCCACGCAATGAACATTGCAGAAACAGAGTTCTAGCGGCACACTTTGTACAGAATGCTTTGCCGGGCCTACAGTACTATTTGCATCCCATCGACTCCTCCTTGTTGCAGTGTTGCCAGTACTACCGTGACTCTTGAGGCTCCAAGTTTTCTTGCTCCAAGCAGCATCCCGCGGGTGGAAGCCCACGCGAGATTGCCAAAACCCCAATTTGGATGTGTCTCAATGTGTCAGCTTCATCCTTGTTCCACCTTTCGATTTCTTTTGTGCAGTGTTTTTGATTCTTGCCTTGCATTGAGGTCCTCAGCACAGACGCAGAGATCCACAGTTCAGAAGCTCAGAGGGACATTTGCGTTGAAAACCCTGCTTTTGGATGCATTTGGCATTGGCAAGTTGTCACAACAAAAGTTCATTGCCGGGCCCAGCTATATTCAGATTCATACAAATATGTAATTGTGGCGTGGATTCGCAGTGTAGAATTCCATGCCATCAAGTTGCCCCCTTGTTTTTCTGAAGTCCATGTGTGGAAGGTTAAGACAGATCATGGAGCTTAGAGAATTTTGTAGCGAATCATCGCAGCAACAGTTGAGTGCTGAGGCCGATATCTCTCACTTGGCAGTGGCAGGTGTTGTCACCAGCGCACTAGCGCGGTTCCCTAGCTGCCACTGTAGCTGTTCGCTACCAAGGTGTGTCGTTGTCTTCCAAACAAAGTCTGTTCAGCATGCTTTTGGCCCAGGGGTAGCTGAAATGTTGTTGGAATCCCGTTTGAAGTAAGCATCCAAGCTCACTTTGTTTTCTCATCAATGGATGGATCACAGATAGCTTGATTTGCTTTAAAATATACAAGGTAGAAAAATTGAATGAACATATATAGAAACATATAGAACTGGTTTGGGATGCAACCATGCGCACACATCGAACAATTCCCAACACTTTTTTTTTCCCGCAATTTTGAGGGTGATTCCCGGTACAGGTCTTAAGTACAAAATCATGACAACTTTATTCTTATATTCTTATTGCAAAGATTTCAAACACCTTGTCTCCGCCGCTAGAATGCATCACCTCGACCCTGAAAAGGCAACAAGTATCGAAAGTAAATGCTTGAGTTGGTGTGAAGAGCGTGTGGAATGAACATTGCACGATGGTGCACCGGGTTGCAAACTGTCCAATGAGGCAGCCGTACGGGTGAGGCACTTAGTTGAAATCTGAGCAATGCCATGATCTGAAAGTGCAACGTATGATCCATGTTTTGCTTTGAATACATCAGCATTGTCCAGTTGTTTCACGTAACTCAGCAATCGGTTGCACTTTGCTGTGACGTGATGGTGGAAATATGACCTTGAAACTCCATTCAGCAGTTCCAAAGAAATTCAACAACAGACAGACACAAACTATAAGACAAAGGCCCTGAACAAATTATCCTTTTCCATCCTTTTCCCTAGAATCATGCTGCACATAACTTCAAGTGCCTCGCTGCACGCAACTTGGAGTGGTAGCAGATTCTTACATTCCCCATGCACAAGGATCAACAAGGCCAGACCATGCAAGAAGCGAATAGAAGCTCTAAGTCAACTCACAAACGGTTTAACAGATCAATATTCAGAGAACTGAAACCGCTTCAAGCAAGAACGGCTTAGATATCGCTTGCCATTTGAGGGCAGGTCAGAGACTCCAATATGTAGACTTCAAAGTAGACAGATTGTACACCAGCACTGGATCACTGGGATCAGATTGGAAGTGGAAACTTCTCATCCGAGCACTTGCCTGATTTCTGCAGGATTTTGAGGCAGATTGTCGAATTTTCAGCCCTTTCCCTCACATCCTTTTCCAGGGCAATGGCTCCTCGCAACACCATGTTGGCTGCGGCTGGCATTGTGGCTGGTGGTTATGTGGCCACACAGGCTTTTGTGCCCAGTGCATCAGGACCTGCTGTGAGCACTGAGGCTGTGACAAATCTGCGTGGTGCGTCAGCTGCCCCTTCGCAGGGCTTTGGCAGTGCACTGCCATTGATGGGCTTGGTTGGCGTTGGAGCCGTGGCTGCTGGACGTAGCCGCATGGCCCGACGCGCTGAGCCCGTGTCTGCTGGTGCAGCTGCAGCTGCTGCTGCCAAGGCCGCTGCTGCGGCGAGGCCGGATTCCGCAACCTTCGTGCTGCTGAAATCAAGCATGGGAGGGCCGCGATGATGGCAGCTTTGGGCGCCGTGGTGCAACACTATGTGAAGTTCCCTGGCTTTGAGTCCGTTCCAAGTGGCCTTGCTGCTGCTATCACAGCTCCCGGAAGCTATGGCTTCGTGGCTCTCTTTGCTGTGGCGGGCATCCTTGAGTTGGGAGCTTGGACTGAGAGTGATGACAAGGAGCCAGGAAACTTCGGCGATCCCCTCGGCCTGAACCAGTACAACCAGGAAATGAGGGAGACTCAAGTGGCATTAAGCGGACCAGCGGACTTGACCAGCGGACTTCACATGTCTTGCTCGCATGTTTCAGGGCTAAAGCACAAATTTCAAGATATATAGGAGAAACGCCAAGACATCACAGCCCTTCGGCGATAACTGACCGCCGTAGTATACATATGGTGGTTTCTCAAAATAGGGGTACCCCTAAATCATCCAATAGTAGTCATTATTAGTAACAAACCAACCATTTTTTGGGGTCCCCCATTTTAAGAAACCACCATATGTATACATCCTGAAGAGTCAGAACATGCCCCATAAGAACTATCATCAAGGGAAATTTGCTTCGGAAGCGGCGAAACTTCCGTGTTATGGAAACCCAAAATAATCTCGCTTTTTTTTTCATCATTCACCATCAACCATTTGTAATTTATCGTTTGCAATTTTATGATCCTCTAACAATAAAGATACTGTGACAGTTAATCATCTCAAGAGGCATCATCTCACAGTCATTCCTCTCGCAATGAGTCCTCTGACATTCAATCTTCTCCCAATCAATCTTCTCACAATTCATCATCTCACAATTCATCGTCAGTCTACCATCTTGCAACCAATCATCTCATCATTAATGATCTCACACTTTATCGTCCCACAATCAATCGCTTGACAAGTAAACAACCCAAAAGTTTCTCACAACACAACATCTCACATCGCCACATCTCAGAAAACCAACACTTCACAATGCCTCATCTCGTGACATCACATCTCAACTGCGTGGTACTTGGTGCATCCGGAGCTGTTCTGGGATTGGTTTCCGCAGTGGTGGCGCTGTCCCAGGTGACCTTGGAGAGATTGCAGAATCGTCTTTTTGTGTGTGGCATGTGTGATCCTTTGAGCGCGTCATGTTTTGTGAAGGTTTTGGATGGTTTTGGAATGTTTTGGTTGTGATGTTTTTTTTGGCGGTGGTGTTTTTGTTGTGCTGGTGATTTTGCGTTCGTGGTTTTGCTCTGGTGATTTTGTGGTGGTGATTTTGTTGCCCTGGTGATTTTGTGCTGGTGGTGATTTTGTCGAGTTTTTTTCCTTGTGCTGCGTCCAACAGGCACACATGTTTTCCCGACCGGCATCTATTTGCTTGGAAAGCCGCCATCGTTTCGCGTGAGTACTGCTTCTAGTAACCATGATTATTGCAACAGTCATGCAATCGCCACCAAAACAAAAGAAACAAAAAGGCCCTGAAGTGCAGTCCACCAACATTGGACGGTCCCTATTCATTGTTTAAAGCTCTGCATATGGCCCTTCCATATCGGGACGCCCTAGTGAAAATTTGTAAGACTGGACAAGTTATGTTTGGGACATGGTAGAAAATTGAAGCTGAACTGAAACATCTGAATTGTTTTTTGTGATATCTACACATGTATACATATGTGAACGCCGATTCCTTACCACGAGAATTCGTTCGCTTAGAATTCACTTCCTATCCACAATCATGTGAGATGTCATAATGCTTCTGTGTGTGTAGAAGTAAATAAACACAGAACACAGATATTTGATGATATTTGTATATAAACACATGTGTATGATATATTCATTTTCAAATTTGCAGGTATACGGTATAGATGATTTTATGATGTCATGTATATATGGATGCAAATGTATACACATACATACACGTATTCATATGTATGTGTATATATATATACAAATATGTCTGTTCATTTACATGTCCACGAAATTGTAGATCTTTGTTTCAATAGATGTTTGCACGTGGTGTGCGCTTGCACAATGCATGCGGGCCGGGCATGAATCATTACCCCGACACCAAGGAACGTGAAATCAACAACGGCCGCTTCGCAATGTTTGCTGCCATTGGAATTATCGCCGCAGAGCTCTACACTGGCAAAGATGCCATTGAGCAGTTTGGGCTGTAGATACCTGCATTTTAGTTTGATATTTTTCTGGTATGGCCGCGAACTTGGTACAGATGAGTTAGCAGTCACTGACAAGGGTACGAATGGCATACATTTTCTTGTTAACATCGTGCATGCAAAATGCAATCACATCATTTTTCCGTGAGCTGACTTTGTGATACTTCGATCTCTGTCGGTGAGAGGGCTGCTCTAGCTCATTTTTGAGTGGTTTCAGCATGTAACCGTGATGAAACATTGTGCGTGTTGAAGTCACTGAGTTTTGAACGCTTTCCCAATTTTCGCTTACAGCGCCTGCCGGCCAAATTGATTTGTAAGACTCTGACAGGATAGCAATGCGTGCGGAAAATGGTGCGAGAATCATGCTGCACTGAACTCCAAGAGACTCAATCTGGAAGATGCCTCCATTTTGTTTGTGTAAACCACAATTGGCCGCTTTTCCTCTTTGTCAAACAAGGTGATAGCTGGCTCCGTGCACAAATATATATATGCACAACCGTGTATGCAGAATTTGTACATACATTTTACACGTGTACGTATGCAGCATACCCGACCCTGGATTGACATATTTTGATAAGTGACTCTTTCTATTTACAACCTGCAAGGGACTTCCACATTCATGGATATATCATATGTTTGTCATGATCTGAGTCTTGTTTTGTCCTCAATCTTGCTCAGGCTGGAAAGTCGTCGAAGGCCACAAGGGCTCTAGAGTTTGCAGAATACATATAGGCAGTTGATAGATATGCTTAGTATGTGCTTGATGAATATCTATGATGGTTTCAGATGACTCTGGCACGCTGGCACTGGTATAGATCCTTAAAGATCCTTGAAGATGCGAATGTTTTGACGGGTCGTGAGGCATCAACTTCGTCATATTTATACCTGACTTTCAGTCTAGCAGATTCTCCCTGTCTTTAAGAAAGCAATACGACTGTGGTGTTTTCATGGTCACGAGGGCGGGTGATGTTGCCTGTCACGGCCGCATGATGGGATGAGATCATCAACAATCGCATTGGATGCGCAAAACTGTCTTGATGAAACCACAACTCCTATATAGACCTAGATGAGATTGTTTGACATGATTGTTTGCAAATTTGGTTTTGCTTGCGGAGACTCACTCTGTATCGGCATATTCAGTTTCTAGATGGTGATTTGAGAGACACAATCTCTTCAAGCGCATCTACAGATCGTTTACAACTGCGATCACATATTCTTCAAGCTTTTGATTCAGAAGGTTGTGAAGTATTTAATGTCAGCCAGTTTTTCACCTCGACTGAAAGAAATTCGAGATTATTTTTCAACCTGCAACTTGAAAGCAATTTGTTTGCAGACTGCTCGGCGATTCTTCGGGGACAGTGGCAGCAGCTATGCTAGCTTCGATCCTGCCAAAGAGCTGGGAGTGCAGGACGCGCTTCAGCCCATTGTTTGAACAGTTTGAATGTCCTGGTTGTATAAGACCAAATGAATGAATTAAACCGACAAAGTGTGCTTTTAGTTACTTCTTCCTTTCAGGAATCTTGAAGTCTTTTCTAAGCTGATCAGAGGTGGCTAACGGTGAGCCAGAGGAACATGACAATCATGACACAATCATGCCCTAGGCTTGACTCGAGCATGGAGACATTTCAGCTGGTCGCTGTGCCAGTACGGGCTACCTAGGGTAAAGGATCCTGGTGGCCCCACATGCACACCCACCCACCCACACACAGAGATAGTTTCCTCTAAAACATAACATACGTCTCAACTCGTTGAGCAGGTCATTTGACACTTGAGAGCTGAGTGGTTTGATGGACAGCCCCCATATGGTTCTTCGACTGTTACTTCTCTTCTCGTCGGGAGAATTATCATCTCTCGTCGCACTCAAACAGGGATGCCAAACGAAAGCTATTCGAAGTGCAAAGATGAATGCATGCATTGGTACATGCATACATCATATCATCCACTTCTTTAACTAGAGAAATGCATACAAGACCATGCATACCTAGCTAGCTGGCTAACGGCTTAGTATGCCTACAATGTTATACAAACAGACAGGCATACAGACATTCAGGCAAACATGCAGATGACAGACGGACGGACAGACAGACAGACAGACAGACGGACAGATAGACAGACAGCGAGGCAGGCAGCCAAACAGACATACATACGCGCTGTGCATTGCTGCACATGCACACTGTAGATACATAGTGTATACGCACGTATGTATGTAGATATGATTACATACATATGTATGTACATGCATACATACTCGGATAGATAAATCCGTGCACACACACACACACACGCATGTACGTACTTGTGAACATGAACACACACACACACATATATATATATATATATACACATACATATGCAACACCTTGAATGACATTGCATCACTGAGCATTACTTCAGATGGCACTATGCTCGGCAGGATCCCATCGGCTTTTGGGACCCACTTGGGCTGAGTGCTGACAAGGCAAGCAACCAATGCGTTCCCAAATTTTTGCCTAACGGGTTGACATATCAGAGAGAGCTGGTTTCAGCACTATGCTCATGGATGCGTGTTAGGATGAGGCAACCTTCAAGCGCCGCCGCGCTGTCGAGATCAAGCATGGCCGCATCGTCAGCTCCTAAGTTGTAGACGATCGGAAGTCATGGCTTTCAGAGTGCTTACCAAAACACATGCTTTGGTTGCAACAACAAATCTTTGCAAGACACAAGGCCATGTACGCTACCATGGGCTACATCGTTCCGGAATACTACAAATTTCCAGGATATCTTTCCCCATCTCTCGGCCTGAAATTTGCCGATGTGCCAAACGGTCTTGCTGCTTTGTCCAAGCCACGTGCTTAGTTCTTTGATGTTCTTTGCTGCAGGTAATTTGGGTTTTCAACGGCAGCACTTACATATCCGGACACAACAGAATGAATTCGGATGCAGGTGATATGAAATTGTTTGGACTTAAGATTGCTCTATCTTGCCAGTGACTTTGATGGAGCTAAGGCTGCCGGTGCTTGGTGGTGCTCAGATCATTGCTTTCGCTGGATTGATCGAGACGACTGGATTCTTCCAGGCAGCTTCCACCACTGATGGACGTGGTCCTCGTGAGGGTCAGTTCAGCATGAAGGACTCCACTGAGAGTGCTGAGCCAGGCAACTACGGTGTTGGATTCCCCACCTTCTTGGGCAAGGTCGAGAACCCTGAGGAACGTAAGACCAAGCTCGCTGCGGAGTTGGCCAACGGACGACTTGCTATGATGGTCATTTGTCAGCTTGAAAACCATCAGCTTTTGGTTGAGAATATGAGTTTAGAATTGTTTGACTCCGAATTCACTTGTTGATTCAAAGACGCAAATCATGCAGCAGGTGCAAGAGAGATAACGACAGTTGGAAGGACAGAGATTTGATACATATTCTTCAGCTAAACATTGAAGTCCATTGCCAACTTTGAAGCTGTTTCAAAATGAACTGCAGAATTTCGTGTTCAATGTGCATGGATCTTTTGGATTTCAACATCTTGATCTGTGACGTTGAAATGCTTGAGGCGATCATTGGAATGTTTTTCCAAGATGGATTGACCGGATCTGCTTGGGGCGATTGGAGCCTCTACACCGCCTCTCCTCTGCGTGCTGGCAGGGAGTCCAAGGTTGCTCGTAATTTCTTCGGAGGAGAATCTACTAGCTATGCCAGCTTTGACCCGGCAAAGGAGCTTGGTGTGCAAGACCCCATCGGATTTTGGGATCCGCTCGGGCTGAGCGCAGACAAGGATGAGGCAACCTTCAAGCCCCGCCGAGCTGTGGAGATCAAGCATGGCCGCATCGTCAGCGTCTAAGTTTCTATAGAAGATCTAGAAGGTTGGACTTGTGTGATTTATTCGACAAAGACATGCACTCAAGAGCAACAGCAACATTGAGCGACATTCTTGGCATAGAATTGGAATGAATATGAATGAATGCATCAGAGCTGTCTTCGCCAACATAAGGCCATGTACGCTACCATGGGCTACATCGTCCCGGAATACTACAAGTTTCCAGGATACCTTTCCCCATCTCTCGGCCTGAAATTCGCAGATGTGCCAAACGGTCTTGCTGCTTTGTCCAAGCCACGTGCTTAGTTCTTTGATGTTCTTTGCTGCAGGTAATTTGGGTTTTCAACGGCAGCACTTACATATCCGGACACAACAGAATGAATGCGGGTGCAGGTGGTATGAAATTGTTTGGACTTAAGATTGCTATATCTTGCCAGTGACTTTGATGGAGCTAAGGCTGCCGGTGCTTGGTGGTGCTCAGATCATTGCCTTCGCTGGATTGATCGAGACGACTGGATTCTTCCAGGCAGCTTCCACCACTGATGGACGTGGTCCTCGTGAGGGTCAGTTCAGCATGAAGGACTCCACTGAGAGTGCTGAGCCAGGCAACTACGGTGTTGGATTCCCCACCTTCTTGGGCAAGGTCGAGAACCCTGAGGAACGTAAGACCAAGCTCGCTGCGGAGTTGGCCAACGGACGACTTGCTATGATGGTCACTTGTCAGTTGGAGAAGCATTTGGACGCTAATCACTGAAAACCTAATTGAGATATGAGATACCACCGCCACAGTCTGCCTCAGAAGCATAACTTGCAATGGAATAAGACTCACAACCTGCAGAAACCAAGGTGATCTTTTGTTAGGAAGGCAAGTGGTCCATGAAAGAGTGGTTATGACCCCTGTAAAACAAAGGTGATTTTTTGCAGCTCAAGAAAGATGTTGTTTTGTTTATTCATTTTTGCTGCTATTCATTCTGGTGGTCGCTCACATTGAAACGCATCAATGTTGCTGTTGGAGTTGGAATTAGAATGAACTTAGCAATCCATATGTTCACAATATGTAGAGGTACATGTATGCCTTTCTTGTGTGTATATTCTCTCACACACACACACTTGTATGTAATATAGACTTACTTACGCATATGTACTTACCCATATATACTTATGCATATATGCTCGTATATACGCGTAAGCATATATGCTTACTATATGCTTACTTATATGTATATGTATATACAGGTATGAACGTATAAATGTACATGTAGATGAATGTGTGTTCTGTAAGTGTACACCTGTGTGTGTGCACACATTGGAAGAAATGTCAGGTCATGTAGTGCAACGAAAGGTAAAGTAATGAAAGGTAGTGAAAGGTAAGTGCGGTGTGATCTTGTGCAATGTCATGTACTGTCATGCAATGTAATGTAAGATGAAGCAAGATATTATTTTTGTTTCTCATTTTGAAAGTGATATGATCTTATGTAGCGTCATGGAACACAAAATCATTTCTTGCGCTGTGCAGTCAAGAAAAGCTTCTGCTGGTGCAGCACGATAGTTCAACCACGTGGTTGGCTTTTTAAGGTTATCACTCAGTAGGTGAGTGATTAAAGCTCGTTGCTAAAGAAAATTGAGACCATGCTTCACTGCTGTTAGGATTGCCAGTTCTTTGGCTGTTTTAAAATGAACTGCAGAGTTTCGTGTTCAATGTGCATGGATCTTTTGGATTTCAACATCTTGATCTGTGACGTTGAAATGCTTGAGGCGATCATTGGAATGTTTTTCCAAGATGGATTGCCCGGATCTGCTTGGGGCGATTGGAGCCTCTACACCGCCTCTCCTCTGCGTGCTGGCAGGGAGTCCAAGGTTGCTCGTAATTTCTTGTTGGTGGGTTGGGAGCCTCTCCCCCGCCTCTCCTCTGCGTGCTGGCAGGGAGTCCAAGGTTGCTCGTAATTTCTTCGGAGGAGAATCTACTAGCTATGCCAGCTTTGACCCGGCAAAGGAGCTTGGTGTGCAAGACCCCATCGGATTTTGGGATCCGCTCGGGCTGAGCGCAGACAAGGATGAGGCAACCTTCAAGCGCCGCCGAGCAGTTGAGATCAAGCATGGCCGCATCGTCAGCGTCTAAGTTTCTATAGAAGATCTAGAAGGTTGGACTTGTGTGATTTATTCGACAAAGACATGCACTCAAGAGCAACAGCAACATTGAGCGACATTCTTGGCATAGAATTGGAATGAATATGAATGAATGCATCAGAGCTGTCTTCGCCAACATAAGGCCATGTACGCTACCATGGGCTACATCGTCCCGGAATACTACAAATTTCCGGGATATCTTTCCCCATCTCTCGGCCTGAAATTCGCAGATGTGCCAAACGGTCTTGCTGCTTTGTCCAAGCCACGTGCTTAGTTCTTTGATGTTCTTTGCTGCAGGTAATTTGGGTTTTCAACGGCAGCACTTACATATCCGGACACAACAGAATGAATGCGGGTGCAGGTG
>VSDK01023135.1:280127-291423 GCA_009767595.1 Symbiodinium kawagutii
AAATTGTTTGGACTTAAGATTGCTCTATCTTGGCAGTGACTTTGATGGAGCTAAGGCTGCCGGTGCTTGGTGGTGCTCAGATCATTGCCTTCGCTGGATTGATCGAGACGACTGGATTCTTCCAGGCAGCTTCCACCACTGATGGACGTGGTCCTCGTGAGGGTCAGTTCAGCATGAAGGACTCCACTGAGAGTGCTGAGCCAGGCAACTACGGTGTTGGATTCCCCACCTTCTTGGGCAAGGTCGAGAACCCTGAGGAACGTAAGACCAAGCTCGCTGCGGAGTTGGCCAACGGACGACTTGCTATGATGGCAATCATCGGAATGTTTTTTCAGGACTTCTTGTCTTTGTATATATTTTTCCTCTTGAACCTTACATGTAGGAGTTTAGTCAGGGTGTGTCTTCTTCAGATCTTGCTCTATAATTGCTGTTGATCTCAATTGATTTTACAATTTTTTTTCTTTGGTGCCTCTTTGAGGACGGCCTGACTGGTTCTGCATGGGGTGACTGGAGCCTCTACACTGCCTCCCCCCTGCGTGCTGCCGATGCAGATGATGAGCCTCCAAAGCCACCACCCTTCGACCCAGCCAAGCAGGCGTGGGCACAGGACATCAGTCCGCACAGCTCCAGCAAACTGGGATAGACTGAGACTTGCCGATATGACTTGGAGATTGGATTGTGTCACGTCACAAGTAATCATAAGATGATCTGAAGCTTTTCATGTTCTTCCGACAGCGAAGCTGACAGAAGCTCGAAATAGTCAGCAACGCTTGCTCTGAAACTTGCTGCCAGGTGGGTGCGATGGAACCCTTGGGCTTCTTTGACCCTGCAGGTCCCTCTTCTTCGGGTGTGTGAAGTGAGGTCTCCACTCTCCACTTCTCATAGAACTTCCTATCGATTTGTCAGAACATTGGAACAGACAAAACCCGTCTGTATGCAACCCTTTCAGTACGTGCATTGACCAGCATCGCTTCGGCTTGCAAGAGAGATATGCTTTGGCCCTGCAGGTTTCTGCAAGGTCGGTGACAAGGACATGTGCACCTTTGTACGAGATAGAGTTCAAGCAATTTGAGCAGCGTTCTAAATTCACCAGTTTATATTTAGTAAAGGGCTGGAGATGATTCTACACGAATGTGCATTGTCCTCACGTTCGTAAGGCTGCCGCAAGGTTGCCGTAAGCATTTTATAGAAAACATTTTGCCGTAAGAGTAAGAGCTGCGTAAGACGAATTCATCTTTAGATATAATACTTTTACCTAAATTTACCGTAAGCGAATCGTAAGCTTTAATGACCCAAATGTAGTTCCGTAAGCCAGAACTTGAAAAACGTAAGTCGGGAATTATTGGAATTTCATGGAATTTCAATAAAAAACAATTTTGAACAACGCTCATTTGCGGCCTGTACGATGCCTGTATGGCCACGTGTTTTTAGCTTCTACTATTTTCATTTTGCACCCCTTGAAGTGAGCATCCAGTGCCCGGCAGGAAGGCTTCCAAAATCTGAGAGCTGCAGAGATTAAGCATGGGAGAGCAACTTGGCTCCATCTAGGTCCGTGTAGTAACCAGTTTGGAGCTTCAATATATTTGGAATTCAGCACGGCTTTTGCATTGAGAGGAATTCTGCCACAACCCTTCCTGAAAACATGAGACTCGTCGATTCTGGACCCGAGGTGGCAATGATGGCAGCCTTGGGTGCAGTTGCACAGCACTACATCAAGTTTCCTGGTTTCGAAACTCGTCAAAGGTATCAGCCGGTTGCACAATTTTCCCAGGGAGAAAGTCTTCTTGGTTTGTAAGGGCCTATCAATTTCAGGTGGACAGCACAAACTCAAAAGGAGCTTGCCTCCTTCAACACAGATAGGGTCAGTACTTTTCTGATCATTTCTGTGCATGATATAATCTATGCAAAACAGCGTATCACAATGTACTGAGCGGTCACGTCAACTTCGGAAGGAAAAAGGTTCAGACGAGGATGGAGGGGCCCATCTATATTATGGCCGGAGACCAGCAACATGCCGATATATTGCAACTATTGAATATTGAACATGCAAGCCGCCATGTAAATGAGAACGGTGGAGTACCCTTGAGGTTCTTCAAAGTTTGGTCCGTCCAACTCCTGTCAGGGCTTGTAATCTCCGCTGTCAGGTTCTCAACTGCATTCAAAATGCTTCGGGTCCCACACTGCGCAATCAAAACACAACAAGAGCAGTGATGCTTAATGAAGGGTGTCCAGTCGCTCGGGCGCCTATACAAATGAAACGCTGGAATCTGGCCATTACCAGATGGGAGCGGCATGCACCAAGAATCGAATAGAATCAAGCGTGGAATATACAAGAATCAAGAATACATTCCCTAATCTTTGGTTTGTTAAAGCTACAGAAAAGTTGCCAATCTACTTGAAGCAGTGTTGCCTTGTGCACCCTGCAAATATAGAATTTCGAGAAGCAACAATACGAGATGATAAAAGTACAGGTATTACAGTATACATATATCATGGTACATCCAGAAGTGGTGTCCTGACAATCCTAACAAAAAAGAATAGTTTGATATGAAAACATGTGGAAGCAGATTCCTTTTGGGAAGACAATTTTATGAACAGCAACATACAAACATGTTTTCCAGCAGCACTTTGAGGATGGCATATGAGGGCCCCCATGGGCAAGGATTGAGACAAAGTTTGGAAGCGGGAGCAGAACATAATATGAAATATTGAACATTTGTCCTTTATGATTATTTATCTATTGTATAAAAAGAGAGTATTTCGCATGCATCACAGGACCTCTTGTAAAATGATACAACGTGAGTAGAAGATGATACAAAAGTGCAGCATGCATAGATGTATAGACATTTGTGTACATATTTCGTGCATATTGTGTCAACCACTCGAGATCCTGGACCCATGAGCAAGGAATCCGTGCCAGCTGGCATTGGTGCTGTGACCACTCCTCCCGGCACCTACGGCTTCGCTGCACTGTTCCTCTTGTCTGGTGCAATGGAGTTGGCAGTTTGGACGCAGGCGCAGGGATCGTTTTCGGCTGATTTCGGCTGTAGATTCCCCAACAAATTTTCAAAATGATTGTTGGAGATCACGAGCAGATCCAAACGCAAAATTTACAAGAACTTGATTCCCGTTTGCACGGCATCCACTTGGAGGACCCCAACAAGGAGGCCGGAGACTTCGGAGATCCCTTGGGCCTTGGACAGTACAACGAGGAATTCCGGAACAAGGAGATCAACAACGGCCGTTTTGCCATGTTTCCCGGCGGAATCGACAGAACGTGGAATGCGATATGAGCATTCTGTTAGTGTGACTAGATCAAATCACTGAGTAACAACTGATATGGTCACCTCCAATTGATTGATTGATCTACATATTACAATCCAGCCTTGCATTGTCCATTCAAAATGTGATGTCATCTTGCATCACCTTAAGGTTCGCGGCAATTGGCATCATCTCTGCTGATCTGCTGACGGGAAAGGATGCCATCCAGCAGTTCGGCTGAAGTCTTTTGCTGAGCTGTGAATGCTGAGTGTGTGGCTTGTGATTGACCGGAGAGTGTACCATTTATAACATTATATATATAATTATGATTCCATTCTGTGGATCACAACATGAGATGACTTGGCCAACGGTGATAGCAATGAGCTCCAGCATTCCTCCGTCGAACTGGCGACCTTGTCTTCTAAGAAGATGTGCAGAGGTAGCAAATATAAGTTGTTAATAGAGACTGGCATTTGGCCAGAAGTTTTGTAGATGAACAGTCCTTCGACAGGTTGCTGAAGGACCACTTGCGCCTTTTGCGCGAATCAATTTCTTTGCATATCAGACGCACCAAATATTGCGACGATAAAACTGTCTTGGCAAGCAATGCAAAGTGGTGTTTGGTGACGTTTAACAAGATTGTCTTCGGCATGCCCGGCATGCCCCAAGGTGAATACATTTTATCTCGATATATTTGGTCCCATATATCAACGGTTGATAGTGGGCGGTGGTCACCGTCATGACTTCGGGTTTGATTTGATATGACATTGATGGGGTTTGTGTACTGTAGACCTTTGGCTCAAATCTGTGAAGAAAATTTTCGTGCCGAAGTTTAGGCCAGGGCAAAGTTGCAGTGAGCGAAGAAACTTGGAG
The DNA here is from genome assembly GCA_009767595.1 of Symbiodinium kawagutii. Classification (NCBI taxonomy): domain Eukaryota; class Dinophyceae; order Suessiales; family Symbiodiniaceae; genus Symbiodinium; species Symbiodinium kawagutii. Next base: position 284,262 of record VSDK01023135.1, read on the forward strand.
TTTTGACAGAGTTGTGGAGCTCATTCAGGATTCTGTACTTCCTGACGTCACACTCTTCTTAAGCCATATCCCCGAGACAAAGACGGACATATCTAGACATGTTTCTTCATCCAATGGTTTCCCCTTTTAATTGCTTGACATATCTTGGCGTTACTTTGTTGTAAGATCGACTTGCAGCCTGCTGGCGCCTGCCAGATTTTCCTCCATGGCAACCGGTCGTCGTGTTGCCTGCAGATGGAAACTCAGACCGTTCTGAGTTCAGGTTCACTATGAAGTCAGATGACCTCACTGAATGAGGCTTGCTTTTTATGGTGGTTAATGGTGGTTAATGGTGGTTAATGGTGGTTAATGATGGTTAATGGTGGTTAATGGTGGTAAATGATGGTTAAATGATGGCTAGTGGTGACACGGATCTTACGCGACAGAATCATATACCCCTTGACAGTCTTTGTTTATTTCGAGTTCGCTAATACTCTTGACTTTCTGAGGTGCAGCTCTCGCTGGAGCAGCCGTAGTGGCAGTTGGAAAGCCAAGAGTTGTCGCTGTTGTATGAATTCGTTGCGAATACAGGGTTTTGAGCAGCTTCTCGATCCTTGGGGGTTGCGTGTCATCAGTTTTATTCTTGAGCTATGCCCCTCCAGTTCAGTTTCGATTTCTTCTCCTTGACTTGGGAAGAAATGCGTTGATATTCCAAGCATGGAGGATTGCGGAAACAGAGTTTTGGAGGCATACTTTGTACAGAATGCTTTGCCGGGCCTACAGTACTATTTGCATCCCATCGACTCCTCCTTGTTGCAGTGTTGCCAGTACTACCGTGACTCTTGAGGCTCCAAGTTTTCTTGCTCCAAGCAGCATCCCGCGGGTTGAAGCCCACTCAAGATTGCCGCAGCCTCAATTGATGTGTCACCCTGTGTCAGCTTCATTCTTGTTCCACCTCCGAATTTCTTTTGTGCAGTGTTTTTTGATTCTTGCCTTGTATTGAGGTCCGCAGCACAGACGCAGAGATCCACTGTTCAGAAGCTTAGAGGGACATTTGCGTTGAAAACCCTGCTTTTGGATGCATTTGGCGCATTGGCAAGTTGTCGCAATAAAAACTCATTGTCCCGCCAGATTCAGATTCATATACTGTAAAAGTGTAGTCGTTCCTTGGATTCGCACTGTAGAATTCCATGCCATCAAGTTGCTCCTTGGTGTTCTGAAGTCAATGTGTAGGAAGTGAAGGCACAGAGGATGGAGGTTAGAGCGTTTTGTAGTAGTCAGTCATCGCAACAAAAGTTGAGTGCTGAGGCGGATATCTCTCACTTGGCAGTGGCAGGTGTTGTCACCAGCGCACTGGCGCGGTTTCCTAGCTGCCACTGCAATTGTTCGTTACCAAGGTATGTCCTTGTCGCCCATTAAAAACCATTATAAACTGCATTCAGCATGCTTTTGGCCCAGGGGTGGCTGAAATGAGTTGTTGGTATCCCGTTTGAAGTAACGCATCCAAGCTGAGAATGGTTTCTTATCTATGGATGGATGGATGCATGTCCAGATGCACATGATAGCTTGCTTTGTTTTAAGAACTACCAGTGGATTAAGGTAGAAAAAATGCGATGGATGGATAGGCCCTGCAACAATAGACAAGCAGACTCAGAAACATATGTAGACCTAGATTCAAGAACAGAAGAACATGATGGGAGTAGATAGAAATGATTTGGGATGCAACCATACAGACACATCTCACATCAAACAATTACCTGCACTTCTTCTTTCTGCAACTCCCTTTCCTGCTGGATTTTCTTTTCCTTTCTGTGCGGTTACGGTCCGCCTCCTGTACATACCATTGGTACACCACTGACTGATGGATGGACGTGGCAGTCAAACAGTAAAATCTTGAGAGTAAGTCCCATACAGGTCTTATGAGTAAATCATGACAGCTTTATTCTGATTGTGAAGATTTCAAGCCACCTGGTCTCAGCCAGTAGAATGCGTCACCTCGACCCTGAAAAACTTGCGTTGGTGTGAAGGGCGTGTGGAATGAACTTTGCACGATCGTGCACGTGGAAGCAAATTGTCCAATGAGGCAGCCGTACGGGTGAGGCACTTAGTTGAACAGGAAACTGAGCAATGCCATGATCTTCTGAAAGTGCAATGTATGATCCATATTCTGCTTTGAACATTGTCCGCTGTGACCTACTTGCAAGTGGAAATACGAAATACGAACTTGAAACTCCTTTAGGCACTTGCACAGAATTTCAAGAAGTAAAGGCTTTTCGGGACATTCAGACAGACATGAACTAAGACAAAGGCCCGGAACAACTCATCCTTGTACATATTTGAAGCATGATCATTTGAGTGTTAGCAGACTCTTGCAATTCCTATGCACGAGGACCGGTTGTACACCATCACTGAATCACTGGGGTCAGATTTGAGGTGGAAATTTCCCATTTGTGCACACTTGGCTGATTTCTGCAGCATTTTGAGGCAGATCTGTCAAATTTTCAGCCCATTCCCTCATCCTTTTCCTTTTCCAGGGCAATGGCTCCTCGCAACACCATGTTGGCTGCGGCTGGCCTTGCGGCGGGTGGTTATGTGGCCACACAGGCTTTTGTGCCCAGTGCATCAGGACCTGCTGTGAGCACTGAGGCTGTGACAAATCTGCGTGGTGCCTCAGCTGCCCCATCGCAGGGCTTTGGCAGTGCACTGCCATTGATGGGCTTGGTTGGCGTTGGAGCCGTGGCTGCTGGACGTAGCCGCATGGCCCGACGTGCTGAGCCCGTGTCTGCTGGTGCAGCTGCAGCTGCTGCTGCCAAGGCAGCTGCTGCAGCCAAGGGAGCAACTGCAACCACCTCAGCTGTTGCAGGCTCGGCTGGTGTTGGCTCCTTGAAGAAGGGAGAGGAAACTGTTGCAGGCAAGGGTGGAGGAAATGCAGGCTTCGACCCTGCTACCCAGATCGGTGCTATGGCTCCTTTGGGTTTCTTTGACCCTGCTGGGTTTTGCAAGAAGGGTGACGAGGCCGGATTCCGCAACCTTCGTGCTGCTGAAATCAAGCATGGGAGGGCTGCGATGATGGCAGCTTTGGGCGCCGTGGTGCAACACTATGTGAAGTTCCCTGGCTTTGAGTCCGTTCCAAGTGGCCTTGCTGCTGCTATCACAGCTCCCGGAAGCTATGGCTTTGTGGCTCTCTTCGCTGTGGCGGGCATCCTTGAGTTGGGAGCTTGGACTGAGAGTGATGACAAGGAGCCAGGAAACTTCGGTGATCCCCTCGGCCTGAACCAGTACAACCAGGAAATGAGGGAGACTCAAGCGGCATTAAGTGGACCAGCTGCCTTGACCAGCAGACTTCACTGTCTCACGATGCATGTTTCAGGGTTTTCCCAGAACTTAGACCTGGTTCCACTCCACGGAGGGTGTGACAGAGATAATGACCAAAACGATTCAAAACGGATGTCTCCGTAAAGATGTTGTAAATACACACAAACATACAACACACACACACAAACATGTTATGTCTATATGGCATCTTCTCTAAAATCCTTGTGCGCAATTTTATCTAAAGTGTGCATTGTAGATTTGGTTTTGATACTGTAATTTAAAGGCCAGGACCAGTACAATACGCAGTGATTTTGTAGTTTTTCAAGTCAGCGCTAGTTCTGTGCTAGATTGGCGGTAGATATTTCAACATTTGGCCTTTGGGCAGTATCTTCGATGAAGCGTTTGCTTGAATGACCGCAGCCACTATATAGTTGCTTTGCTTCCCACTCTTCGTGCAACATCCCCTCGTCCTGACGACTCCAACCCTGTCCAAGCTTGCAGTCGAGACAGCGTCCAAAAAGAATAGCTTTTTGTCCTGAGATTTGTCTCGAGATGTTTCCGAGGCTCTGGTGGCCTAGTTCCGCGCTAGATCAATACGCTGAGCCAGGGGCATGACCTGTTTGGATATGGATTTATCGAAACAAGCGAGTGAAAATCTAGCATCAGAGCATCCCTTCCAGCTGCTGCGTGGCAGCAAGCCCCGCCGGTGTTGGTCGATGACGGTCGGGAGGTTAGAGTGTGTGTGCGCCAGCAGAGATTGGCCCTTCTGGTGGAGTGGTGTATGCGCACAAGCAGCAGCTGCCTGATATCCTTCGCCGAGTGAATTTCACCAATCCGCCAGCAGCCATAGTTACAATTCAAAATGCAAAAGAGCTCGGCCTACCGTGCGACAGCACTCAGGACTCAGGTTCGATGCTCGCTTCGAGGTCGCAACCATGATGGACAACAGGAGATTGTGGAGGTGGCCTTGTACTTGACTTGACACACATCGGATTCGGAAATCCGCTTAAAATGGCTGTCGCTGGTCCTTGTGTCGCAGCGCCGCGTACCATGGTGAAGGTTGTGATTCGTTTTGACATCCTTGCAGATTTTAATTTTGGTCAGGTTTGACCAACAGAACAGTGGCCAATGCCTTGTCACCCTTTTTTCCTCGATGTGAACACACGGCTTGATGACACTGCTACAGCTATGGTGCAGGACACAGTGGTTCACACTTTGTCGGAAGTCAGCGGCAATGATCGCATCTTCTTCAAACTCCACACCTCGGAATGGAACCTAAAGCTGATCAGTACCGCCTCCATTGGTTGGCTGATACTTGCGTTCATGCAGACACTCTCGCGCTTCGCGATTCCAACAGTGAATTGTGTGTTGGTCTAGTTTTGAAGCGCGCAAGCAATGGGCCCAAGTACGGTTTTTGATTTGCCAGTGAAGCAGCGCTCTCTCAATTTGGCGGGTGAAAGATATCTCTGGGGCAGATTCACAAGAGGTGGAATATTTCGGAGAAGGTCATGTGGCATTGCTTGGCAGCAATCGGGGCACTTTTTGATCACCTGCGCTGGAAGAACCATGTCGGAAGAAACATGCTGGTGAAAATTCACGCAATGAATGCCCGTGCAAAAGCCATGTCTCAGGCAGCTAGTCAAGCCAGCCGTGCAGCCAGCAATCTGTCCAACGATTCCCCTCTGTCCCAACCAGAGACGGTTCAAATAAGGCAAGTTTTTGAACACCTTGCCCAATTTATCTTGTGATTGATCGGTAGTGTTGTCATCCTTGCATTTTTCTCATTGTTGCCTAACTTCTGACAGCGCGCGGCAAGCATCCGCGCATTGTGTCCTTGGATCCGTTCATCAAGGAGATGGAAGGCGAGATTTCTTTCTGGCAATCCACGGTTTTCGTTTCAACGCGTGGGGTACTCCAATTCAATGAGCCACTTCGCTGATGTACCCTACCTTGGCTAATGAATTGAAGGGGGCTCAGATACCAAATAATTTGTCAAAATAGTTTCGTGTTGGGAGTCATGTTGGGGGAGTAGTCGACGGGGCCTCTGATAATGAACAGCATCTATGACATCATATTTTTCAGATTTACTATTTTCAGGGGGTTTGATTTTGTTGCCGAACTGACTCAGGCCCCAACATATTTGTTTTTGAGACACAATTAGTTGGAAATAATTTAGAATCCTTGTGGTGTATGAGGTACGTAGGCATCGGTTGAAAATTAAACATGTGATATCCAGAGGTGACCATGATATTATTTCAAGGGTCTTTGGGTACTCCGATGAGATCTTCCCTGCTATGAATTGATTCACTTCATGCTCACGGGGAATATTCTGACAGATCCTTTTCAGTTCCGGACCACTCGGTGGCACGCCTCCCAGCCAGGCGGGTTCGGGGACAATTGCCAAAACATTTGCATTATTGACACGGTGGTTACGGCAAGCCAAGCCACACCCTCAGCGGGCGCACCGCTTTTTCCTTATTTAACTACAGAGAAGTCGCGGTGCGGCAGCCGCCAACCCCAATTGGTGAATGGTTCGGTGGATTGCGGAGGGCTTCGGTCCCTTTCCACCGTTCCAGTACTTTTGGGGCCACACCCTGTACCTGGCCAGTATCGGGGTGCTTCGCCGTCGCATGGTTGTTTGATCGGTGCACAGATGGTATTCCGCCCGGATTCTTCCAATGACCAAACATGTTAAATTTGCGCGGATATACCTTGTATATACCTTTTTTTTTGGGCCATGGGAAACTCTTGCTTCTTTATGTCGGTTTCTTTCTGACGCTTGCCAAAAAGCGTGAAAAAGTTGCATGAAAATTTTCAATGGGGCTGACGTTTGGGTTTTTTAGTTGTTGAACTACGTCTCTTGCGACAACCCAAGGAATGTTGGCGGTCTAACAGCTGAAGGCGCGGTAAATTATACGCGCGTAAAAATTGAAACGGTAATAAATATTTATCAGTAAATAACTTGGAATACATAAGAGATGGAATTGGATTTTCAAGGCCCAAGAAAGGCCCCGAAATTGAAGCAAAAAAACATATACGTAGAATATTTTCAATCGCCAGCGAGGTCGAAAAGAAACACGGCTGAAAAACAGATACATAGAATACAGGTGAGATCGACAAGGGTGATACAGGGACGAGGAAAAACCATATACATAGAATGTGCTGAAGCTTTGGCGAGATCGAACAGAGAAGACAAAAACATGCGCGTAGAATACGGAATGATACGCTGTTGATATTGTCAATCTTTTTTCTTACATCCAAGCTTAGAAAACAAAACGAGAATTTTCAGAGAGAGGACCTACTTGATTGGTTCACCATGGTTCAACTATATATACACACAAGGTCCAAATGATGGTAAATTCCGGTATCAAAAGTGCTGTTTTCAGCGCATTCTTAGGCGCGAACGGGGATTCTCGCGCAATCTGAAACCAGCTACACTGTATACGGTTTCATTGCTAATAGCGAACAGGATTAGACAGGTGATATTCTATGTACCCGGTTGCCCAGCCTGATTGGTTCAACTAGATGGTCCAAATTCTTGGACAGAAGTGTTTCAAAACCAACAGAAATGATCAATGATTTACAGGAGTATTCATAGTTGAGAATGTACCAGCTGGTGATATCAGTTTATCAAAACATTAAGTGAGAACGGTCAATACAAATAGTGTACAGCGGCTGAGAATGCTAGCCGTTCCAGCAAGAACCGCGTCGCACAATTTATACCGAAAGAATTTATCACAGTTGGCGGGTCTGCGGAAAATCGCTGGAATTGCTGATCCGTTTCGCTGTGCATCGATGTCAGCCATCTTTTTATATTCTATGTATGTGTTCTTGCGGCATTCTATGTATGTTTCTTACAAATATTCTA
>VSDK01023135.1:291433-320924 GCA_009767595.1 Symbiodinium kawagutii
CTTTCCCTAGTCTAGATTTTTTAAGAACGACATCACCTACGGAATTGAAAAACACCATATTAAATACATATAGAAAAATATAAACACACGCAATTCAAATATACATTTGTTTATTCATATATTTGAATCTCAATTTTTTCATTTACATAAGAATATATGTATATATTTGAATTTATATATTTTTATATACATGAAAATTGTGTTTTCTTTTTTTGATTTATTTCTTTATTTTTTCTTCAATGATTTCTTGATTTATCCATTTATGTATTTCTTTCTTTATTTTTTGTTGATTGATGTTTTATTTGTGAATTTAAATTTGACATGTTGTAATATATATGGAAATGTTTGCACATTGTGTCCGCTTGCACGGTGTATGGCGAGCATACATCATTGCTTCCGTACCAAGGAACGTGAGATCAACAACGGCCGCTTCGCAATGTTTGCTGCCATCGGAATTATTGCTGCGGAGCTTTACACTGGCAAAGATGCCATTGAGCAGTTTGGGCTGTAGACATCTGCATCAGGTTAGTTTGATATTTTTCGGGTGTTGGCTGCGAACTTGGTACAGATGAGTTAGCAGTCACCGACACGGGTACGAATGGCATATGCTCTTATGAAATTTATTGATGCAAAGCGCAATCAGATCATTATTGCAAGAACTGTTTTTGTGATACTTCGATCTTTGTCGGTGAGAAGTCTGCTCCAGTTCATTTTAACGCGGCCTCAACATGGAACCGTGATGAAATTTTGTGCGTGTTGAAACCACTGAGTTTCAAACGCTCTACCAATTGTCGCTTACAGCGCCTGTCAACCAAATTGATTGGTAATACTCTCACAGGATAGCAACGCCTAAGGAAAACAGTTCGGGAACCATGCTGCACAGAATTTCAAGTGACTGACTCCGGAAGATGCCTTTCATTTTTCTGTAGATCATGATCAATTTGAGTGTTAGCAGATTCTTACAATTCCCATTCAATCCCATTCACAAGGATCGAAAAGGCCGAACCTTTCTCAAAAGGTTAATAAAGGCTCCAAGTCAACTCACACATGGTTTCACCGATCAATGTTCAAAAAACTACAACAACTTCAAGCAAGAACGGCTTGGATATCGCTTGCCCTTTGAGAACAGCTCAGAGACGTCGATATGTAGACTGAGTAGTACGCAGATTGTACACCTTCGCTGGATCACTAGGTTCAGATTGGAACTGGAAACTTCTCATTTGTGCACTTGGCTGATTTCTGCAGCATTTTGAGGCAGATCTGTCGAATTTTCAGCCCTTTCCCTCATCCTTTTCCAGGGCAATGGCTCCTCGCAACACCATGTTGGCTGCGGCTGGCCTTGCGGCGGGTGGTTATGTGGCCACACAGGCTTTTGTGCCCAGTGCATCAGGACCTGCTGTGAGCACTGAGGCTGTGACAAATCTGCGTGGTGCCTCAGCTGCCCCATCGCAGGGCTTTGGCAGTGCACTGCCATTGATGGGCTTGGTTGGCGTTGGAGCCGTGGCTGCTGGACGTAGCCGCATGGCCCGACGTGCTGAGCCCGTGTCTGCTGGTGCAGCTGCAGCTGCTGCTGCCAAGGCAGCTGCTGCAGCCAAGGGAGCAACTGAAAACACCTCAGCTGTTGCGCTGCTGCTATCACAGCTCCCGGAAGCTATGGCTTCGTGGCTCTCTTCGCTGTGGCGGGCATCCTTGAGTTGGGAGCTTGGACTGAGAGTGATGACAAGGAGCCAGGAAACTTCGGCGATCCCCTCGGCCTGAACCAGTACAACCAGGAAATGAGGGAGACTCAAGTGGCATTAAGCGGACCAGCGGACTTGACCAGCGGACTTCACATGTTTTACAATGCATGTTTCAGGTTTTTCTCAGAACTCAGACCTGAGTCCACTCCAAACCAGGCAGCCAGGGTGTGATAGAGATTATAACTAAAACGGATGTCCCTGTATAGACATCATACATATTATGTCGATTTATGTCGTATACATCCTTATATTTTATGATACATACGGGGTAAGTGTATATACTATCATATATATATATGTATATTTCCAAATTTACATTTTTAACATAGAGGCAATATGACATGTGTGATATATGCACATGTATACGTGAATAGCCATTCCTAAGCATAAAAACTTTTTCGCTGAGATTTATTCTATATTCAAAGTAATACATGTGAGTCATGTGAGATGCGGCAATGCATCTATGTGGAAGAAAGAAAAACACATCTATGTTGAATGAACTTGCATGGTATGCATGGTTGTATGAATATAATATACATATACATATATATATATATAATGTATGAATTTAGTCATGCGTACATCTATCTATATAATTGTAAATATATATATATATGTATATGTGCATGTATTTTGAATATAGACATGTAAGTTTCTAAAAATGATATACACATAGATGCCTACGAAGATTCACCTTTGGAGATGTTTGCACACGGTGTTCTCTTGCACAGTGCATGGCGGGCATAAATCATTGCTTCCGCACCAAGGAACGTGAGATCAACAACGGCCGCTTCGCAATGTTTGCTGCCATCGGAATTATTGCTGCGGAGCTTTACACTGGCAAAGATGCCATTGAGCAGTTTGGGCTGTAGACATCTGCATCAGGTTGGTTTGATATTTTTCGGGTGTTGGCTGCGAACTTGGTACAGATGAGTTAGCAGTCACCGACACGGGTACGAATGGCATATGCTCTTATGAAATTTATTGATGCAAAGCGCAATCAGATCATTATTGCAAGAACTGTTTTTGTGATACTTCGATCTTTGTCGGTGAGAAGTCTGCTCCAGTTCATTTTAACGCGGTCTCAACATGGAACCGTGATGAAATTTTGTGCGTTGAAACCACTGAGTTTCAAACGCTCTACCAATTGTCGCTTACAGCGCCTGTCAACCAAATTGATTGGTAATACTCTCACAGGATAGCAACGCCTAAGGAAAACAGTTCGGGAACCATGCTGCACAGAATTTCAAGTGACTGACTCCGGAAGATGCCTTTCATTTTTCTGTAGATCATGATCATTTGAGTGTTAGCAGATTCTTACAATTCCCATTCAATCCCATTCACAGGGATCGAAAAGGCCGAACCATTCTCAAAAGGTTAATAAAGGCTCCAAGTCAACTCACACATGGTTTCACCGATCAATACGGCTTGGATATCTCGTGCCCTTTGAGAACAGCTCAGAGACGTCGATATGTAGACAGAGTAGTACACAGATTGTACACCGTCGCTGGATCACTAGGTTCAGATTGGAAGTGGAAACTTCTCATTTGTGCACTTGGCTGATTTCTGCAGCATTTTGAGGCAGATCTGTCGAATTTTCAGCCCTTTCCCTCATCCTTTTCCAGGGCAATGGCTCCTCGCAACACCATGTTGGCTGCGGCTGGCCTTGCGGCGGGTGGTTATGTGGCCACACAGGCTTTTGTGCCCAGTGCATCAGGACCTGCTGTGAGCACTGAGGCTGTGACAAATCTGCGTGGTGCCTCAGCTGCCCCATCGCAGGGCTTTGGCAGTGCACTGCCATTGATGGGCTTGGTTGGCGTTGGAGCCGTGGCTGCTGGACGTAGCCGCATGGCCCGACGTGCTGAGCCCGTGTCTGCTGGTGCAGCTGCAGCTGCTGCTGCCAAGGCAGCTGCTGCAGCCAAGGGAGCAACTGAAAACACCTCAGCTGTTGCCCTGAACCAGTACAACCAGGAAATGAGGGAGACTCAAGTGGCATTAAGCGGACCAGCGGACTTGACCAGCGGACTTGACCAGCGGACTTCACATGTTTTACAGTGCATGTTTCAGGTTTTTCTCAGAACTCAGACCTGAGTCCACTCCAAACCAGGCAGCAAGGGTGTGATAGAGATTATAACTAAAACGGATGTCCCTGTATAGACATCATACATATTATGTCGATTTATGTCGTATACATCCTTATATTTTATGATACATACGGGGTAAGTGTATATACTATCATATATATATATGTATATTTCCAAATTTACATTTTTAACATAGAGGCAATATGACATGTGTGATATATGCACATGTATACGTGAATAGCCATTCCTAAGCATAAAAACTTTTTCGCTGAGATTTATTCTATATTCAAAGTAATACATGTGAGTCATGTGAGATGCGGCAATGCATCTATGTGGAAGAAAGAAAAACACATCTATGTTGAATGAACTTGCATGGTATGCATGGTTGTATGAATATAATATACATATACATATATATATATAATGTATGAATTTAGTCATGCGTACATCTATCTGTATAATTGTATATATATATATGTATATGTGCATGTATTTTGAATATAGACATGTAAGTTTCTAAATATGATATACACATAGATGCCTACGAAGATTCACTTTTGGAGATGTTTGCACACGGTGTTCTCTTGCACAGTGCATGGCGGGCATAAATCATTGCTTCCGCACCAAGGAACGTGAGATCAACAACGGCCGCTTCGCAATGTTTGCTGCCATCGGAATTATTGCTGCGGAGCTTTACACTGGCAAAGATGCCATTGAGCAGTTTGGGCTGTAGACATCTGCATCAGGTTGGTTTGATATTTTTCGGGTGTTGGCTGCGAACTTGGTACAGATGAGTTAGCAGTCACCGACAAGGGTACGAATGGCATATGCTCTTATGAAATTTATTGATGCAAAGCGCAATCAGATCATTATTGCAAGAACTGTTTTTGTGATACTTCGATCTTTGTCGGTGAGAAGTCTGCTCCAGTTCATTTTAACGCGGTCTCAACATGGAACCGTGATGAAATTTTGTGCGTGTTGAAGCCACTGAGTTTCAAACACTTTACCAATTGTCGTTTACAGCGCCTGTCAACCAAATTGATTGGTAATACTCTCACAGGATCGCAACGCCTAAGCAAAACAGTTCGGGAACCATGCTGCAGAGAATTTCACGTGACTGACTCCGGAAGATGCCTAGCATTTTCTTGTGTTGACCACAATAGGCAGCTTTTCCCTTCGCATTTTGCCAAACAAGGTGATAGCTGGCTCCGTGGACTTTTTTTTTGCGGAATGAATCGTGTTCATGTGGAATGATTTGACCTGCAATTCAAAACAAGCTTGTTTACAGAGAATTAACTGTGTCTTCTGACATCTTCTGACACTTTTTGCAATCCTTTCACGATCCGGGCTAGGTGTACTGCTAGCATCACCGCAAAAATGCATGAAGAAGCAACAACGTAGGTCCATTCCAAAGTACTGGGTGGAGTCACCCTTGCAGTCTACATCCGAACCTATGATCTGTAAGGTATTGGTATACAAGTATATTTGCATGCACATTTGCATACGTCTATGCAAACAAATATACATATATATATATACATATATACATACATACACACATATTTTTATGTATGCCCAAACACGTATGCAGCATGTGTACATACATTTTACATGTGTAGGTATAGTGCCATACACAAACCTAGATTGATAACTCTTCATGACACTTTCCATTGTGCGCACTCATTGGGTTCAGTATGGCAGGATCTGAGTCTTGTTTGGCAATCCTCAGGCTGGCAAGTCTTCGCAGGCCGCACGGGCTGAAGTTTGCAGAGTGCTGAGTCAAGAAGTTGACGGATATGCTTAGGATGTGCTTCAAGGGGCTTAGGACGTGCTTCATGAATATCTAGGATGCTTTCGGATAAGATCAGCACGCTGGCACTGGTATAGATCCTTGGAGAGGTTTTTGGATGTTTTTTTAATATTTTGACCGGTCATTTGTAAGGCACCGACTTCCACACTCATAATTTTTTGTACCTGACTTGTAGTCTAGCAGATTGATTCTCCGTGTCTTTAAGAAAGCATGCGACTGTGTGGTGTTTTCATGATTACGAGGGTGGGTGATGTTGCATGTTTGTTTGTCACAACGCCGAGTGGTGGGATGAGATCATCAGCGATCGCATTGGATAATGCAAAACCTTCTTGATGTAACCATAACCCCCCGTCCTAAATGAAATTGTTTGACATGATTGTTTGTAAATTTGGTTTTGCATGGGGTGACTCACTCTGTATGGGCATATTCAGTTTCCAGCTGGTGATTTGAGAGACCCAATCTCTTCCAGCGAATCGTTTACAACTGCGATCGCCTTTGTTTAGAGCTTTGGATTCAGGATGTTGTGAAGTATGTAATGCCAGTTTTTCACCCCGACTGAAAAGGTAAAATTCGAGATTAGTTTTCAACCTGCAATTTGAAAGCAATTTGTTCGCAGACTGCTCGGCGATTCTTCGGGGACAGTGGCAGCAGCTATGCTAGCTTCGATCCTGCCAAAGAGCTGGGAGTGCAGGACGCGCTTCAACCAATCGCTTGAACAGTTTGAATGTCCTGAAGCTGATTAAGATCAAATGAATGAATTGGAAACAACAAAGTGTGCTGTTAGTTACTTTTTCCTTTCAGGAATCTTGAAGTCTTTTCCAAACTGATCAGAGGTGGCTGATTGTGAGCCAGAGGAACATAAACTCATGACACAATCACGCCCTAGGCTTGACTCGACGATGCAGACATTTCAGCTGGTCGATGTGCCAGTACGGGCTATCTAGGGTAAAGGATTCTGGTGGCCCAACACGCACCCCCACACAAACAGATTCCTCAATAACATAAAATCACAGGTCTCAAGTCGTTGAGCAGCAGGTCATTTGACACTTGAGAACTGTGCGGTTTGATGTCTAGTCCCACGTGCTTCTTCCACTGCAACTTCTCTTGTCGTTGCGAGAATGACCACTTTTTGTCGCACACAGGGATGCCAAACGATAGCTATTGGAAGTGCAAAGATGCATGCATTGATATGTGCACACATCATATCATCATACTTCCATAAGTAGAGAAATGAATACACGACCATGCATATCCAGCTCGCTTGCTAACTGCTTAGTATGCGTGCAATGTAATACAAACAGACAGGCATACAGACATACACTGACATACACGCAAACATACAAATGACAGACAGACAGGCAGCCAGATACTGTAGACACACAGCCAGCCAGGCAGGCAGAAAGTACACATAGTGCACAGACACTTGCATACGTAATTACACATAGGTACACCTGGGGATGCCCATTTTCTAGACCCCCCACCTTATTTTCTAGACCCACCACCAAAACTGTATACAGTTTTGGCCTGTGCCCAGACAAAAGTGTATACAGTTTTGCTTTTAACAACAAAAGTGTATACAGTTTTGGCCTGTGCCCAAACCAAAATTGTATACACTTTTGCTTTTTCGCAACAAAACTGTATACAGTTTTGGTGTGGCCAAAGCAAAAGTGTATACAGTTTTGCCTGTCGACCAAAATTGAGGTAACTCAACAAATCAGCCAAAAAAATTACGCAAATTCTTAGATTTACGTAAATTGCGCCGATACCTAAATATATTAATTTCGGAGGGTCAGGGTGTGGCCTTACGACGAGTAATCGGGGTACGCGCATACGACATGAGAAGACGTGGCATTTCTAATCTAGTTTTTCGTAAATTGGCCCAGTGGGAACCTTTCGAATCGGCCGCCCGCAGGGCTTCTCTTCTATGGTTAGGCCAGGTGGCGCGTATGTCCATTGAACAACCGCAGAAACAGGCTTTGTTCGGTTGGATTGAAGATACTTGTGGCAAGGAACGGTGCCTGTTTAAGCAAGCTCAGTGGATCAACTCTTGTTCGTCTCAGGCGGGCATCCCCGAAATAGATTGGTTCCGGTTGGCTCAAGATAGGTCTCAATGGAAACGACGTGTTCTGGCTGCCTCCCCTCCTGAGGTTGTAGATCCACAGAAAGAGAGAGAATTCAACCAATGGAAAGTCGGTGACCCCATCCCTCTCTGGGCCCGGCCTACGGTACAAGAGCATGGGGAACGAGACTACGACCATAGTGAAGATGAAACAGGCGCCCACCGCCACGGTCCAAAGAAGCTGGGTCTTATGGGAGAGAACGGCGCCCCCGCCGCGACAGGAGACAAGCGAGACCCCAAGGACCCCCGCAGTGCCCGGTCTGTCAAAAAAACCTTGCCAAAAAAACCTTAGCGTAACCAACTTAGCTTTCACTATGCGGAAGCACATGCCATATGTACACCAGATACCGCAACGGTGCAACGCTTCACATGTGCAGAGTGTCATCAAACTTTTCGGCGTGCCGGCCGACGAAAAGCACGCGCATGTCCTGCTAAATGTTTACTCCCCCGGTTACAAGCCATTGATGGTTTTAAATCAGGTCGGAGGTCCTTCGCGGTCCTTCGCGGGAATTGGCTGACCCTATCCCTACAACATACTTTTTTGTTCACTGATGGTTCTGGTGGTGACCCACGTGGTGACCCCGCCATACCAACGGTAGCTGGATGGAGGGCGGGGATCTTTTCAGTCAGTAGGCCCCGCGTGGATGGACTTACCTTGGTTAGCCGCATTGTACGGTCCAGTAATCACAGCTCCTTATGATCCGGTCTGGCTTGGTGCCACTAAAGGAACCAACAACACGGCTGAGATCACAGCTATATTGGGGAAGCTTGCCGTTGGCTTTTGAATTTGCAATGAACGTCTCCGCCCAAACCATCCCCGGCAAGCTGTCATCCTCTATGATTCCGAGTATGCCCATGGTGTCAGCGCCCGGTTGACGAAAGCTAAGGATAATTTCGGCTTGGTAGAGAAGGTTATAATTCTTTAGTAACACATGTCTGCCAACATTTCCATTCGTTTTTTGACTTGTAAAAGGGCACTCTGGAATTTATGGGAAAGGGGTTGCCGATCGTCTCGCAGATCGAGGATCGCAGGGCAAAGTCTCGCCGCGTGCAACATTGTGGACCGCCCCCCCCCCAGATGGCCCAATGGGACAACTACTTCCCCCCCCTACCCCTAAAAGAGTTCCCCGCCCCCGTGCCATGAGGCGACCTGCTGCCCGGGGGCGAGACATCGTGGTGGTTGGGATATGGTGATGGCTTTTGGGACCCACTTGGCACTGAAGACCTATGACACCGCGTGCGTTCCGGAGGTGAGAGGGTGTCATAGTGAGGCGAGTCAGCGTACGCATCAGTCTAGTGTGATTTGTGTCAGAACCTCGATGTTTCGAGTTTAGTCACCGCACTCCTATGTTTACTTGCTTGCGCCTTTTGGCTGAAACTAGTACCTACCATGATGTTGAAGCATGAAGCTTCTTTGATTTCCATACTCTCCATATTTTGGTCCTTTTTGTGGACACTGACCCATGCCGTGAAATGCCTTTTCCGAACCAATTTGAATGCTCTGCACTGATCAATATACCAAGTTGTATCAGAAAGCAAAGCGAGCTCGCTTTGTTGGCAAGCGTCGATTTCGAGCAGCTCGAAAACCTCGATGTAGAAGGAGACACCATAGAATGCAAGTCCTATCTCGAATCCGGCTGCTGCTCTTCTACACTCTTGTGCTTTGGAAAGTTCAACTGGTGTGGACGATTTCACACAAAGAACGCAATCGCAGAATGCGCACAGCACATGGCAATGGGGCTCCCAGCTCCAAAGGGGCCAAGGGCCGAGGCAAGCGCAAAGGCCAAGAAGCTATGTCAAGGGCCGAGGCAAGCGCAAAGGCCAAGAAGCTATGTCTTCAACCCAGCCTGCAGTTTCTGGTGCCGCTCCTTCGGAATCATTGGAGGACATCTCAGCTCAGGTATTGCGATCCTTGCCGCAAGCCGCTGTGCTTCGAGCATAGTCACAATTAGTTGATTCAGAGTGGGATGCAGTGGTGCGCACGCACCAAACCTTGGACTCAGCAGGAGGTGTTAGCTTGGTGCCGAAGCATGCTATCCCTGCACTAATTGCACGTGTCAAATATACAACGAATGCAACTGCGATTCTCATCAGTGAATCTCCTGATCGTGTTGGTCTTCGTGGTTACCCGCGACGATTGGTGAATTGTCAATTGTCAGTGATGGGCGATGACGGTCAGCGGCAGATCACCCAGGTTCAACGCTATCTGGTACAGATCTCCTACGGCGACAAAGGAGTTCAACAGCTGCTCTCAGGAGTTCGTGTTCAGATGTTGACTACAACAGTGGCAATGGTCGCAAAGTTCCCTCAGCGCCATGGCTGGGCTGCGGGACCTTTACAAGGAACTGTTATCATGCACGAGATCACCAAACATGTACCCACACCATCTATTTCGGAGCTCCAACCAAGAGAGGATCAATCAGCAACTTTCTTGATACATACACAATATAAGCAGAAACTGCTGAAAGCTTCGGGACAAAATGGGGTATTCTTCAAAGAAAAGAAAAGTGACACCACTGCAGAACTTGAGCTCTTATGGACAGATGAAGGCACCTCTCTCGAGCAAGCTCTCACTTTGGCAGAGGACGACACCGTCATGGGGGTGACGGAGAAGGGAGGTTCATATGAACCTCGCTATGCTCTGCGATTCCCTGACCTCGGTTCCATGGATACATTTGCGAAAAAACACAACTTCAAGGTCAACACAGAGGCAGGACGATGGAAGTGCAGCGGAATGCACGTTGCTGCTGGAATCCATGGAGCATTGGCGTTCTTGACCCAACAAAACCGGGGCGAAGTTGACATCATTTATTTCAGTGACAACCAATGTGTCTTTGAAGCCACCACAGTGGGAAATAGCTACGACATGGTCTACACTCTGGGAGGAATGGACCGTCAATTACGATTCAAAGCAGTCAACAGTCGAGCCCGTGAATTCATGAAGCAGACCAACATTAGTGCTCCTTCTGGTGGAATCAAACCTGCTATTTCCAAATCCCGTCAACACTTGCAATCCGAATTTCTCGAACAAGTGTGGCCTCCAGCCAGCAGATTGACAGCGCGCAAAACAGAGCTTGATAAGCGAGGCCCACAGTCGCAAGGCCACGCTGGCACCACACCTGATGGAAAGCGTCACAAAGCTGCAGCCGCCGCTGGGTAACAGCGCAGGAACGACCTCAGTCGGCGCCAACGCCAAAGCTCGCAGCTGTTAAAAATTTATGCATCCGAGTGTGCTTCCAGTTTAGATCTTCCAAAGAAAGGAATAAGCATTTTCACAGTTTACATGGAAATACGGTTGCTAAGACCAAATCATGGCAGCGACAGCACCGTATAAAATCACAGCAGAGCTTTGTGTTTGGAACGTTGAATGTGGGTGGCCTCCTGTAACAAGCTACCAAACGTTTACGTATCAATTCGTTGCAGGCTGATGTCATCGGCCTCACAGAGACGCATCTCCAATCACAATTAGAGCATAGTGAACCCACATTTTTTAATCAGTACCATTGCTTTTGGAGCAATAATCCCCAGGATCGCCATTTCCGTGGTATTGGCATTCTAGCTCGCAAGTCTGCGTTTTTTGGGCATGTTCAGCCGTAACTTGGACCCAAGATGATCTTTGCTACAAATTTCATCAAGATAACCGATTGTTAGCAATTCAAATTTGGTTTGGCACAGGTGCAACATCCATGATTGTTTACACTTGCTATGGGCCCAGCGGTGCTCGTTGGGAACATGATAAGAAACTTTATTTCCATGAGTTAATAAAGGCAATAGAGGTTGACCGTATCCATCGCGGTGGTCTCCCGGCTGTTCTCATGGGTGACTTTAACTTGCAGATTGAAGACTCTCATCTTCTGTCACAAACCTTGCAACAACGGTTCTGGTGTGATGCACGGGATCACGGAACCCCTGCAGTACAAGCCATGCCAACATGCCACAAAGGCAAAGGGTCGTTCATTGATCATATTTGGACATCAGCCAACTTGTATGATCTGTGTTCAGACTTCAACATCAATAAACACAATGGGTTTAAAGATCATTCATTGGTTACCGTATCCATTGGCATACCTTCCTCAGCGCAAACCGTAAAAACTCTGCGTTCTGTAGTGAAGTTGCCACAGCCCTTGCCAATGCCTACCGCTCGTGATCACCTCATTCCTTGTGATATTTCACCGCTTTTTCAAAAGTCGCTCCAAGCAGAAGATGTGAATGCAGCCTTCAAGTACTGGTCTCAAGAGTTCGAACGAATTCTTTTCATGATCAGTGGAAAACTTCCAGAAAAACAGACCGGAAAAATAGCTGCCAAACGTGGACAGATCATTTTTCATGAACAGCGTAAGTTTCCACCCACCATCAAGCGCCAAGCTTCTACCCTTCGTTCTCGTAAATATTGGAAAGCGCATTGCCAAGTGGTTGAAATTTTAAAAGCGGCGCCGGGAACGCGCCGAGATCGCACCATTCGCAATCTCCAGCATGTCATTCCATGGCTCCCTCATGATCAGGTTGAAGATTTTCGTACACGGTATGATCGTTCTGATTTTGCATCATTGTTTGATTTTATTGATCGCCTACTAGAAACTACAATGAAACAAGACAAGTGCGAACGAATAATACATTGGAAGCGAAAGTTGCGCAGTCATTCTACCCAATCATTCCAATATTTAAAAACCAAAGCTGCCAGTGCTCCTATCAAAGTTTCTCAGGTCAACGGTTCAGTTACTCCTGAAATCACCTCACGACTGGATAGCATAGCGCAAGTCTGGACATCCATATATAGTCAGCATAAACAAGGGGAACCATCTCTTCGTAGTTTTATGACGCAGTATGGACCAACTTTGAATCACCACACGCATGAGCTTGGAGACATCCAGCCCGAACTTGTCTCACAGGTGTTATGCAAAATGAAGTGCAGCGCTCCAGGCCTCGATCAGACTCTCGTCGCTGAGCTGAAAGTAGCAGTTGCGTGGACTCCAGCTTTGGCAACTCACTTGACTGAGCTGTTTAATTGTATTGAGACTTCCAAAACATGGCCTCAGGTTTTGATGAAAGGCGTAGTCTCATTCATCCCTAAAGACCCTAACAACCCGCAACCAAGTCCTGAAGAATACAGACCCATAACCATCTTAAGCACTATATATCGATTGTGGGCTGCCACCCGCCATAATCAACTAGTGCAGAACTGGTCCAAGCATTGGCAACATCCCAAAGCATTTGGCGGTAAGTTTGCCAAGTCAGCAGATCAGTTGGCGTACCAGACATGTCAACAACTCGAAGCTGCAGCCTCCGAAGATCTTTTCGCTGCTGGCATTTCTTTTGATCTCCAAAAAGCCTTTGATACGGTCCCGTATAATTTGGCATTGGACGTGTTCTCCGTACGTGGAGCCGATCTTCGTGTAGTACAAGCCCTTCGCAGTTTTTACAAGTTTCACACAAAATTTTTTCGACTCGAAGGTCATCACAGTCCCGAATTCCGCCCCACTTGTGGTATTGTTCAGGGTTGCCCCCTTAGCATGCTCTTGCTCACTTCCCTTGTCACTTGTTGGTTAGAACAGACCAGCTCTTCAATTCCAAGCGCAGTCAGTCGAACCTATGCTGACGACATGTCCGCTGTAGCTGTCGGCGCAACCAAAGCTACTGTTCAATCATCTCTACAAGCAGTCTACAAAAACACCGAAAAATTCACCAACCTTGCTGGTATGATTATCAGTAAAAAGAAAACATTCACTTTCGGAACCAAGGAATTTAAAGGTTGTGTCCCTACTATTTCTGAGCATTCTGATGCATTTCGGTTGGTCGGTTGTAGTATCAAATTGAAGCATGCCACAAGATGGACCCCATTAGAAGATCAACGTTATCGCAGTTGGAAATCTGTACTTTCACGAATACGAATCATTCCTGTGAGCTGGCATGAAAAAGTAGATTTAATCCGCAGCATGATGGCCAAACTGACATTTGGACAGGGTTTGCATTCACTCCATGTACCAAAAGATACTGCTCGTGCTATGCGTGCAACAGTGATCAAAACCCTTTTCAAAGTTGATAATTGTAATTGTGCTGTCAATGCGGTTTTCGCCTTATTAACACCACCAGCTGTCGACCCCATTTTTGCATTAGACCTCAGTGCTTTTAAGTTGATACGTCGAATGTTTTCTACTCCTGAAGATCAAGCAAGACTCTTCATAGATCTCCAGAATTGGAATAATGACACCGACGGACCATTAGCGCGAGTTAAGCAACTCCACATTTGCCCGGTATTTGGTCGAACCGTCAACGATTTTCTTCATCAAAGACTCGATTCAAATAAATGGGAACATAATCTTAGGGAAGACTACAGGAAACAAGCATGGCAACTACTTGCTAGAGATCGTTCACAGCACTTCGCAGGCATCTATAGAGGTGTTGACCGCCGTCGCACGCTCAAATATTTGCATTACCTGAAATCTGAAGCAGACATTCTGCAAGCCAAATGTGACCAAGAATCTATGATCAATCCGGATCCCTTGGATGACCCTCGGATTAAGCTTAAGTTCTAAGATTGCTACTCACTGGTGGCCTCCAAACCCCAGAAAGGCAGCACCGTCACAAACAAAAGAACGGACAGGTTCAATGCATTTGCAAACAAGGTGAACCCACCATGCGTCACATCGCCTGGTGTTGCCCCCGCTATGCAGAAACTCGCGCGCCAATTTTTGCAAAACTCCCAGCTCGACTCGAAACTTTGCCAACGTGTTTCACTTGTTGTGCAATCATCCCATCACAGTAAAAAATTCCTGCCGATGATGTCGTCTTTGTACAGGAAATTTTGGTCAAGATTTGGCAGCAACACATCGCAGATTGGCATAATGGCGCAGATAATTTTATGATCACATTTGATGAGCCGGCGCCTAGTACCATAGTCGAGCAAACGCCCGCCACCACTAACCCTGCATCATCATCCACAGATAATCCCAATACCGTTGTCGCTCCGCAACCGGTTCCTAAGAATGGTCACATTCTAAAACTTCTTCCCGAAGGTGGAGTATTTTGTCAGCTTTGTGGTAAAACAACGAAGTTGTTAAAGCACCAGCGGTTAAAAATCACAAACCAGCCATGTAAGAATCCGAACCTCCCATTTGGGCAATGGATCACATCCCCAGGTGCTTTCACAAATGCCCCAAGACTAGAACAAGCTTGGTCGGAATTGCTATCTAAGCATAATAAGCCCCAACACCAGTTGTTTTGGAACCAGCGGTGCGGGAAAATCCCCGCCCAGTCCGACTACGGCAAGCTCTGGTGCGAAAGATGCGGTAAAGAGTGGGCTTGGAAACACCGCCGCAATAACCTCCCATTGACCAAATGTAATCCTCCTAGCAGCGCCCCCTCACCACCAGCTTGGGTGGAAGCAGAGCGCAATAATCCGAACCGATTAACATTCAGCATCACACAAAATGTAACCCCTTCTCAGTCTAGTTCCAGCGTCCCAAGACGCAGACTAGTGGGCAAGCAAGCGGTGACAGACAGCGGGCACCCTCCGCCCATGCCGCGCTCAGGTGTGGGATGAGATTTGCCCGGGCAGTTGTGGTGGAACGGCATGTTTCACTGCAAAGACAAGCCACGACTACTTTTGGGACCCACTTGGCACTCCGGCACCTACGATCTCTACGTCAGCGAGCATTCCGGAGGTGAGGACGTGGAGTGAGGTGAGTCGGTGCTCGCACAGTGTCCTAAAGGACATATAATGAACGCAGATGTCGACATGATTGCTCATAGTATGTCCCAAAAAATGGCTGAATACAAATCAATCCTCACAGTTTTTATCTTTGCTTTTACCACTACATTGATTGGAAAGAAAATCGCAGGCCGTTCAAGGCCCAGACACCGAAAAATGTTCAGACCTGCAAGAAAAGCAGGCCGCAGACGCATCCCTTCCATACACAGACGTCGTCGGAAGCTCACGGTCCGACACGTCTTCTCCCGATTTGTGCAATGGTACTTGTCTGCCTTCCTGTGTTGGCAGCAAACACCACCATGGTTTATTACCAATAAGCAGCGCAACAGGCAGATGCATGCAGCTCACGGAAATGGCGCGCCAAAGCAAGGCCCGAAAGGGCGTGGAAGAAAGGCCTCCTCTAAAGGAGATCCAAGGAACCATGCTGTGAATGAAGATCCTGCAGACGATCAATTGGAACTGGCAGAGCAAATTCGTCTTGCGCTACATCCAGCTGCGGTTTTGCGTGCGCAAAGCTACCTTCTGCAAGAAGATTGGAACGTTGCATGCAAGACACCGCAGATGTTGGACTCCAATGGAGGAGTCGCTCTGACAAACAAGCAACACCTGCCGGAGATAATCAGACGCATCGGTTGGACATCGCATCCGTCTGCAGTGCTACTAGTGCAGCAGCCCAGTGAACTTGGACTATATGGGTGCCCACGACAAAAGGTTCAATGTCGTATCAGTGTCATGACAGACACTGCAGAAAGAAAGGTAGTCACGGTTGATCGTTGGCTCGTACAGCTGGGATTTGGACCGCCTGTCGTTCAAAAGATGCATGGAGATTTGGTTTCTATTTTTGTGACAATGAAGTCATGTATAGCAAGATTCTCTCCGCGCTTTGGTTGGCCTGTGGGACCAATCACTGCAAGCATAGCCACAGAAGAAATCACCAAGCATGTTCCCCAGCCGGCCATTGCTGATGTCACTCCTCGTGAAGCTCAAAGTGTCGCCTTCATGGTTCATGCAGATTACTGCAAAGCTCTACTACGATCATCAGGAATATCTGGAGTTTTCTTCAAATATCGCAAGGATCCGGAAGCAAATGAGATGCCACTTTTGTGGCTAGATGAGGAGACCCCATTTGAAACTGCTCTAGAATATGCAAAGGGGCCTGAAGTCCTTGGGGTTGTGGAAAAGAGTTCAGCCTCAGAAGGACGTTTCGCACTCCGTTTCGAGGACCTGGCAACCCTTGAAGCTTTCGCCAAGACCAAAAACATTCAGAACAACAGCATGTTTGGACGATGGAAGGTCAGTGGAACGCCTTCAGAGATGGGATTAGCAGGAGCCGCCGCCTTTTTGGCTTCGCAGCAGTGGCAAGATTTTGATATCTTGTATGTTGATCCCACGCACTTCGTCTTCATATCACCAATGGTGGGAAATCACCAACCAATGCATTTCGTGTACCAAGGAGTCAGTCGACAGATTTTCTGGAAAGCAGTCAATGCAAAAGCAAGATCCATGGTCAAAACGCAGAGTATGGCAGCTTCCAGTGCTGCCAAAGTGGCCATCCAAGGTCCTTTGTCGCAAGGCTGCGCTTGAGGTCAAAGGTTAAGACGTTTTGTTGGCTTTACCATCTGGTGTGGATCCAGTGTTGCCACCCTCCCGTTTGGGAGCTTCCTTGGCCTTCGAAGGTGACATGTTGACATCTGACTTTGGAGGCGCAGCTTGTGCCTTCGGCAAAGTCTGTTGAAGGAATTGCTTTCGACTTGCCGCTGCTGCCAGCCCAAAACGCAGATCTCAGCTCGTCATTTGCATTTGGTGCATCAGCAACATAACAGCGAATATGTTGTGTCATATTCTGAATGGCAATACCAGTTGGTATAAGGCACATAAAGTAAAACACATTCTAATTTGTCCTTTGGTTGTCTAAATTGTGGCGGAATACAAGATTCCCTTAAGAGACAAAATCTTATTAGCCTCAATCTTGATATAATCGCACTCAGTGAAACCCACCTGCAGCAACACATGTTGCATACGGAAGCCGAACAATTTCCAGAGTATCATTGCCTATGGGGATCCAGCCCGACAGATCGTCATTTTTCGAGTGTTGCCATCTTGGCCAAGAAGTCGTCCTTCTGGGCGGCCAAACCCATACAATGGCAGGAAGATGATGAATGTTTTCAATTTTATAAAGATTGCAGACTGCAAGCAGCGCAACTTTGGCTTGGACGAGGGGGAACTTCAATAATTGTTTATTCTGTGTATGGCCAATCAGGTGCTAGATGGGAAAAAACAAAGAAAACATACACGCATGACCTCATAAGTGCAGTAACCCGTGATCTCATCGCCAGAGGTAGTATTCCAGCAATACTAATGGGGGATATCAACTTGCAGATAAGTGATAGTAAGCTTCTAGTTGACTTTCTCAAGAGTAAGACGTGGCATGACCTTCGCAGTTCAGCAACACCAGATATGGCCAGGCAAAATACCTGTCGCCAGGGACAGGGATCGCAGATTGACCATATTTTCGTTAGTACGCCTTTGTTCGATCAATGCCATAATTTCACAGTCAAAGCATTAAATCATTTCAAACAACATTCTTGTTTACACGAACAGATGATTTCTCCAACCTGCGAACAACTCGTCGCAACGGTGAGACGACCTCTCGCATTTCCAAATTTACAGAAACCGCAGAAAAACGATTTACTGTACAGTGACCAGTTGGATTCAGAATTTCAGTCAGCTCTCGCCAAACAGGATGTGGATCGTGCGTTTCGCCTTTGGTCTCGAGAAGTTGAGCGCATCCTGACCGTGGAGGCGGGTCGTCAGGGCTTCCAGCTTGACAAGTCACGTTCGCATAGAGGTCAAGTCCAATTTCACGAGCAAAGAAAGCATCCGCGCTTAGTGCACTTGCAAGCATCCACATTGTTAGGACGTAGATTGTGGAAATTGCATAACCAAGCTAGTGAACTCAGTAAGATGAAAATAGGAACACGCTTTGATAGGACTTTTAATAAGTTGCAGAGTAATATCAAAGCCCTACCTCAGGAAGTGCAAACCCACTTGCAGCATTTTATTGTAGAACCTTTTTCGCAGGATAAAGCCGTAGGACTTTGTGAAATCCTGAATAAACTCATTGCCGAAAATGCCAAAAATGATCGCGCGCAAAGAATCAAGAAGTGGAAAGATAATTTGCAAAACTCAGACAAAAAATCTACAAATGGATCCGAAGCAAATCTCAAGTCGTGAATGAAAATTTGTCTAAAGTTGATGGTAAGTTGACCAGCAATTACCAAGCAAGATTGACCGCCATCCCAAAAGTCTGGAAGCAGATATACACTATGCACGAAAACAATGAGCCAGAATTTCGCACTTTCATGGAATCATATGGCCAAAAATTGCAAAGACACTTGATTGAGCTTTCGCCAATAACAGCAGACGACATCGCACGAAACATGGAGAAAACAAAGCCATCTTCCGCAGGGCTAGATAATTTTCAGCCAGCAGAATTGAAAGTACTCTTTCAATGGGCGCCATCGCTCATGCATAAACTCTCGCAACTCTGTCAGCTGATTGAAAAAATGTCACATTGGCCGCAGATTTTAGCTAAAGGATCAGTTGCTTTTATTCCCAAAATTGATGATGCCGAAGCACTCACACCTGATCAATACAGACCCATCGCAATTCTTAGTGCTATCTATCGACTATGGAGTTCCATCCGTCATGATCAGTTGATTAAAGATTGGTATCCCAAATGGAAGCATTCTCAAGCTTTTGGTGGTAAGGATTCACGTCCAGCGGATGTTTTAGCTGTTGAGGTTAGTCACCGACTTTCCCAAGCCATGCAAGGCAAACAGTGTGCAGGAGGTGTTTCATACGACATGCGAAAGTGTTTTGATTCAGTTCCCATTCATTTGTGTCTCCAAGTTTTCAGAATAAGAGGAGCTCCAAATTTCTTGGTGGATCTTTTGTCTTCTTTCTATAAACAACATGAAAAATATTTTAAGATTGATGGATGTTTCACCAGTAAATTCAAACCGGCGAATGGAATCGTACAAGGTGACCCAATCAGTATGTTATTACTTGCATCGCTGATAACTTCTTGGTTAGAAAATAAGCCAGAACAGCTGACAACCACCACTGGCAGATCATACGCAGATGATCTATAGTCAACAGTCAGTGTCGATAAAACGTGGAAAGAAATGCAGAACTCGGTAAGATCTTCGCATCAATATACCTGTTCCTTTGTAAAAAAGATTGGTATGACTATTAACAATCGCAAAACTTTCACTTTCGGCCATCCCAAACTAAGGCACATTTTGCCAGATGTGGACTCGCGTAAAGATCAATTCCGCCTTGTTGGTGGAAGCATAAAGCTCACTCAGAAAGACTCCTGGACGCAACTCGAGCAGCAGCGCCAAGACAAATGGCAATCTACCATGGGCAGAATCCGATACCTTTCAAAAGGTTGGTTTGCAAAAGCCAAAATTATGAAAAGTTATACTTCTCAACTAACTTGGGGGCAAGGCGCGCATTCTCTCAACCTAAATGTATAAACCGCTTGCGCACCTTGAGAGCTTCAGTGATCAAAGCGTTATTAAACACTTCTGATTACTCTGCATCGCCCAAAGTGATTTTCTGTTTGTTAGCCCCACCATCCTTAGAAGCCGAATATGCCTTACATTTAAGTGCTTTAAAGTTATTTATGCGTATTTATAAAGATCCAATTGACCGAATTCAACTTGAAGATCGTATCACGCACCTACCAGACAATGTTATCGATGGACCATATAAAAGAATTTCGCAAATCAGAAACCATCCCATTTTTTCCAGAACTTACAACAAATTTATTGCCAACCAGATTGACGCGCATAAATGGGAACATGACCTACGAGAGGATTTCAGGACAACATAAATGTTTGGAAAAGCGAGTTCATCCACAGCTTTCGCATCATGATGCTTTTCACTTGCTAGGAACTGCTATTCGATATAGAAGTGCCATGCGTCACTTTCTTCGAACTCACCAAACTTGCAAAGTGGACCGCTACAATCAAGAAGTGTAGACATTTGCCTGTAACCTGGACTGAACGTTGTGCTGCACTTTTGCGAGCCAGAACTCAGTTCACTTTCGGCGCCGGTTGTCATAAGTTGTGCGCAAATAGGACCCATGCAGATCTAATAGTTAAGAGTCGATCAGCATGAGATGTTTGTTGCGACGTGATAAATACATCGCAAATCCTTGAGTTTATTTTTGCCTGATCGCTTCTCCTTCGCTCAATCCTCTTTTTGTTCGTGTCAGTGATGGTTTGCAAACTGCCAGACGTGTTTTGATGAACAGTCAGATTTCCGACAAGCTCCGTGCAGCCTTCTTCTCAGCAGACATTCCAACTAATGATGGTCCTGTTTCCTTTTTGAAACAGGTAAATCAACTGCCAGGCTTTGCTGGTTGCGTCGATAAGCTTTTTCAAGATGGCGTCGCTAATCCATGCTAATCCTAGCAAATGGCTACGTGAAATCCGAGAAGAATGGAGAGCCGAACAGTTTCGGCGAATTGCCGCAAATCGTGCTGACTATGAGGGCGCGCAATACGGTGTGGACAGGCAAAGGACAGTTTGTTTGCTTCGGACTTGAGAAAAAGAAATCCTTGAAAGTCAAGATCCCATTTTCCGCGATGACACCATGCAAAATGCAGCAGTAATTATTTCGACTTCTTTTGTCTGGGGGTTTGTTCTCTCCAAGTGTCATCTCCAGACATCGTAAGCGTGAGCCTACCAATTGCGCTTGCAGTGTTGGTGGTGCACACACCGTATTGCGCGTTTCTTTTTTTTTGCGCTTTTTATCTAGAAATTCGCAAACCTATTTTGCATTTGTTTCATTTGATCATTCAAGCCAGTCCTTGTTTCCGATTTGCCACTATTCTCGCGTCACGGGATGACGCGCTCAAAGATCATGTTGGGCAAATCCAACAAGTTTTGGTTCAAATTTGGCGTGCGCAAATCAAGCAATACTTGAGCGGTGATTCCTTTGGGCCCGCTGATATTCCAAATCCACCAAACTTACCAAGTACTACACCAGGATAACCATCCTGGTAGCTCGCAGGACTCTGAGCGTGCCATTCTAGAGAATGGACACCATATGGTTGCTTCTAATGGTGGAGTGCTATGTCAAAAGTGCGGCAAATTCAGTTCCGAACCCAAGCGCCGCGATTAAAAATCAGCAGTAAGCCTTTTGAGCAATCTCACCTCGATCCCGAATTTTGGACCAGCGCGCCGTTGCAGAAGAATAACCCACATTACCACCTCGATAATTTTGCTGCTATGATAAAGATTCCTTCAGAGCATGACCTCGCGTGGAATTTATCCACCTCACCGACGCCGCCTCAAGGGGTCATTCAATGCCTGAAGTGTTCCGCCACTTTCGCTTGGGAGAACAGATATAACATCAAAAGACAACGGAAATGCACTGGTGCGCACCAACACCTTCGCACTCCACCCAGATGGATTAGTGGCAGGATGTATACTGAGGACTTTCGTGAAGCCTTTCGTCGCGCCAGAGATGTTTTTGATCCCCAGCATAATGTACGAACTACAATCGAAGTAAGTAACCCATCTACAGTTAGAACTAGACTTCGCACTAAGACCAAAGTTTTGCCTTCAGTGCCTGAAGCCAGTTCGTCTTCGCATTCTGCTCCCTCTAGACCTCCGGTGCTAGCTTTTTGTTCGGCTGCCTCATTTCAAGGATTGCAGTCTGAGCTCTTTGTCCACTTCGACGACATGGGCTAGTTCACCACGCAATGGGTGCTGTGGCATCGGCCCAGCTACCCTCGCCATGACAAACTTGTGCAACTCTCTACCAGAAGATGCGCATACCGCGGGTGAGTTCTGGTGGAGAGGCGAGACGGTGTGCATCTCGTCTTTATGACAGTTTGACGTCATGTTTGAGTGACATCCTCAGTTTCATCTTTGTGATGAGTATTTCCATGGCCTTTTGCCTCAGCCTCGATTTTGCTCGGTGCAATCATTTCACTTTGGTGTTTGCCATCAGTTTCACATTGGCACTTTGCCATCACTGCGTGTCCAACACACACATTTGCAATTGGATGCAGAAAGGAGTTCGAAATTTTGGCTGGTGTTGCCGGCGACGGTTTCGAGCTCAAAAATGCAGACGAATCGGAGGCAGAAGATATAGGCAAACACGACACCATAGCAAGCAATCCATGCGCTGAATCAAGAAAAACGTGTTTGGGCCTGTATGATTTTGCTGTTGTTGAGCAGTGTTAGATCGCAGACAGCTGTGTGCAAAGAAACCAACTGGAATGCGATTTCAAGACGAAACTCAACATCTAGAAACGGATCGCTGCGCAGTTTCCACATTGCCCTTCTTTTCTTCATGCGCGTGTTTTATGCAACTGGGTGCGCATATATCATCGGCAGCTTCGTCCAGTACCAGCCAACCAACAACCCAGGAGTTGAGTGTTTTTTCCTTCTGATGGTAGGCGGCGTTCTCCTGAACATGATGTCTCACAATGGTGCCTCAGCAACAAGACTCGTAATCGAATGATGCATGCTCTTATTGGTAATGGAAAGGGTGGCAAAGGCAAGGGCAGAAATCCTTCCTCCAAGGGAAATCCTCAGGGCA
Source organism: Symbiodinium kawagutii (assembly GCA_009767595.1). NCBI lineage: Eukaryota > Dinophyceae > Suessiales > Symbiodiniaceae > Symbiodinium > Symbiodinium kawagutii. Next base: position 314,517 of record VSDK01023135.1, read on the forward strand.
AAGGTGGCAAACAGAAATCGGACGTGAGTCAGTGCTAGCTCCTCAGCAAATCCGTTTGCAACAGCTCACTCTGATCATGCGCGCGTACAAGAGATGTATGACATGCATCGTCGACGCCAAGATCAGCAAGTTGACAGATTGTATAGAGAAAGAATTCGAGAAGCTATTCCTGAAGTTGCTAAATGTGCAACAAGCCACAACTTTGATTCAATCCGAATGGACAGCAACGATTCGACATCCATACGAAATGAACGCTTCCGGTGGAATCTCATATGTGCCAAAGGACCTCATACCCAATGTAATCAAACAGGTAGGAACCACCTACTCTCCGGCAGCAATAGTCACCTCCCAAGCAGCTCGTGAACTAGGATTGCCGTATCCAAGCAGTGAGGCGCGTTGTTCTATTCAGGTTTCTACACCGGAAGGATCCAAAGAGGTTGTAGAAGTCACCAAGTATTTATCTCAGATTGGTTTTGGAAGCCCTGTGGAGCAGCAAACAACTGGACCATGCCTTATTATTGCACCTCGTACCATGCATAAATGTGTTGCTCGCTTCGATTTCCTACCGGACTGCAAAACGGTGAACTCACAGGACGTATTGTTGCGGACACCATCAGCAAGTACATTCACCCGGCAATGTTTGTGGATGTCGTTGCCCGGCAGGACAACACATCCACGCTCATGGTCCAAGATGCTTCAGTTCATGACCTACTTCGAGCTAGTGGGAAGGAGCATGTTTACTTTCGGCTGCGCTCAACAGATCCAGACTCAGATAACCTGGAAGTGATTTGGTTAGCAGAAGGAACATTGCGCGAAGACGCGTTGCAATTGGTTGACCAAGCCAAGGCCTTCGGATTAGCGCTAAAGCGCAACGCTCATGGTGCGCGTTATGGAATTAGATTCGAATCGGTCGATGCGCTAGATGCATATGCTGCTAAACATAAACTGGGTGAAAAACACAAATGGGGGCGCTTTCGCGCCAGCAACATCCCCACTACGGTTGGTTTACGTGGTGTTCATCAAATGCTTGGCCCATTGGGATGGAGCATTGAAGAGATCGAATTCTTTGGAGATTCAGGAGTTGTGTTTCTCGCAAGCAAACGTGGCCAGCGCGATCAAATGCACTACATTGACCACAATAAACGCAAAGTTCCTGTTCACATCAAGGCTCTCAATTCACGAGCTTGAGACATGTCAAAGGCACAAGCTCAATCTTCTTCAAGTGCCAATGCAGCTCCAGCTACACCCAAACCTGCAGCATCCGCCCGTGCAGAAACTCAGAGAGCTTTGTTCAAGCGACCAGAAATACCCGCCCAAGGACTATCACCGGCTCCGAAACATAACAAAACCGGTGGTGAGTAGTTGTGCAATCTATGTTCCACTCACAACCTGAATCATTCGCTCTTGTGCAGGGTTGTAATACAGCTGGACAATTCGAGCCTCTTTTCATTCACCTTTTCGCATTGCATTATTGTACTTGTCGCATTACGATTCCTTTCATTCTTGGCAGGCTTTCACTCATTTGCCATACATGGGTCCTTTCTCGTAAAATTTGCAACAAGCTTGTTCACATCATTGTTGGGAACCCAAATCAATTTGCTCATCAAGCTTCGCAAAAGAAACATTTTCACGGCGCTCCCATTGCTTTTGTCAATACCGATGGTATTTCGGGCAAAACACGTAAACCTGCCATTGGAGCATTAGATTGTGATATCATTGCTTTGACAGAGACCCACCTGTCCAAAGAATTCATGAAAACTGTAGAAGGAGGCTTTCCTGGTTACAATACTTTTTGGGGTAATCCGGCAACCGGCAAAAATGGTGGAGTTGGATTTCTCGTTGAAACCAATGCCTTTTGGCGTGTTGCTCCAATTCTTTGGACTGAAAGCTCACCTTGTTCTTCCTTTGTCAAAAGTGGTCGTTTGCATGCTTTATCCATTTTCACAGGTTTGGGACACTCCCAATTCAACATCTATGTTGTATATGGAATCTCTGGTGCTGGATGGAGCTCTGAACTAAAAGATGATACTCATAAGTTGATTGAAGCAGTTTGTGCTGACATCGCTTCTAAAGGACTGCCTGCCGTGCTAGGAGGGGACCTCAACCTGGAGATTGCTGATTCTCTTCTGTTGGAGCGGTTACCTCAAATTGGATTCACTAATCTTGCTTCATTTACCAACCAGCAGCGTGTTCCAACCTGTTTCAAAGGAAAAAGAGATCCACTGTGGATCGCATTTATGCCAATTCCCTCATGCTTGCAACTTTTTCTTCATGTGAAGTTGGCTCCGTACAGGGCTTGGCGGGCCATGCTCCAATCTTTTGTGAGTTTACAGACAAAGTTCAAGCGCAGCAAGTATTTCGAAACCGTTGATATGGTGATACCCCTACAGGCACACCTGTTGATTTCATTCCACCCAAGCGTATCCTTTTAAATTCTAAATTTGCTACTTGCCTCTGCGCGCATGATGTCGACTCTGCGCTTCGCATATGGAGCAAATTCGCAGAAGAGCGCTGGCAAGCTTTGTGGTATAATCTTGATCCTCAAGCTTCTTTCACTCAAGGTCGTGGGGTAATTAGAATTGACAGGCAACATGTTTGGCCGCACTCCAAAGCAGGCAAAGCTACACCATTACATATTCGCCGCATGTGGAAACATTGTTGTCGCGTGGTTCAAGTCCGTAAATGCCCTCATGGTGAACTTGCCAAGCGAACTTGGGAACACGCCCATGATGCTTTGCAATTCCTCAGCCATGAAGAATTTGCGGTTGCTGCTCCACTATTGGCAAAACCATGTGGTTCAGACTCTGCAGACTGCAGGCTTTTGCAGTGTTTTGAATGTGTAACTTGCATGCAAGCAGAACTTTCGCAAAAGCGCATTCTCAAGTGGAAACTTCGCTTACAGAACAACGTCAAGGCACAGCGCTCGTGGATCCGCCAGGAGACCACGCAACGACAGCAGTTTTGTTTCAAAAACACAGATGACAAATTTACTGCCTCCATTCTCGAACAATTCGAGTCAGTGCCTATGGCTTGGGCTATTACAGATTTGTTCAAACACAGTGAGCCAGATCATGACACCTTTTTTCAACAATATGGCAGGTACATTTCTCATTTTGATACGGATGTATCTCAAATAACATGTGAATCTTTGTGCCTTACCATTATCTCTACACCAGAATCCACAGCCGGATTGGATGGTTGGGCCTTTAAGGATAAGCTTTTAGCCACATATACCCCAGAAGTTTTTGCGCCTTTTGTTCAACTTTTGCAAGTTGTCGAAGCAACCGGTAAATGGCCTCAAGCATTGGTTAGTGGCTTTTGCAATTTGATACCCAAAACTACAGATGCACTTCCTACACCGCTTGATTTGCGCCCCATAACAGTGCTTTCGGCGCTTTACAGAGATTGGGCGCGAATGCGCGCCAAGGAATTGACTCGTACCTGGCAGGAAGGTTGGATAGTTTCTAGTGCATTTGGTGGTCGGTCCAAACGTGGAGCTGAAGCTTTAATTTCTGGTGTCATGAGCGATTTGGAAGCATCTCCTGATAATGTCTTTGTTGGTGGACTCAGTTTCGATCTTGTTAAGGCTTGTGACCGCATTCCCCATCAACTCCTCGGAGAAATTCTCTCAAGAATGCATATGCCGGATTTGGTCCGCAAGCCATACACCGGTATGCTTCGCCAAGCAACAAGAAGATATAAGCTTGCTATCACCATTGGACCATGAGTCGCAAATCTATGGAGGGATCATTCAGGGATGTCCTCTTTCAATGATGGCAATGAATGCAGTTCTCAACATTTGGATGCGAAAGTTAGAAGGTCAGTGCACTTTATGTAAATCTCGCTCATATGTTGACGACCTCTCAATCACAGAGTCAAGCATCTTTTCACGCGTCAGATCAGTTTGTGCAAGCTGTTGGTGGGCAACTCAACAAGAAGAAAAGTTTTTCGTTTGGTCATGATTGTCTCAAACAGCAGGCGCATCACGATCTTGAGCATAGCCACAGTTTTCGCTTAGTTGGAGGATCCGCCGCTTATCGTAGTGCTACTAAATCGACTGTGACGGCTCTTGAAGTAAATAAGCTTGATAAGTGGACTCGCGCCATCAAACGGTGCAGACACATCCCCATCCCATGGCATGAAAGATGTCAGGCTCTCCTAAGGACCCGTTCGCAGTTTACTTGGGGAACCGGCGCTCACAAAATTTGTGTAGCAAAAACACATGAAGATTCCATCATTAAGTCAAGATCTGCGATGATGCGTTGCCTTCTTCGTCGGGATAAATATATCGCAAACCCAACTGCGTATTTCGCCTTGCTCACTTCGCCATCTTTGAATCCATTGTTTTCCAGAATAGCTGATGGGTTAATCATTGCCAATAGGGTTATTCGAACAGATCCAAATCTCTCCATCATTCGGCATCGTTTCCCACAAGACGAGGACCCTAGTTTCGATGGCCCTGCCTCATTTCTTCGACAAGTGAATAAGCTTCCTGGTTTTGAAAATTCAGTGGACAAGATGTTTTCATACGGCTTAGAGAATCCTGGTCAATGGCAATGGCGTTCCGAGCAATTCAAAAGACTCGCAGCAAACCGCCCCGATTTTCAAGAAGTGCAACATGGTGTCGACCTGACGCACACATTAGCATATTTGAAAAACATGGAACATTCTGTGCAACATAACAGCGACCCAGCTAACCGGGAAGAATTTCCCCAAAATTGCACAGTGTTGCGCTTATTATTGACCGGTGGTTTGTTCACCAGGTCTTTAATTTCTCGACATAAGAAGCAAGGGCCTACTAACTGCACCTGCAGTGCAGGGGGTGAACAAATTGTTCAACATGTGTCCTGGTATTGTCAGCATTATCAACACATTCGGGCTCCCATTACACATTTATTTTATCTGGTTGCTCAGGCTTCGCCTTGTTTTCAATTTGCTACCATTCTTACCGAGCGGGATCATGTACTCACTCCTCATATCCAGCAAATTCAACCTATTCTTGTTCAAATATGGCGTCAGCAGACACATGACTACATCCATGGCATCAATGTCGCTTTGCCTATTGCCAACAATAGTCGACGCCGACTGTTCCAAATAATCCATCAGAACCAGCTGGGTTGCAGGAAAATGGCCATCAGATCATTTCCCTCCCGTCAGGTGGTGTTTTGTGCCAAAAGTGCGGCAAACACGTTGCACTTGCCAAGCATCGCAAACTCAAGAATACACAGTATCCATGCAAGCAAGCACACCTTGATCAGGAATTCTGGACAATAGGACGGGGGGGTCTAGACAGTAGGATAGGGGGTCTGGAAAGCATGCTGGGGGGTCCAAAAAGTAAAAAAGGGGTGGAAACACAGGGTGAGGGGTCTAAAAAATATGGTCCCCGTGCACCTGCATACATACTCCCATGCGCGCACGCCCACGCATACGCAGTACTTGGGTACATGAATAAATATATATATATATAAATATTATAGATATATATATATATATTATTTTTTTATTTGTAAAAATGCAGAGCCTTGAAACACATTGCATCACGTAGCGTTACGTCAGATGGCACTACGCTCTGCAGGATCCCATCGGCTTTTGGGACCCACTTGGGCTAAGTGCTGACAAGGCAAGGAACCAATACGTTCCGAAAAAAAGTTCCAGGGGTTGACATATTTGATATAGCTGGTTTCTGCACTATGCCCATGGATGCGTGCTAGGATGAGGCAACTTTCAAGCGCCGCCGCGCGGTGGAAATCAAGCACGGCCGCATCGTCAGTGTCCAAGTTGTAGACGATCCGAAGGAATGGTTTTCAGTGGCCCTTTCCAAAACAACAGCAACGCTTTGAGAAAAAAATTGACATGTTTTGGCTGCATCAGAGTTGTCTTCGCCAAACATGAGGCCATGTACGCGACCATGGGCTACATCGTCCCGGAATACTACAAGTTTCCAGGGTATCTTTCTCCATCTCTCGGCCTGAAATTCGCAGATGTGCCAAACGGTCTTGCTGCTTTGTCCAAGCCAAGTGCTTAGTTCTTCGAAGTTCTTTGCTGCAGGCAAAGTATGTGTTCAACGGCAACACCTACATATCCGGACACGACAGAATTGAATGCAGGTGCAGGTACTAATATGAAATTGTCTGGACGTAAAATTGATTGATCTTGCTGGTGACTTCGATGGAGCTAAGGCTGCCAGTGCTTGGTGGTGCTCAGATCATCGCCTTCGCTGGATTGATCGAGACGACTGGATTCTTCCAGGCAGCTTCCACCACTGATGGACGTGGTCCTCGTGAGGGTCAGTTCAGCATGAAGGACTCCACTGAGAGTGCTGAGCCAGGCAACTACGGTGTCGGATTCCCTACCTTCTTGGGCAAGGTCGAGAACCCTGAGGAACGTAAGACCAAGCTCGCTGCGGAG
>VSDK01023135.1:324421-355715 GCA_009767595.1 Symbiodinium kawagutii
CTTGGTGGTGCTCAGATCATTGCCTTCGCTGGATTGATCGAGACGACTGGATTCTTCCAGGCAGCTTCCACCACTGATGGACGTGGTCCTCGTGAGGGTCAGTTCAGCATGAAGGACTCCACTGAGAGTGCTGAGCCAGGCAACTACGGTGTTGGATTCCCCACCTTCTTGGGCAAGGTCGAGAACCCTGAGGAACGTAAGACCAAGCTCGCTGCGGAGCTGGCCAACGGACGACTTGCTATGATGGCAATCATTGGAATGTTTTTTCAGGACCTTTTTGTTTGTTTGTTTGCTTGCTTGCTTGCTTGCTTGCTTGCTTGCTTGCTTGCTTGCTTGCTTGCTTGCTTGCTTGCTTGCTTGCTTGCTTGCTTGCTTGCTTGCTTGCTTGCTTGCTTGCTTGTTTGTTTGTTTGTTTGTTTGTTTGTTTGTTTGTTTGTTTGTTTGTTTGTTTGTTTGTTTGTTTGTTTGATCTTGCACTATCATTGCTGTTGATCTTGACTGATTGTACGCTCTTTATTTTTGGTGCCTCTTTGAGGACGGCCTGACTGGTTCTGCATGGGGTGACTGGAGCCTCTACACTGCCTCCCCCCTGCGTGCTGCCGATGCCGATGATGAGCCTCCAAAGCCACCACCCTTCGACCCAGCCAAGCAGGAGTGGGCACAGAACATCAGTCCGCACAGCTCCAGAAGACTGAGATTTACTGAGACTGTCCCATTTTCCAATTGCAGATTTTATTGTGATACATCACAAGCAATTAATCACAAGATGATCTGAAACTTTTCATGTTCTTCCGAAAGCGAAGCTGGCAGATGCTCCAACTAATCAGTATCACTTGCTCTGAGAGCGGCCAGGTTGGTGCGATGGCGCCCTTGGGCTTCTTTGACCCCGCAGGTCCCTGTCAGATCTCATAGAATTTTCTCCATCGATTTATCAAAGCAACACAGCACCAGCACCTTCACCGGATGCGAAGAGTATAGGAATGTCATATGTTCAATTGAAAGAGAACATGCAAAAACATCCTTCCACTTGCTTGCCAAGACAGATATGCTTTCGCCCTCCAGGTTTCTGCAAGGTCGGAGACAAGGACTCTACGTGTAGTTTGATGTAGTTTGCGGTGTGCAAGTGGGAGGAAAAATCAATTGCCATGAAGAGTTTGGATTCAATGACGGTAACCTGCAGCCTCATGAAGGAATGAAAAAGGTTGACGGATGTTGATGGCTGGCCAGATGCTTCCGTGGTGTTGAGATTTCTGCTTTGCGCCTACACATTCACTTCAAATGAGCGTCGGCCGGCAGGAAGGCTTTCAAAACCTCAGAGCTGCAGAGATTAAGCATGGAAGAGCAACTTGGCTGGGTCTTATGTTTGAGGTCGCAACCAGCACCATTTGTTGTGAACAGATGAGTATGATGAGTTTCAACGCAGTTGGAGATTTACGCTTTCGGCCATGAAGTGCCAAGATTCTTCTTGATTCATTGACTGGTCAACCCTGAAATTTCGACTGATTTAAGGTTGCGATGATGGCCGCTTTGGGTGCCGTGGCACAGCACTACATCAAATTCCCTGGCTTCGAAGCTCGTCTCACAATTTTCGGCTCGAGCAAGAGACGGTCACCTCGGTGTTCGATTGGCCGAAACATTTCTGGACCAACTGACTTTTCAACGCAGATGGTTCCAATCCAGGTAGAGAACAGGAAACTGCTTGAGGCCACAGAAGCAAAAACGAAATCAATGCGGAACAAAGGAATTTATAGAGAAATGTATTGATCAAGAAGGCACAGCCCCCAGTCTTTGGTTAATTAAATGCCAAGGCTTTGGGGAAGTTGACGCTAGGCTTTTGTTGAACCTAGGTAGCCTTGTAATTACTCACCCTTGCAAGCGCAAAAGTTCTAGAAATGATGGTACAATAAGGACGTTGTGGCAAACCTTGAAGAGGAACACATTTATCGATCAATTAAAGTATTTTTTGATGTGTTTTGCGACCACAGGCACATGTGATTCACATGTGTATGCATATGTGATGATGCAATATACATGCAAATGTATTCAATAATTTGTTTGTGCTTTCGTGCAGTATTCTTTGAGCATGCATGGAATATGTGTGCATATTCAATCTCCCTGTCCCGATTGATGCCTGTTTCAATCCTATGCACATCACAGCAAGACATGAAATGTACGGAAAGGCAATGCTTGAGGTTTTTGCAGAAAAGGCAAAACATGTTCGATCTTAAGATGCCCACAGGTTCTTGCATGATTCTACTCTTTTTTCTTCTACAACTTTAGTACGGGTTGCAAGAATCATATTCCTTTTTTCTAAAGACTGTGTTTTTTAACACATCTTGGTTTTGGCCCAGTGGAGCAAAACTGTGATGTTCTCACGATCCATCAGATATGACAAAACTATAGATTTTGAGCTCTTTAGATTCATGTACACGTTTGCTATCATGTCACCCATTTAGTACACACAATAGCTAGAGATCCTGCACCCGCGAGCAAGGAATCCGTGCCAGCCGGCATTGGTGCTGTGACCACTCCTCCCGGCACCTACGGCTTCGCAGCACTGTTCCTCTTGTCTGGTGCAATGGAGTTGGCAGTTTGGACGCAGGCGCAGGGTCGTTTTCGGCTACCTTTAGAATCTTTAGACTCCCATTTCCACATTGATTGCATCACAAGGCAGACAATGACAAAGTATGACAAAGTTACATTTTCAAAGAAAAGCTTTCTTGGAGCTCGTATGATCTTCTTGCATGATCAGCATCCACTTGGAGGACCCCAACAAGGAGGCCGGAGACTTCGGAGATCCCTTGGGCCTTGGACAATACAACGAGGAATTCCGCAACAAGGAGATCAACAACGGCCGTTTTGCCATGTTTCCTGGCCGACAGAAGGTGGAATGCAATAAAAGCATCTTGTAATCGCCTGCCAAGGCTGCAGCTGAAGCGTGACAACTGCAGATCAAATTGACACTGTCACACCAAATACCTTCCGTTGATTGATTGATTGATTGATTGATTAATGAACCTATCACAATCTAGCGTTGCAATGTGAACTCAAATTGTGATGGCATCCTGCATCACCTCAAGGTTCGCGGCAATTGGCATCATCTCTGCTGATCTGTTAACGGGAAAGGATGCCATCCAGCAGTTCGGCTGAAGTCTTCTTGCTGAGCACCACTGGGTGACTGTAACTTGTGACCAGAGAGGATGCCCATGTGGATTATGTTTACAGTTGATGACCTCACGTTGGTAGCGACTGAAACATTCCTGCCGCGACAAAATCTTCTAAGAAGATTTACAGAGGTAGCCAATACAATTTTGTTGGAACGGACTGGCATTTGGCCAGAAGTGTTGTAGATGACCAATCCAACACCTTACGACGGACCACCTGCGCCGTCTGTGGCAATCAATTTCTTAGCGTAGCGCATCCTGTGAAAAGATCCAGGCGAGTTCCGAACATACGGAGAGTGTCCTTTGGCAGGTCCAGGGTGATGCATCCAGTTGTGTGTCATCTGTGTCAACTTTGCCGCAATTTGCCAAGAGGGTTCGTGGGGGACGGTAGCCAGCACTATTGTTGGAGATGAAAACTAAGTGTTTGTGGAGACGGTGAAGATTGATTGATCCTTCTGAAGCAGATTGGTACTTCAAGCAATCGCTTTTGGTCAATAATCTTGCACTTTTTTGTTCGAGGAAGTTGGTGGCAGTTCGAATGGTGTCATGGTCTTTTCATAGTCTGATTGGTTCAATAGGAGACACTGGCAAGAGGCAACCTGGACAAGTGATGCCCAATAGAAATTGTGGTTGCTCAAAATACGCTTAATTACCCCTATAAAATCCTATAAATGGTTCTTAGTGGATGATAACTTGGGGGTCCCCAATGACTTGAGAAGAACTCAATTAAGAATGTTAGTAGCAAAAGCTTCCAATGGTTGAGCCGGTTAAGCTTGTGGTAGATAGTAGCCCTTATGTTTGATGATGGCTGATAAGTCGTATAGAATCATATGGAATCACCCAAACAATTCATAGTGATAATATCTTTTTCGAATCATCTAGGGATGCAACCCAACAGAAACGCAGAAGTGGTAGCCCGGTAGCAGTCACAGTCATAGTAGTCACGTGTCTGGATGCTTTTCCTGTCATCTTGAAGATGCTGCACAAAGCTGCGCAGCTGCATCACTCGTGTTGTGCCGATGGAAAGCACATTGCATGCAGAACATGTACTGTAGACAGATGTAAATATTTTGGCATGTTGATATGTGATATCTGTAGACATATTCAAAGATGTTTATCCAAAGAACATCCAAAGATCCATACCTTGTGGATCCCTCCACCGTAATCATCACTCAACTGCAAGAACACACTCCCAGAGGTTGCAAACTTGAAGAGTTCTCGCCACTACACTTATAGTAATTCATTGTTCGTGTTTGACCATGAACTCAGAACTTGTACGCTGAAGAATTTTGGCCCAAGATTTTCGCATAGATTATTTTCTGTTGTCCCGAAGTTTTCGCCAGGAAGCTTCTGCAAGTTTGAGGAAGCTGATTGAATTGTGGATGGAAGTTGTGTGTCCAGACATATCAAAATCTTCAGACGGTCCAGACAAATATAACATCAATCAATGATGTGTAGAATGATAGAATGATCGCATATGCCACCATAAACACATCATACATATGTAAGTATATATCATGTAAATCATGCATATGTATAGTATAAATCTATTTGTTCACGCCCATCCTGGCATTACTTTGTTGCAGACTAACCTTACCAGCGCTGTTCCCGCCAGGTTTTTCTCTATGGCAACTGGTCGCCGAGTTGCCTGCAGAGTGAAACTCAGACTGTTGCAAGTTCAGGTGAACTATGAAGCCACATGGCGTCCCATGGGTCAGTTCACCCTCAGTCCCCGAGGTTTCCACATCACATTGCTTTCCCTCTAATTTTGTTGGTTATTATCCACCATTATTGATGCTTAATATTGACCCACAGCCACATGACCTCACTGAAGTAAGGTTTTGTATCGAAGTGACTTGGATCTTACGTGACAGAATCACAACCCTTCACTATGAAGTCACACGAACTCACCAACGAAGTTGAATTGTGCAATCCTTGAAATGCTTCTTTTGCTGTCAATGTGCAGAGTTATCATCTTTGTGTACCCCATGCCTCCCTGCTTTCTTCTTCCCCTTCCTCCTTATTTCTCCTTCCTCTTGTATACATGTTAGCAGGCGAAAAGAATAGCAATCATCGTGACACATTTTGACAACATACTTGCACCAGTTGGGTGGGAGGGAGCGCTTCCGAGCCATCGGTATCCACATGTCTTTTCAACGGGGGGAGCCAGCACAGTGTTCCTTTTGTGCGTTCTGTACCCGGAAGTTCTTAAAAGCGGACTTCTGGCTCAAAGTGATGCATCGCGCCGTGGTTCGGATGCATTTCGACATTTTGCATTTTCTCGCTCTTTTTCCATCACATATCACAACTAAATTGCCAGAGATGACAGACTTCCCACAACTGCAGCCCGGCTGACTGACATGAGAGCATGATCAATGAAAGATCTAACGCTGCACAAAAAATTGCGAACAGCACGTAGGGCCAGGGTTTCATTGTGAACTGTATCTATTATCAGACATAATTTCTTCGAGGTTTTGATTTAGCTGAATAAACAGTACATTCAAGGAAAAGATAATACACATTCATTCTGTCAACGAGTTCAGTTCTTGTTTGGATTCGAAATTCAATCTTTCCAGGTAAATCCCTTGGTCCTGTGTCGCTGTTGGGTTGCTTACTGGTGGTCCAGCTTTTTATGTCTTGAGAAATCTGGGAATAGCTATGACAGCGAAAATCCAAATGATGCTGTGATCACATGGTATTGCATTTGATGACCATGAGTCATATGTATGTATTCATATGTGAGATGACAGTACGACGGATTCATATGGTACCGTGAATGTCCAATATGGGTTACTGTCCGTAATGCTTTGATTACAGCGAGATTCTGTATGTTGTATAGGCTTAAACTTGTGTCATCACTTTCGCAGCGCGCGTGCAAAATGTTCGATGCACATATGTCCGGCTTGAAATTGGCAACAGATGAGAGAAGGTTTCATTGGTTTGGGGAAGCATTTTTTCTAGAACTCAAACATTTTGCGAAGGGATATTTGGGAACGCAATCATCAATCCATGCCAAGACACTTGTTTTTTACGATGATGTGTTTGCGCTTTGGAATTTGCCAAGAAACAACGCAATACTGGCAATCATGTTTGTCATCGTGTATTGATCTTAATTCATCGCATTACAATCAACCATTATTACCAGCACTCGGGTCGTGATCACGCCATCACCATCACCACGACCACCACCATCATGATCATCATCATCATCATCATCATCACCATCATCATCATCATCATCATCATCATCATCATCATCATCATCATCATCATCATCATCATCATTTTTATCATCATCTTTATCATCATCCACCATCCACCATCCACCATCCACCATCCACCATCCACCATCCACTATCCACCATCCACCATCCACCATCCACCATCATCATCATCATCATCATCATCATCATCATCATCATCATCATCATCATTATCATCATCCACCATCCACCATCCACCATCCACCATCCACCATCCACCATCCACCATCCACCATCCACCATCCACCATCCACCATCTACCATCCACCATCATCATCATCATCATCATCATCATCGTCATCATCATCATCATCACGGTCATGATGCCCCTTCTGCTTACCCACTCTTATGGCCCTCTTTCTGAAAACTTGGCAATGCTTCCTCTGGTTGGTAGTTTTGCACATTTTTTGTTTTCCCTATGATATGTAGTGATCAACCATTGGATGGCTGACTTGCGCATATTTTTCATGACGGGGTGGTTCAATCACCAAGCAGTATATGATCATTAGAAACCATTATGATCATTATAGTACATATACCATAATTGTTGATCATTATAGTAACCATTATTAACCATGATCAACCATTATCAACCATTATCAACCACTATCAACCATTATAGTAACCAGTATAGACCATTATTAAGCACTAGTTACCCACGGGTGGTTCAACCACCAAGCAGTTCCTGCGTGTTCTCCCAGGTTTCGTTGCTGTTTGTGTCGCTGCACCGAGGCGCAGCCCTCACTGGAGCAGCCCTTGTGGCAGTTGGGGCCCAGCAATCGGACGCGCCGTCACGAGTCATGGACCATCATTGGATTATGAACACTCCATATATTATGATATATGATTATGATATATATGATATATATGATATATAATTATGATATATATGATATATATATAATTATACCAACTAATAGGGAAAACAATGGTTAATGATAGGGAACCAGGGGTACAGGATTTTGACCCACTGCCATAATATTACCATATGTAAACATATATACCATCATATACCACCTGTAGCAAGGAAATACCATAAACATAATTAGTGACTGACTGTTATAGAAAGCCCACGTTAAACCATGATGGCTTCCGCTATCGCCATCATTATCATTATTGGGGTTGGTGTTACCCATCATCACCGCATCATCAACGCATCGCTCATTGCGTTCAGTTTCTATTCCTTTTCCATGCGGTATAATCTATTTGCCATTCAAAGCACCCAGCGTTGCGAGAACAGAATTGGAGCAGAACATTCTGCAATCACATGGTCCAGCACGCCGTGCACAGCACAGTTTGCCAATACTATTTGCATCGAATCATTCTGGTGACAGCATTGCCAGTGCACAACTCTTGAGGCTCCAAGTTTTCTTGCTCCAAGCAGCATCCCGCGGGTTGAAGCCCACACGCAATTGCCAAAGCCCCAAGTTGGATGTGTCACACTGTGTCAGCTTCATTCTTGTTCACCTGTGGATTCCATGCGGTTTTGTGCAGTGTTTTTGATTTTTTGCCTTGCATTGAGGTCCTCAGCACAGACGCAGAGATCCTCTGTTCAGAAGCTGAGAGGGACATTTGCGTTGAAAATCCAGCATGTACCATTGGCAAGTTGTTGCAGCAAAAATTCATTGCCCAGCTAGATAAAACGTGTAATCGTTCCTTGGATTTGCACTGTAGAATTCTAGAGAATTCCATTTCATCGAATTGCTCCTCGGTTTTCTGAAGTCAATGTTTGCGAAGGCTATATCAGGCAGAGGATGGAGGTGAGAGCGTTTTGTAGTCAGTCATCGCAGCAAGAGTTGAGCGCTGAGGCGGATATCTCTCACTTGGCTGTGGCAGGTGTTGTCACCAGCGCACTGGCGCGGTTTCCTAGCTGCTGTAGCTGTTCGCTTTCACAATCTTTTATATAGTTCCTTCGTGTCTATTTGGAAGGGGTGCCTCAAATGGACTGGTTGAAGATCGGAACTAGAGTCCTGACCGCATGATACGAACATTGCCGTACATCATCATTTTGGGCAAGGATTCTGGGTCTGGTGTTGGGCCTCTTAAAGAGTCTTAAGCCTACTTTGGTTTAAGCAAATGGAATCATTACTACTCAGTAAATTGGCGATTCCCATGAACAACCATTTCTAACTAATCATCACAACAGCTTCTCACCCCCCAAATTGGATCAAATTGGTTGCTTTGGGGACCCCATTTTGGTTTCGCTGCTTGTTTCTTTATTCATCTTTATTCACTTTCATGTCAATCCCGGATGAAGCTAAACCCTAGATTTGTTGATTGGGGGTATCATTTTAGTGGGAAACCAGCTTGGGAACGTGGGGGATCCCCGCTTTCCTTCGCCCTGCTGCCATCTCTCAACGTTTCTGAAACAGCTGACTTCGAGGCAGCCGTACGGGTAAGGCACTCAGCCTTGAAGAGTTTCACCATTTTTCACCTCCTCACCTCCTTATATATCACGATCTGACTCTTGTCCAAGCTCAGGTTGGAAAATCGAAGGCCACAAGGGCTCTTAAGCTTTCAGAATGCTTACAGGCCTAAGATGTAACAGGCATAATTGGATCCTTGAAGATGATTTGTAATGTTCTTGAATTTGTAAGGCAGGAACTTCCACGACAGCCTTATTGGTATCTTGCAGTCCAGCGGAAGATCAGAAAAGAAACTACAAGTAGCTGTGTTTCGAGAAAGCAGCATGCCTGCTGTGTTTTCAGGAGGGCGCTTGCTGGTAATGTTGGATTCAGGATGATTCTCATGGTTTGTCACACTGAGATAATATGGGGATACTTACTGTAACGAATCAGAACCTTCACAGCAGCTGCAAAAGTACGAGCTGATGCAACCTTCACTCCCAGCTGTATAAAACTTATTCTACCAGAACACATAGACTTCGATCTGCTGTGCCCGACCTCTGCAGCATGTACAAATCACTAACAACAACTGCAATCACCGTGCTTCGTTGGGGAAGCTTTGGATTGTTGAATCTCTGGAGAATCTTACTGTAAGTTGTTAGTTGTGGAGATGCTCTGAAACCAAGTGAAACCAGGTCCATCTTTCACCTTGCAACCTGAAAGCAATCCGCAGACTGCTCGGCGATTCTTCGGGGACAGTGGCAGCAGCTCTGCCGGCTTTGATCCTGCCAAAGAGCTGGGAGTGCAGGACATGCTTCCATCGTTTGGGCACCTCGAGCAAAGTGAAACCAATTCAAGTACAGCCAGCAGCTGTCCCCTGAACTACTTAAGAGGCAAGTGATGGAGAACAACAGGAGTGTGACAGATCACACATGATCACACCATCATGCCCCATGCTTGAGCATACAGTTGACTGCCTATCAACTTCAGCGTGTGACCAGTCCCTGAACCAAGACGTTCTACGGCAAAGGTTTGTGGTGTCAAGACGTTTTGACAATTTCAGTTGTGCGTTGCGCGATATCCACACACTTCATCAGTCGCACAACGACACGTCTCTAACATTTGATGACTGTATGGTTTGGTGGGCAGTCCACATGGTTCGATGCCCTTGCTTTTTTCACGTCACAAGAATTACCAGCCAGCTGACGTGTGTGCCCGACTCAAACAAAGATGCCCTTCTTCAAGTCGTTCCGATTGGAATGATGCATGCGCAAGTATTTAGATAGATACACGCAAATCTCTACATACTTACACAACCATGAACGTGTAGATAATGATTTGTACACCTACCTGCATACACACATAATAAACGTGCATCGGCCTGAATACACATACACTCTTCCGCGTTTACGCTGGTACATGCATTTCGCACCCATGGAATTCGTTCATTGGCAGCCAAACAAACAAGCAAACAACACCAAATAGCGAAACATCTACACACATCCATCATACATGCATACACACACAGAACATATACCCTGTGATAATGTGATGTCACTTGTATTACATACATTACGCACAACATTCATTTATAACCTCTCTCATCCATGGGTTCATCCGTGCATGTACATATTACGTCTTCATGTTTAAATGTACATGCAGTGCACGAATGATTCCATACATATATATATATATATATATATACATTCACTCATCCATCCCTCCCTCCGTCCGTCCGCCCGTCCATTCATCCATCCATCCATCCATCCATCCATCCATCCATCCATCCATCCATCCATCCATCCATCCAGCCAGCCAGCCAGCCAGCCAGCCAGCCAGCCAGCCATCCATCCATCCATCCATCCATCCATCCATCCATTCATCCATCCATCCATGCGTCCATCCATGCGTCCATCCATGCGTGCATCCATGTGTGCGTCCGTGCACACATAGACATACCGGCACACAACACATTTTTATATCTACATGTATTTGCATCTATCACATGGATGCATATACGACGTTTCAAAGTCAGTTTCCAGGCAGCTTGCATGAAGTCTTGTTGGTTTGCTTCCCACACAGGTGAAGAAATTTGTGCAAAACTGTCAGTACACTGGGTTGCTGACTTAGACCTTCCTTGTGCAGGATCCCATCGGATTTTGGGATCCGCTCGGGCTGAGCGCAGACAAGGATGAGGCAACCTTCAAGCGCCGCCGTGCTGTCGAGATCAAGCATGGCCGCATTGTCAGAGACCAAGTTCTGTGAGATGAGGTTTGCTAAAAAGTTTTTGTCTCTTTTCAAAAACAATATGAAAACAATACAGAAAAATGACCCCCAAAACATAACAGATAGAACACATAACGATCTGAAACTTAAATCAATATAACTTTCATTTGAAACAAAACATGACCACACATTTGAACAAATATGGTTCAAAACCCTTCGCCCACCCCACAAAAAAGACATGTCAAAATCGTATTGAATTCATATTTTCATTTTTCCCCATATTGAAATCATTTTTTTCCCAGGTTTCTGCCTTTCCGTCTCTAGGGGGCGAGTTCAAGGCCTACTTTTCGTAAATGGAGACCGAGCTACTTTGAGCGCATTCCGCAGGTGAGTGGTAGTTCGGTGATGAGTCGGTGTGCTCACTGTCTTCGTGACAAAACCGTAACATCCTTTGTGATGCCAGCCATTTTGCTTCAATGCTTTACCTGTACTTCCTTTTTTGGATGGTTCCAGACGTTTCACTCATGTGGTCAGCCTGTGTGGCGACATCCGCTGTGCAATGTTTTTTGATTTTGATTCTGCTTTGCCCCGGTGATTTTTCACTGTCTATGTGCCCCGCCTGGACCCTTGCGCCCTCCTGACTCTCCCTTTGCCTCTGGTCACGACATGGCTGCTCGCGCTGTGGAAGATCGCCTGACGTCCCTCGAAGAGAACAAGGATGAATGGCAAGCCACGTTACGTGTTAGAGTCAAGGGATTCACCAAACTAGATGAGCGGCGTGTAGAGTTGCGCCGTGGTTCAAGAGAGTTCTGGCGCCTCAAGGGTGAATTTTTGGACCTTCTCCTTTTTTCCTTGCAGCTTTTGTTGAGCACTATGTTTTCCGATGGTTGTGAGAAGGTCCTAAAGGAGTTCTCTGAGTGCTTTGGTCAGGCAGAAGCGCTGCTTGGAGTATTTCCGGTAGGAGGTAAGTTCGGTTTTTTTGAAGAATAGATGTTTGCCTCGCATTGCTGGCAAACGTCGCCGGTCAATGTTCAGATGTCGCTTCATCTCTGCCAGACGGTCGTGATAACTTCTGGAAAGGGGGATGGATTAGGGACCCCGAGTGGGACGAGACCACAGAAGCTGGCCCTCCAGTTGAGTGCCTTGAGGATTTCCTTACGGTGCTTTCCACACCCAACAGATGGGTTGATGAGCTGACCATGTCAGCGGTTGCTGAATCCAAACGGGTCGAGTTCGTCATCTTTCAGAAGGCCGAATTTGGATGGAGGAAGATTGCTTCCTTCAAGCCAGGTGACGGAGCCAAGTATCCACTAGTACTTCTGGTGCTTACCAATCGCCACTACATGGCCATCGAGAAGAATATCCACCTTGGTTGGCCTACTGCTTGGAGAGCTATGGATCAAGTTGAGATTGTGGGCAAGGGACTTATACTGTGAAGCGACGAGGTCCCAAGGCCACGGGTCTCGGGTTGGCAGTAGCCATGTTTTGCATTCTCTGTGGGTGCTCTGCTGTTTCTTCTTCCTTTGATGTTTGGACACGCACAGCTAAGCAGTGCAACAAGCTGCTGCGTGCCTTACATGGAAATGGAGGCGGTGCCAATTCCAAAGGCAAAGGGAAAGGCCGATCCAGGAATCCAAGCGGCAAACCTTCAAGTTCCTCAAGTCAAAACATCCAAGTGCCAATTCCTTTAGATGTCACAGACTTGGACGTTGCAAGTCAAGTTTGGGCGGTGGTGCCAGAAGCAGCAAACTTCCAAGCTCAATCACGCCTGATCAGTGATGAATGGGATTCACCAGTTTATGACCATCAAGCCCTTTCGAATCAAGGAGTCATTGCTATCGCGCCAAAGCATGCAATCCCTGGAATCGTCCAGAGAATCGGGCACACGACCAATGCTGTAGCCTTGATCATGACGAACCTCCGGAGGCGCTGGGCCTTCGAGGTGGCCCCTCGTCAAAGAGTCACCTGCGCGATATCTTTTCTTCATGACCAAGGTGAACGCGCTACAACCAGTGTTCAAAAATATTTGATTTTCAAAAAACTTTTGAATTTGAAAAATGTGAGGGCAATTTCATTTCAATACGATTTTGACATGTTTTCTTTTGGGGGGTGGGCGAAGGGTTTTGCTTTTTCATATGTTTCGCAAATGTGTTTTTTCCACTTTTTTTGGGCATATTAGGTTCATATGCAATTCAGATCAGTTTCACATTTGCAAAAAAACATGAGCAACAAATCAAGTCTTTTGATTATGAGGAATTTTACTTGAGAATCAAACTGAAATCAATTTGTTTCGAATTACATTTATGTTTTCTTGGCATAAATCTCAATCGTCAAACCCAATTATCCAAATTGTTGCGGAAAATTGAAGTTTTTTTCTTAAGTGGATTTTTCCTAAGTGGACCTAAGTAGGGGCATGGTAGCGCTCTCAAATCAGCAGCAAGGTTTGTAAAACAAAAATAATCGAAAACATTTCGGTTGCATTCCTTCAAACTTTACTTTGACACTATCAGGCCATGTACGCTACCATGAGCTACATCGTCCCGGAATTTTACAGCTCAAGTCATGTGTCCTTTACGGTGGTTCCTGGCTCTTGGTCTCCTGTCTCTGTCCTTCCCATGGCGCGTCCCCCCAGGGCCGGTACCGACGGCCGCAAGCGTAAACTGGACGAGGTCGACAGGAGGCTCCAAGACCTTGCCTCGGAACAGCAAAACTTGGCGGGCCGGGTGGACAGTTTGGAGCTCCGAGTGGAGCTGGAGTGTGCCTACAGGTTTCAATGCGAGAAGAAGGCTATTTGGCAAAGGGCGGGACAAGCGTTGTCCCGAGAGGTTCGTGAGGCCATGGAAAGTGCAGTGGATGAGGACAGTTTGGTCAACAAAAGCAACGAGCTGTCAGGGGGGAGGCCACCCCCTGCAGAGTGCAAGGCGGTCTTGGATAGCTGGAGAATTGAGCGACGCGTTGAATGGGTGTCCAAGCAAGGGTCGGCCTTTAGTGTCCGCCTGCAACAAGGGGAACCCTCCAGGCTATGCTCAGAACAGGTCAAAAAGGTCTTCAACTGGTCCTTGTTCGTGTACTCCAAACTCCTGGGTGGTTCCGTACAGGTATTCCCCGACCGTGGCCCCAAACAAAGGGCGAAAAAGGTAAAGGCAAAGGTCAAGGAGGAAAGGGCAAAGGTCGGGGCGGTCCCAAGGGGGGACGCAAAGGGCAACCGGCGGCTGCGGCGCCTCACCTTTCCCTCCTCCCCCCCGGCTCTTGTCCCGGTTCTCCTTCTCGGTTTTTCCCGATCTCGGAGAGGGAGATCCCTAAGCGGGACCGTTCAGGTTGACAGGGCCTTATTGGGGCTCTGTCCAGGTGATCGAGGGTGCCGATCTTTTTGTTGTACTTTGGTTTTCCTAGCTTCTTTCCCCACCTTCCAGTTTTTATTTTGGTTCGTGCCATCTGTCTTTCCGAGTTGCTTTCTTTCCCTTCGCCGGCCCATACATACTTAAGTTGTTGGATGTTCATTTTGCTTGTCTTAGGATGTTGCTAGCCGTGATTAGTGATTCCGTTTGGGACTTACACTGCCTACTAGTAGTCATGGTTTGGTGCCTGAGTTTTCCACTGTTTACTTGCATTTGCCCCGCATTTGATTTGCAGACAACGTTGTCATTGTCCTCCCACTGTGATTCGTGATGCTGGGTGCGTCCGTGCTAGGTCGACGCGTCCATGGCAGCTGTGGTGCAAGCTTTGGTTCCCTATGCGGTGGTGACTACCTACGTCGCGATCATCATCATCATCATCATCATCATCATCATCAAGTCATGTGTCCTTCGGTACGCTGCCCCAGCTTCCCTTTAGTGTTGACAGAGGCATCGGTCTTTCATGTTGTCCTTTCCTCCTCCGCCGGCCCCTCTGTTCAGTCATTTGGTTGTATGATCCCATTGACATTCTTATGATGTTTGTAGCCTTGATTAGTGATCCTGTTTTTGCTTCACGCCAGCCCACTAGTATTTCGTGTTTGGTGCTTGAGTTTTTTTAAATTGTTTCATTGCAGTTGCCTTGCGCTTGATATGCAGACACAGTTGTGATTGTCCTCCCATTGCGGTTCCATGTGAATCTGGGTGTTTCCGTGCTAGGTCGACGCGTCCATGGCAGCTGTGGTGCAATCTTTGGTTCCCTGTATGTGGTGGTGACTACCCTCGTCGCGATCATCATCATCATCTTCCCAGGATATCTTTCGCCGTCTCCCGGATTGAAATGTTCCGTGTGTTTGTGTGTGTTTTTTCTTTGTTTTGAAATTTGGCCTCGGTGTCTCTTTCCCCTCTTCCCCCTTTACGTAGCCGTTTGGATCCAAAGCACGCCTCCTTGACACCTGACGTTGTGAGAACAAGCAAGATGACTGAGCGCAGTGTTGAGCAGCGTCTGACCAGCCTTGAGGAAAGCCGTGCCACTTGGGAAGCTACCGCGGGGGTTAGGGTCCGAGGTTTCGCCAAGCTGTCAGACAGGTGCGTTGAGCTTAGCCGCACCAGTAGGGAGTGCTGGCGTTTGAAGTTGGAAATTTGTGAACTACCAATGTACACCCTGCAACCGCTGCTCAGCCAGATGTTCCAAGAGGAAAGTGCTATTAAGGCTGCCAAGGAATTGTCAGAATGTTCGAGTCACCCTGATAGCATCCGAGGCGTTTTTCCTGTTGCCGGCAAATGCGGGGAGGAGTCTGCCATTGATTTAAGGTTCAAGCCAGGACTTGCGGCGTGGCGTTGGCGCGCTCTGGTTAAGAACCTGATCACACCTGCGTTAAAAAAGCTTGAGCTTCAAGAAGCGCAGATGTGGGTTCCACTGGCAGCGCCGGAAGCAGCCAAACGGCAGAAACGCCGTGCGAGTGCTGACCACTCCTCCTCCAAGTCGCGGCGTCGCTAGTGAGGTAAGGTATAACCATGTTGAGTCATGTTGAGTGTCCATGCCGGCGTACTTTTCCAAGTAGACAGCAACCTAGGTCCTGGATATTTGCTTTGTTCAGCCTACCTCTTTTTTTTCACCTTACCGAAGACTGAGTTCCTGTTTCTTTATTTGTTATGTTGTTTTCATTGTGTTCTGGTCTGGATTTACTTCACTAGATGACCGCAAGAATGTCAGAGAGAATGTCAAAAGAAATGTCAGGATAAAATGTCAGAAGAAATGTCAAAAGATATGTCAAAAAAAATGCCAGAAGAGATGTCAGAAAGAATGTCAAAAGATAAGGCAGAAAGGATGTCAGAAAGAATGTCAGAAGATATGTCAGAGAGAATGTCAGAAGATATGTCAGAAGACATGCCGGAAAGAATGCCAGAAGAGATGTCAGAAAGAATGTCAGAAGATATGCCGGAAAGAATGTCAGAGAGAATGTGCCAGAAAGGATGTCAGAAAGAATGTCAGAAGAGATGTCAAAAAGAATGTTAAAAGATTTGCCAGAAAGAATGTCAGAGAGAATGTCAGAAGAGATGTCAGAAGATATGTCAGAGAGAATGTCAGAAGATATGTCAGAAGACATGCCGGAAAGAATGCCAGAAGATATGGAAAGAAAGAATGTCAGAAGATATGCCAGAAAGGATGTCAGAGAGCACGTCAGAAGATATGTCAGAAAGAATGCCAGAAAGAATGCCAAAAGATATGCCAGAAAGAATGTCAGAGAGAATGTCAGAAGATATGTCAAAAGACATGTCAGAAAGAATGCCAGAAGAAATGTCAGAGAGAATGTCAGAAGATATGTCAGAAAGAATGTCAGAGAGAATGTCAGAAGATATGTCAGAAAGAATGTCAGAAGAGATGTCAGAAAGAATGTCAAAAGATTTGCCAGAAAGGATGTCAGAGAGAATGTCAGAAGATATGTCAGAAGACATGTCAGAAAGAATGTCAGAAGATATGTCAGAGAGAATGTCAAAAGATATGCCAGAAAGAATGTCCGACTAGAAAGTTGTCAGAAAGAACGTCAGAAGATGTGCCAGAAAGGATGTCAGAAAGAAAGTCAAAAGGTATGCCAGAGAGAATGTCAGAAGATATGTCAGAAAGAATGTCAGAAGATATGTCGGGGAGAATGTCAGAAAGAATGTCATTCTAAATGTCGGAGAGAATGTCAGACAAAAGTGGAGTCAACAAGCGGTGTTGAAATGACATGGCGGGGGTCACTGGAAGTAAAGTAATTTTCTGTGGACACGACTACCTGCGGTGTGAGGACAGCTGAGGGATCTCTTCAGATCGAAACCTCCGACTTCGACTTCGGCTTCGATGTGCCAAACCCGGACCACTCGGTGGCGCGCCTCCCAGCCAGATGGGTTCGGGGAAAATTGCCAAAACAGTTGTGTTACTGACACGGTGGTTGCGGCAAGCCAAGTCACACCCTCAGCGAGTGCGCCGCTTTTTTCTTTGTTTAACAGAGAAGTTGCGGTGCGGCAGCCGCCAAAGAAAGGGTGCGGTGCGCCAGCCGCCAACCCCATTGGTGCCACCGTTCCAGTCAGTCCTCTGGGGCCACTCCCTGTACCTGACCAGTATCGGGGTGCTTCGCCGTCGTATGGTTGTTTGATCGGTCCACATCTGCAGATGGTAGTCCACCCGGATTCTTCCAAACACACTTGCTTGTCCTGTTCAGAGCCCCTTTTCACATTAGGTGCCGCTTTCCCTTTTTCTTTGCCTGCGACGTCTTCCCCCCCGCCCCCCTCCCCCTCGGCTGTCGCTGCTGCCAGACCTTGTCTTGCCTCTGCAAACACACCGCAGTCTAGTGATCACTTCTATCGCGACCTTGGTATTTGGATTAACAACATGGGAGGCCGCCTTTCCTTTGTTGAGTTCTTGGCCTCCTTAATGCTCCAGACCTGTGGCGATACCTGGACCAATCTGCTTGAAGATGATCTGTTATTGGCTTGCGTTGAGTGTTGCCCGACCATTGGTAAGCAAGTTGACGCAGTGGTTACTACTGAGGGAGAGATGTATGAGTAAATTCGTCTTCTGGCATTTGCCAAGACGATCAAACCAATTGCGCTCTCTATGTCAACCCTAAACGAAAACGAGTTCCGGACCCCCCTTCTCCTGTTAACCTTTCCCGCTGCCAGCGACGAAACTTCCAGAAACGTGCTTCTCGCTTATTAAAAGCCCAAAGCAAGAAGAGAAAGAAAAGAAAACTGACTTGTTACAGGGCTTTTCACTTGAGCGCCAAAAACAAAGGTATGATCAAAGTTGGATCCTGGAACCCGCTATGGTCGAGACCCGGAAGAGAAATTTGAGGCAATTGCCAGCATGATGGCACGCTCACTGATCTTAAACTCCCTGAAGACGGTTTCACAGAGCTTGTTGTGGATGGTAAGACCTGACTTGCGGCCAAACTTGTTTTGAATTTGAAAAATGTGAGGGCAATTTCATTTCAATACGATTTTGACATGTTTTTTTTTTTGGGGGTGGGCGAAGTGTTTTGCTTTTTCATATGTTTCGCAAATGTGTTTTTTCCATATTTTTTGGGCATATTAAATTCATATTCAATTCAGATCAATTTCACATTTGAAAAAACATCAGCAACAAATCAAGTCTTTTGATTATGAGGGTTTTATTTGAAAACCAAACTGAAATCATTTTTTTGAATTGCATTAAAATTTTTTTGGCATAAATCTTCATTGTCAAACCAAATTATCCAAATTGTTGCGGAAAATAGATGTTATTTTCTTAAGTGGATTTTTCCTAAGTGGATCTATACAAATGGCATGGTAGCATTTTCAAATCAGCAGCAAGGTCTTTAAAACAAAAATGATCGAAAACATTTCGGCTGCATTCGTTCAAACTTTACTTTGACACTATCAGGCCATGTACGCTACCATGGGCTACATCGTCCCGGAATACTACAAGTTCCCAGGATATCTTTCCCCATCTCTCGGCTTGAAATTTGCCGATGTGCCAAACGGTCTTGCTGCTTTGTCCAAGCCTAGCGCTTAGTTTCTTGATGTTCTTTGCTGCAAACAAATTAGGTTTGCAACACTCACATATCCCTACACAACGGAATGGATGCAGCTGCACCTAATGAAATTGCAGCCCTTCACTTTGATGGAGTCAAGGCTGCCAGTACTTGGTGGTGCTCAGATCATTGCCTTCGCTGGATTGATCGAGACGACTGGATTCTTCCAGGCAGCTTCCACCACTGATGGACGTGGTCCTCGTGAGGGTCAGTTCAGCATGAAGGACTCCACTGAGAGTGCTGAGCCAGGCAACTATGGTGTCGGATTCCCTACGTTCTTGGGCAAGGTCGAGAACCCTGAGGAACGTAAGACCAAACTCGCTGCGGAGTTGGCCAACGGACGACTTGCTATGATGGCGCCTCGTCAGTGGGAGAACCTTCTGGACATATTTGGACCGCAATCTCTGGAAACTGAAGACATGAGACATTGAGATACCATCATAAAATGGTTCCGCAGACGCGGAACTTGGAATGGAATAAAGATCAATAGCCGCAGAAAGGAAGGCGACCATTGGTAAGGAAGGCAACTGGTGCATGAAAAAGTGGTTGTGACCCGGTAAATGAATCCGACCTTTTGAAACCAAGGAATTTACAAGCGTTTTACAATAATGTTTAGTTGTTTTCTATTTTGATGGTTGCTCCATTCAAATGCAAGAATGTTGGAGTTGGAATTAGAATGAAATACTTATGCCGTATGTATATGATAGGTTCAGGATTGTAGAGGTACATGTATGTATATTTTGCAAGTATACGCAGATGATTACAGATGTGTCCTTATGTATACAAGAATGGTTGTAATGTATCTCCCTGTTTCTTTCTCTCTCTATCTATGGTTAAATGTATGATATATATATATATATATAGATAAATTTACTTATAGATGTGCATGAAGATGTTTGCGTGCTGTGTAAATGTACACCTCAATTGTCAGGTCGTGTAATGCAATGAAAGTCTAAAGGCAATGTAAAGAAAGGCAATGCAACGTGATCTCCTGCAACGTCGTGTGCTGTCATGCAATGTAATGTGATGTAAAATCAAGCAAGGTACCTCAAGTATTGCTATCATCGCCTTTGTGACATGATCTCATGTCGTATCATGGAGCTAAGATCATTTACTTTCACGTGCCGTGCAGTCAAGAAAACGGGTATGCTTCTGCAGAGTCATAGTTCAATCAACTGATTGACTCAGAAGGTTGTCACTCAGTAGGTCAGTGCATCAAGCTCGTTGGCAAGGGATCTTGAGACCATGCTTCGCTCTTGTTACTGTTGCCAGTTCTTTGGCGGGTCTGAAATGGAATGCAGAGTTTGGCCTTGAATGCGCACGGATCTTAACTTGACCTGTGATGCCGAAACGCTTAAGGCGATCATTGGAATGTTTTTCCAAGATGGATTGACTGGCTCTGCTTGGGGCGATTGGAGCCTCTACACCGCCTCTCCTCTGCGTGCTGGCAGGGAGTCCAAGGTTGCTCGTAATTTCTTCGGAGGAGACACTTCTAGCTATGCCAGCTTTGACCCGGCAAAGGAGCTCGGTGTCCAAGACCCCATCGGATTTTGGGATCCGCTCGGGCTGAGCGCAGACAAGGATGAGGCAACCTTCAAACGCCGCCGAGCTGTGGAGATCAAGCATGGCCGCATCGTCAGAGACCAAGTTGTTGCAGAAGATTGAGACTATTTTCCTAACAGGATCTATATAAGTAGGGGCATGGTAGCACTCTCAAATCAGCAGCAAGGTTTTTAAAACAAAAATAATCGAAAACATTTCGGTTGCATTCGTTCAAACTTTACTTTGACACTATCAGGCCATGTACGCTACCATGGGCTACATCGTCCCGGAATACTACAAGTTCCCAGGATATCTTTCCCCATCTCTCGGCTTGAAATTTGCCGATGTGCCAAACGGTCTTGCTGCTTTGTCCAAGCCTAGCGCTTAGTTTCTTGATGTTCTTTGCTGCAAACAAATTAGGTTTGCAACACTCACATATCCCTACACAACGGAATGAATGCAGCTGCACCTAATGAAATTGCAGCCCTTCACTTTGATGGAGTCAAGGCTGCCAGTACTTGGTGGTGCTCAGATCATTGCCTTCGCTGGATTGATCGAGACGACTGGATTCTTCCAGGCAGCTTCCACCACTGATGGACGTGGTCCTCGTGAGGGTCAGTTCAGCATGAAGGACTCCACTGAGAGTGCTGAGCCAGGCAACTACGGTGTCGGATTCCCTACGTTCTTGGGCAAGGTCGAGAACCCTGAGGAACGTAAGACCAAGCTCGCTGCGGAGTTGGCCAACGGACGACTTGCTATGATGGCAATCATCGGAATGTTTTTTCAGGACTTTTGTTCTTTGTCATGTTTTTCCTGTTGAACCTTACATGTAGAAGTTTAGTCAGGGTGTGTCTTTGGATCTTGCTCTATAATTGCTGTTGATCTCAATTGATTTTACAATCTTTATTTTTGGTGCTTCTTTGAGGACGGCCTGACTGGTTCTGCATGGGGTGACTGGAGCCTCTACACTGCCTCCCCCCTGCGTGCTGCCGATGCCGATGATGAGCCTCCAAAGCCACCACCCTTCGACCCAGCCAAGCAGGCGTGGGCACAGAACATCAGTCCGCACGGCTCCAGAAGACTGAGATTGACTGAGACTGTCCCATTTACCAGTTGCAGATTTTATTGTGATACATCACAAGCAATTAATCACAAGATGATCTGAAACTTTTCATGTTCTTCCGAAAGCGAAGCTAGCAGATGCTCCAACTAATCAGCATCACTTGCTCTGACAGCGGCCAGGTTGGTGCGATGGCGCCCTTGGGCTTCTTTGACCCTGCAGGTCCCTGTCAGATCTCACAGAATTTTCTCCATCGATTTATCAAAGCAACAGAGCACCAGCACCTTCACCGGATGCGAAGAGTATAGAAATGTCATATGTTCAATTGAAAGAGAACATCAAAAAACATCCTTCCACTTGCTTGCCAAAACAGATAATATGCTTTCGCCCTCCAGGTTTCTGCAAGGTCGGAGACAAGGACTCTACGTGCAGTTTGCGGTGTGCAAACGCGAGGAAAAATCAGTTGCCATGGAGAGTTTGGATTCAATGACAGTGACCTGCAGCCTCATGAAGGAATAAAAAAGGTTGATGGATGTTGATGGCTGGCCAGATGCTTCCGTGGTGTTGGGATTTCTGCTTTGCGCCTACACAATCACTTCAAATGTTCGTCGATCGGCAGGAAGGCTTTCAAAACCTCAGAGCTGCAGAGATTAAGCATGGAAGAGCAACTTGGCTGGGTCTTATGTTTGAGGTCGCAAGCATCACCATGTGTTGTAGACAGATGAGTATGACAAGTTTCAACGCAGTTGGAGATTTACGCTTTCGGCCATGAAGTGCCAAGATTCTTCTTGATTCATTGACTTGTCAACCCTGAAATTTCGACTGATTTAAGGTTGCGATGATGGCCGCTTTGGGTGCCGTGGCACAGCACTACATCAAATTCCCTGGCTTCGAAGCTTGTCGCAGCGCACAAATTTTCTAGCCCAAGAGAGGGTCATCGTGCCTCAAAACGACCAACAGACTTTTCAACGCAGATGGGTTTCAATCCAGGTAGAAAACAGGAAACTGCTTGAGGCCACAGAAGCAAAAACGAAATCAATGCGGAACAAAGGAATTTATAGAGAAATGTATTGATCAAGAAGGCACAGCCCCCAGTCTTTGGTTTATTAAATGCCAAGGCTTTGGGGATGATGACATTAGGCTTTTGTTGAACCTAGGTTGCCTTGTAATTACTGCACCCTTGCAAGCGCAAAAGTTCTAGAAATAAGAATGGAGTAAGCATCAATAAGTTAAGATAAGTTAAGCATGTTTTTCTGGCAGAATCTTGTGGATATATGGCGGGCAAAAATAAAAGCATTGTGGCAAACCTTGCAAAGGAAAGCATTTATCGATCCACTTCTACAGTAGTATTTTTTGATGTGGTTTGCGTATACAGCAGGGTCGTGTGATTCACATGTGTGTGTGTGTGTGCGTGCGTGCGTATGTGATGTAGTTACATGCAAATGTATACAATGAATTGTTTGTGCCTTTGTGCAGTATTTCTTCGAGCGTTCGTTGAATATGCGTACATATTCAATCTCCCTCTCCCCATTGATGCCTCTTGCAATCCTATGCACATCACGACAAGACATGAAAGGTACGGAAAGGCAATGCTTGAGGTTTTTGCAGAAAAGGCAAAACATGTTCAATCTTAAGATGCCCACAGGTTCTTGCATGATTCTACTATTTTTTTCTACAGCTTTAGTACGGGTTGCAAGAATCATATTCCTTTTTTCTAAAGACTGTGTTTTTGAAACACAGATCATGGTTTTGGCCCAGTGGAGCAAAACTGCGATGTTCTCAGGATCCATCAGATATGACAAAACTATAGATTTTGAGCTCTTTAGATTCATGTACACGTTTGCTATAATGTCAACCATTTAGTACACACAATAGCTAGAGATCCTGCACCCACGCGCAAGGAATCCGTGCCAGCCGGCATTGGTGCTGTGACCACTCCTCCCGGCACCTATGGCTTCGCTGCACTGTTCCTCTTGTCTGGTGCAATGGAGTTGGCAGTTTGGACGCAGGCGCAGGGTCATTTTCGATGTCTTGATGAGATTGCTTGTCACCTCCAGACTCCGTCACATATTTCCACATTGATTGCATCACAAGGCATACAATGACAAAGTTACATTTTCAAAAAAAATCCTGGAGCTTCTATCATCTTTTTGAATGCTTTGCATCCACTTGGAGGACCCCAACAAGGAGGCCGGAGACTTCGGAGATCCCTTGGGCCTTGGACAATACAACGAGGAATTCCGCAACAAGGAGATCAACAACGGCCGTTTTGCCATGTTTCCTGGCAATTGGACAGACGACGAAGCTGTGCCACCATCATAATTTCGTTCCACACGCAATTAGAGGGCCATTCCATGACCCCTACCTTAAGAAATTATTTGAGGTGGTGAGTTTGTTACTGTTTTTTTCAATTGATTCTTGAACCACTATAATAAAGTCTTTTACAGAGTTGATATTAGTTGACCATACTCACTATATAATCATCAAAAAAGATTAGCAATGGCCTTTAGCAGTAGCCCGACTGGATCAAAATCAATGCATCCAGAAGAACATGGAAACTAGGAACACGTTTGGGTATTCCTTGAAATAGGGGACCCCCAAATCATCCAATACAAACGATTTACAGTAACAAACCCTCATTTTTGTTGGGTTCTCAATTTTCAGAATCCTGCATTTGACTAGGACTGAGTTGAACATGATGACAACCTTCATGACTCCCCCGAGGTTCGCAGCAATCGGCATCATCTCTGCTGATCTGCTGACGGGAAAGGATGCCATCCAGCAGTTCGGATGAAGTCCTTTGCTCAGCTGAGAAGTGGGAAGAATTCCGATCCCATCATGTTTTGCCTTTGCAAGACTAATTGCAAGATGGTGGTTTCTCAAAATAGGGGTACCCCTAAAGCATCCAACATTGGCCATCTGTAGGCATAAACCAACAGGGATCTGCAATCACTGAGGACAAACGGCTGCTATCATGTTGTTTCAGGGGCCCGCTTTGAATGGGATGCCAAATTTCCTCGCATGTAGTCGTGACATTTTGGTCCCCACACACGCGCAAACACACGCACACACTTGCTGAGCAAGCAGTCCTTCGGCGCCGTATAATGACTTTTATACCTATTCGTGCCGAAAACATCAACATAAACTTTAACCATTCCTGATGAAACTTTTGGAACGGTTTCACAGATGTCACTGTGAAACGTTGAACAACTTCAGGAACAACGGTGTAAAATGACATTCCATTTTGTGATCAAATAGACGTTACCTGTTCCATAGATAACACTAAATTGACAACCAGCAGCAGCCAGCAGCCAGATGTCACGTCGTGTCTCCTGTGTGTTGGCGGCCATTCGCCAAGGCCCCGAGTTGTGCACGGTGAGGCGAGGAGCTGAGTTGTGCGGCGAAGTAGCTGTAGCTGTGGAGGTGTTTGCCTTGGGAAAGGCTGACATGACTTGCCAATGATTTATTAACCAACCAACGTTCATGGGGGATTTCCACCAACAATAATAGGGAAAACAATGGTTAATGATAGGGGAACCGGGGGGACTAAGGGTTTTGACCCACAGCCACATGATGTCCTCATGATTTGTTGCTGATTTGCGAAATTGGTCATTCCACAAAGTCCCCAAGCAGTGCCATCGGACTTCGCTTTTCCCAAAAGATGGCGGAGACAGGGAAAACGCTACAGGAATGGGCCCCGCGTGCTTTCACAAGCGCGACGAAAAATCCAGCGTGCAATGAACTGCGATTCTGAGCTATGGAAAGAAGTCAGCGACAGTGTCAATGTTCCATGGTGTTTGACAAGAATTAGCTGGTGAGCTTTTGCAGTCGAGCCCAATGCAGGAATGACAAGAGGCGATATCAGGTCCGAACCACATCCTTCTACCGTCACTGCAGTGTTTTCAAATGGCGGAATACATGAAAAAAAACGAAACAAAATCATGATAGATATAGGTAGGTGATTCCCAAAATTACAGTAGTATTGATTATGATCAGTGAAATTCACACATATTCACACACACAATGACAATGAAACACCTGACATATTTGAAAACATTTGAAAACTCGATGGAGTTGTCAAAGATGCAGAAGGAATGTGGGCAAAGACTTGCGGAGACTTGGCATCGCACGAAGACTGCGCTTAGCCACCAGCTGACTAGAACTACAGCTGCTGCCACAACAAGAAACCAGCACACCAGAAATGGTAAGCAATGATTACCAACGGGATCCAACGGGTCAAGTGATGATTGCTGATGGAACCGCTCAAGAGTTCATATATGGGAAACATGCGCGTAAGAATTGGTATCGGTCAACTGATGTTACTGATAGAACTAATGCTTCACTGATGGCTAATAATTATTGGTAACTGAATGTAACAGACCTTAACCATTAGAGCCTCAAATGAGCCTCATCAATAACCTGAATCATGGTCTCTATAGTTAGTCAATGTTAGTCATTGGTTGATGAGGTTACCAAGGCTTAGTGATGATATCCACCACTCACAGTAGCCAACTGGCAGGGAGACCACCGCAAGCCTCGCGCCGCGACATGGAGCATGGACATCAAAGGCGTTGTTGGGCCCTGCTTGTTGGAATATCAGCTGGTGGAAGGCGCGGTGGTTGCGCGGTCCGTGATCTGCTGGTGGTTTCATGAGTGGTTTCTGAATGCCTGGGGTGCCATGCATTGCCATGCCTGGGGTACCAAGATCAAACCAGAAATCATCCAATGTTGACCATTTGTTATCATTAACATAAACCAATCACTTTATCTTCCATTTTTTGGGTCCCATATGGTTAAGTGATTTGCTGATGTATAAACTGCGACTCATCGACTCGCAGTGCAAACTGCCCCGTTGGGACGTCGTGATTCCATGTGGAACCTGGGAACGTAAACTCATCAACAAACATAATGTATGCGTATTACTATTTTATTATGTATATACGTAATATGTATACATGTAAGATGATGTGTTGTATATTGATGTATAGTGTGATATGTACATGCAGTGTTGGTTGGCAACTAACGTCATCTCTTTCCCAATGATGATTTCGATCTTTGTGACCATGATATGATTGAGAAGTTGATTCGGTATGATATGATTTGATATACGGTACACAGTACCGCTGCTATTCCTCCCCCAGCTTGCGTTTGGGCGAGGGAAACTGTGCAATCCTGGAGAATATCCCACCATCAGCACAAGAGTCTACCTTGGAAAGTTTGCCCTAGAATCCCACCATCCCACTTAGCGACTAGTGACTTAGTGGCTTTGTCCCACATGTGAATATCATTCGTGGACTTCTCGTCAAGCTCTTGCACACACTCATGGATGGAAAATACCAAATTCGCACAGGAAATGGAAAGCGGCTGCAATGGAACGCTTCCTGGTTCCTGAGCATGTTTGAAAGGTGGCTTGGATGGGCATGAAATGTTTGAATATGTTGGTGCGCTTAGCGGTCTTGCATGATTGTCAAACATTGTCCAAGCCATCCGCGTTTTGTGGTTACCATCTCACCTGCAAAGCATTGCTTGGAGAAGATCACGCTTGCGAATCATTTCAGGCCCTATAAAATGCGAGGTTCATTCTGGGCGAAGCCTGTGGCGACGAGGTTCCATGTCTCCAGGACTCCCAGGGCGCCCCATTGGAATTTCAGATCATTCGCATCTCGACGGCGCGAGTCGAAGGGCTAGGATTTTGGCACAGCCGAGTCAGCCCTCAAGTGGTCATCTCTTGGTGATGATTGGTGGATAGTGCTGGAGTTTTCTCAAACATTACCACCTTGAGGGCTTGTTGTGGATACTCATCATGATAAACAATTAGATAAAATGACAGATCTTCACTCAGCGCGTTCCACAAATCTTTCACCTGAACTGCACTCACGGTCCATGCCTTGCTGCACCTGAGCGTCTCGATGCTGCGCTATGCTGCGCTTCCAGGTTTGTTGACGATCAATGTGGTGGGTCATCACTTTGCAACGCTGCTGCGTAGCTCAGCGAGTCCAGTTTGAATGCCATGTTGGACCAAAGGAAAGTCATCAAACATGGATGAAAATGGTCACTACAGATTCGATGGAATTCGAGGGGTGGCTTTGCAACAGGGAGTCCTGGTTTCTATTTTCTTGAGTTTTTCATAGTTTTTCGATTTCCAGGGCCCATGTCGTGTGCCATGAGGCATTTGCCCATTGGTTCCGGTCTTTGGAACTCTCTATGCGGCCATGGTCATGAGGGATGCGTACCTGGTGATCCATGCGTTGAGTCTGCTGTCAGTGGCACAAAGAGCCGCTCATGTCCCAGCAACATCTTCCGCCACTTGGCTTGCAGAGCCATGGTATGGTGGCTCCGGGATGGTGGCTGCTACGAGGATTTTGGGCCA
The DNA here is from genome assembly GCA_009767595.1 of Symbiodinium kawagutii. Lineage (NCBI taxonomy): Eukaryota > Dinophyceae > Suessiales > Symbiodiniaceae > Symbiodinium > Symbiodinium kawagutii. The sequence continues at coordinate 352,340 of VSDK01023135.1, forward strand.
AACTGAGCCTCTCACTGACCAGGAAACACAGTCTTGCGATGCCTGCATCCCAAGTCACCGGTTACATCCTGGCACCCTAGACAACCAGGAATTGCCATGTTTGTTTCATTATGTTTCCCTAGTTGTGAGGCTCCCGCAGTGAAATTGCTCTTTGGAGGGAAGAGCCACCAACTGATTTCTGTCGATGGTCCAGGATGGTGGTAGTTACAGTGGGGCAGCTGGGATCGACTTGTAGCGCAGCTGTTTTTTGTTCTTCCACTTCATCAAAAAACGATCTTTGAAAAACACGAGGAACCTCAAAGCGTCAGAGGTCCCTGCATGTGGATTTCTCTCTGGCCTGGCCCTGTTTGGAATCGTAGTGCCAGAGCACGTCGCCTGCAATTTCTTGACCTGCAGTGAAAGAACAACTATATACCATTGCATTTTTGATGTATTTTTGTCATTTTTGGTCAGTTTGCTCGCGGAGATGGTGGTTACAATCAAGTCTCCTGCAATGGCGGCATTTCCACAGGAGTCAATCTTTATGCTACAGGGAGGTCATGCAACTATGTTGAGTGGTAGAACAGGATTATGGAAGTGAATCATAGCGAATCTAGCAGCGCCATTGTTAATCATTATATTCAATTTATTCATCATGTCTGACCACACCACTATCATCAACTATCCACTATTCACATCTATTCACATCTATTCACATCTATTCACCATGATCAGTTGAGGACCAAAGTCGTTGGGGAGTTCTTTGGATGAGCGTCGTTGACACGTACTGGCCACGTTTGGTGCACGTCGGGCTGGGAGACCTTGGAAACTTGCTGGGTCGCGTTTTTGCCAACTGCGACCTGCGTCGAGCGCACGAGATTACTTTTTATGAGGTCTCTTGTTGCCATACTTTGCTGAACACATCTTCACACATATTCGCAGTATTTCACAGACATGGTTCACATAGATATGTTCATGATTGCTCACGTATTTTCACGGTTTAATGATGTTGCATGCTATGTTTTTATGTGTCTTTTAGATGGCGGTTTCTTAAAATTGGGAACCCCAAAATGGCACACTTACTACAAATTTATTTGAAACACGATGATTTGGGTGTACCCCCTATGACTTGAGAAATCTTGGGAAACCATCCGATCTTTCAGCTTCCCGTGTCCCACACCATTCGTAGCGTCTCCAAGGCCTGGACTCATGCGAATCCAATGCAGTCCGTGTTGGACAACATCTGCGCTTCACGGCTCGCCTTGATGCCATACGTTTCGCCACGACCCTTCCATGAGTGGATGAAGCAGCTGTGCGCAAGAAACTGCTGGGAACCACGATGGTCATGTGCAATGGTTGCTAAAGAATGGTTGCGCAAGAATGGTTGCTCATTGTGATTGTTAATCACTGTTGATGTTTGGCAACGGTCAATCATGTTGACTTGCTGGTGATGATGGTCGCAAGTGGCAGGAGTCTTGGGATCAAGATCGTTGAAGGTTTTTTTTTCCACAAGGTCAAGCAGCAAGACTTGGCTTAAGGCAATTCCAGATGCACGTGGAAGCACGTCCGCGTATTCTCTTGGTGGATCGCAGCATAGGAGCCCATCCAAGTGATGCAGACATCCCCTCGAGGGTGGCCACAGGCTACGGCGTGGATTCTGCGTTGCTGGACATGCTGTGGGCGCCGACCAATTTTCCAGCTTATTGCCACTTCTGGCATCGTGAGTCTGGGCCCTGCTGTCTCCTGGAGTTCAACCCCATTTTGCTCAGCTCTTTTTCGATGGTTTTTCTCGGGCCCCTTTCAGTGCCTTTCAGTGCCTTCAGGTCGAAGTTTATTGCACTTCGGATCTTTTTGTAGTCCACACCATAGTAGTGAATCTTTGTACCGTGGCGCTGTGAATCACGCTGTTGGGCGGTGTTCATTTTTCTTAGGTCGGGTAGGTGCTGCTCCCGCAACTTTTCCCTCCTTGGAGCGCTGCGAAGAATTCTGTTGCCGAAGCAGATGCTGGGGATGCATGCGCAATGGAAGCTTTTGGCAAGCCCTGCCGACGTGTTCGAATCTTCGCCCTGATTTGGGTGGCGTATCCCTCCAACCATGGTGAAATATTTTGATCAAAATGCTGGTTCTATGTGGTTCCCCTCTCCCCAAAATCGTTTCGGGGGGACATTTTGAAGACCGTTGAGTTTGAAGAGCTTCTGCACAGGAAGAGCGCGGGAAATGTGGACATTTTCAACTGCTCAGTGTCCTACAGACAGCGCGCGGGCACCTGGGGACTTTGGTTGGAAGCTTTGATTCGAATGGCGCCAAGGGAGCAGCTGGTGGGTCGGCGTTGTCCATGAAGTTCTGTTGTGGTCAGCAGGTGATGTAAAGTACGAGTCATTGGATGTCATTTGTAATTTAGCATAAGTAATTGACATTGTAGACCAATAATAGGTATAATAGTAGAATGCAATTTGATATACTACGCTGTAATATACTTGCGATTGCTCAGCCAGCACCACTTTCCAACAGAAGGCTGAGGTCTTGGACGTCGAAAACTGCCAGGCAAAGTGAAAACAATCATGCAGGTTCATACTTGAACATACTGCATGAGCAACCATCATCAATGAACTGTGGTCAGCAACTTATCTTTCGTCAACAGCCATGGTCTTCAAGAGGCAGTATGAACCATTCGCAGGTGTCAATGAACTGGTGTTGGCAACTCGCTCATGGATATACAACCATCACAGATCAATGAGGAGTCTTAAAAAATGATGAAAACGTTGAAACGATTCAGAAGGAAATTGCTGAGGTGTTTGATCAATTATAGGCTACCACGGGCCATTTTCAATTGACATTTGAACATCTTCTTGGTTGACCAGTAGTCATAGCCTCAAAAAAGTCAGCTCAGAAGCCGACGGAGCGATTTAATGGCATGGCATGAACCATGATAACATACCATGATATACCATGATCAAGGACTATTACTACTCAAAAATCGCAGACCACTGAGGTATGAAGCAGCTGTATGTGCGGCAATCTGTCCATGATCCCAAATAGTGATCGTCACTCAATTCCTTCATTTCCTTAATTTTCATGTTCTCCATTTTCCCTTCATTTCCTCAGTCCGTTCCCTAGTTCTTTCCCTTCGTTTCCTTGTCCCCGCCGTGTTCCCTCAACTTTGCCGTTCCTCCAGTTCCCTGTTGTCTTGATTCCCTCCTTGGTTCCCTAATCTCCTTCATTTCTTGGTTCTCTGATTTCCTTCTTCCCTCAATTTCATTCAATTTCAAGTTTCCTTGTTTCCTTCAATTTTTGCGCTACAACAACAGCAGCAGCAGCAACAACAACAACAACAACAACAACAACCACAACCACAACAACAACAACAACAACAACAACAACAACAACAACAACAACA
>VSDK01023135.1:355725-393225 GCA_009767595.1 Symbiodinium kawagutii
AGCAGCAGCAGCAGCAGCAGCAGCAGCAGCAACAGCAACAGCAACAGCAACAGCAACAGCAACAGCAACATCAACATCAACATCAACATCAACATCAACATACACTCGAACCAGTCACCCTCAATACAAATTCTTGTTCTTCCTTGGAATCCGCATGATTTCTACCATTTTCCATGTTCATGGCACAACAACAGTAATGTCTCTGATATGCATTTTCAGACCTCCTTTTTCTCTTGAGGTATCTTCCGTCGGTGTTTCACCGTTTTTGAAAAAATAAACCAGACTTTGAAAAACTCTTCCCATTTCCCTCTTGCGCTGTGGCAAAAGATTGGCGAAGACATTTTGGCGCACTTCCATGAAGGAAAGCCGTGTTTGTACAGAAATGACTGGGTCATCCCTGGTTCTGCGCTGTAAGGAATTCGGCGTTTACTGGGGCGCAACGCTGCGGAGCACGGCCATTCACTTGACCCGCACCGGATCTCGCCAAATGGTCTATGGCTTTGATTCCTTCCAGGGCTTGGTGGAAGCCTGGAGCGATTTCACGGCATTCGAGTTTAGCACCAATGGTCAACTACCTGATCTTCCTCAGAACGCAAAGTTGGTCGTGGGATGGTACCAGAACGAAACTTCATTGAACGCTTTGACTTGCATAGTTAAGATGTTTGATTTTAGGAGCAATTTTTTCAGTGTTTCTTGTGAAGAAGCCGGCTGTCATGACACTTTGTCCAAAACATGACTGAAGCCACTGAATTGAGGTACAATGAAACACTACCGAGATTTGTGAAGGAGTACATGGTGGAGACAAAGCGCGTGATTGAGTGGTTGCATTTGGATTGTGACACCTTTCTTGGACATCATCAAGTGTTATCCCGCTTGAAACTTCCCTGACATTTGCTGTTGAAATACACTGAAGCGTATATATACGGCTGTAACGAGATGCTGCAAGTCGCGCCAACAGATGCGTTGCTTCTCCGTTGAAAACTCTCAGGGATATTTTGCGATGCACTTTTCAACCTTTCTCAACCAACAGGCAACATAGAATGCTGGGTCGAAGGTCTTTTTTGTTGCAGAAACTCCTGAATTTGCACCTCAACATGTTGCCAGCCAAGTGCTGTTGTTTGAACGCAGATGCAGATGCTTCGATCAAGCGGCCTTGATCAGGAAACCTTATCTGGTACCAGGCTCTACCTTGATTTTTGACGACATTTTAAACTATCCTGGCTATGAAGATCATGCCTTGCGAGCATTCTACAACTTCATCCAGGACTACTGACTAAGTGCCGGAGCGCAGATACAAATCATGCCAGACCAATGCCACTCATTTTCAGTAAAGGCGTGCACTTGCCAGATGGATAAATAGAATGACTGCACTTGCTGAAGTTGTTTGATCATTTGTTATCATTCAAAACATGGATTTCAGAAAGTCAATGTGGAATACGCTGGGAGGACACTGGCTGGAGCTTCGAGGTATTGTCAAGCCCTTGGAAAGTGGATTGGAAGATCTCAAGCAGGTGGGGATCGGTGACCTGTGCACAAGCGCTCAATCGCCGGACTTATGGTGGGAATGTCTTACTGGAGATCATTGAATCAGATTGATTCCATCAAGAAGTATTGAAATTCTTCAACCCCATTCCATCCAACAGCGAATGCGACCTGAATTGCAGCTTCGACATGATTCCGCCTTCGGAGCATTTCTGGCACATTTTTGCAGATTTCATTCAGTCGATTTTTTCCTTCTGCAGATTTCCGGCTTTATTCAATGCTTCAACACTTTTTAGGCCCTTTATTCCCTCCGCTAGCTTAAAATCAGTGTGCTGTGTGTGTGATCTTCCATTTTCTGTTGGTCTTCAATGCTTTTCTTGAATCCAAGCAGATCTAGTCCATAGAGATCAGTGGTAGGTTTCCTTCAGCGGTGCCCCAATAGAGATCAGCTTTTCGGAGTGGGACCACCATTTTGCATTTGTTCCCACAGGGACTCGGCTCATCCTTGGTGGCTTGTGCGCATGCGGGCGCTTTCGGTGCGACTTGTTTCAGCGAGAGGCAAGGGCAGCTTTCGGAGATGTTGCGATGAGAGAAACAGCTGCAGTTCCGCCATGACCAACATTGATTAGCCTGCTTCACCACTACTCACTGTTGTTCAATCAACGTTGTATGAAAGTGCCATGTTTGTTCACTACAGGGCCAAGCCAAGATGCAAGTCGTTCCCCAGGGAAGTCATAGACACGAGTGCCATGTTAAATACAAGAAAATCGTTTTTGAGGTGCTATGTTAGACTTGGCCGGTGTAGCATTGATTATATAGCCATTATTATATATATTGTAAAGCCCAAGAACTCCATCATTAATGGTTCGCCATCCTTCGCCATTGTGAAAGATGATATATTGACTGCCAAGACCAGTTAAGCAGTTGCCCAGCGAGGTGATCTTGAGGCCCTGCCCCATGGTTGACTTGCCGAACCATCAACCAGGATCAACCAGGATCAACTAGGATTAACCAGGATCAACTAGGATCAACCAGGATCAACCAGGATCAACCAGGATCAACTAGGATCAACCAGGATCAACCAGGATCAAACAGGATCAACCAGGATCAACTAAGATTAAGCAAGATCACGCAGCATCAAGTATCAACAATCCAATCAATTGCTAGTGGGAAATTGCAACTTGCTTGCTGCTACCTGGTCTTTTGACATGGTGACATTGAGACTGAAGGGTGTCAAGGTGAAGTCGTTTTTTTAGTCTCCTTTTGTTAGTCCACCATTGGGTCGCAAGGAGGGAGATACCATTTTTCTTGTCGGCTTTCTTTTCAAAGGCCTTACTTTCAAACAGTTCATGGCTGAGTGAGCAGTTTTAGTTTTAGTTTTTTGGCCTGCTTCTTTGAGATGGTGTTAATGAGACGCCCGTGGTCCACTGCTGACCTTGCAGCACTGCTTTGCATTCAAGTAGAAGCGCAAGTAAAAACACGGCAGCTTTTCCACTGATGCCCGACCCATGTAAACACATGTGGAATCATGTCGATTTGAAGACACTCATAGAGAACTCAAACTAAGAATGCGTATGAGATGATCTGATGACTAGCTTTATGCGAATCACATGAACCCCACGTTCTCGCTGCTTCGGACTAGAACTGTTTTTGGTATGAGAGCAAATGTCATTCTTTGCAACTGCTTCGCCTGAGACAACGAAGCCCATAGAATCATCTGCCAGCAATGGAGCAATCAAAGAGCTGCTCCGGCCATGGCATTTATGCTTGAGGCGCCGCTAATGAATGCTGATTTGCTTCGCTTGACAATCATGTGATGCAAGTGATCCTGTTATCGGAGCTGAGACGATATGCTTTGCCATGCACCAGTGTAGCATCCCCGGTACAGCCAGGGCGGGTCTTGAAAACGAAGCTATGGGATAATCTTCTGCTTGAGAATTGATGTGATAGACTTGACCAGAGTCAGCAGATTCAGAAGCTTATCCCATCCCAAAGAGTCCTTTATCGAGTCTGAAACCATCGCAAGGCGTTGGTTCACTGCAAAGCTGAACCGTGTTCCAACTGCAACACTCAGGCCCAGGGGTTGCATTGACAGATGATTCATGCAACTCTATGCTCCACAGCTCCCCCCCTTGGCTGTGAAGCAGTTAAGCTGAAATTCTTCATTGATGTACAGGTTGAACATGTGTAGTTATCGACTATCTAACACTATACTCGGTTCGTTCATGTAGAGATTGATGGCACTGAGGGCAAACAGCTTCTGACCTAAAGATAGGTTTCGGCTTGCAGACGAGCTAGAACTGTTGTTGATGTAGGTTAGATGCATAGCATTGCCAAACCATGGATATTTGGTGAGACAGACAGATAGTTTGGTTATTTTAGCTATGTTTGGTTTACAAGTTTACATCTCTGGGTTCAGGACTGGTCCTGCCCAAAACCCCAGGGAAGTCCGAAACCTTGGACTGCTCAGAGCCCTGGAGTAAGCCCCGAACATTCAATTATGTGAATATACCCCTTGAAATATGGCCTTGGAATGGGGGCAACTTCATTTAAATGGGTTGTTATAATGATTTAGTTTAATTCCCTCATGTTTTTGGACCCGAAATTAAAATTTCTTGGGAAGTCCCAACATGATCTGTTTTGGGGGTCGGATGTCAGGTCGGGGACAAGAAGCGCACTTCATGGAGTTGGAACCGCTGTTGTGAATTTTCACCTCCCAGGTGGTTCATGTGGAAACTTTTTGGCCGTTCTGATTATGTAAAGTTTGCCAACTCGTATTGGATCACATAGTGGTTTTGTGGTAGACTTGATATTGACACTTCATAATTTTCAAGAATTTGTTTAGATCTTATAATCAATAGGCATAAGTATTTGATTGTTCGTGGTTTTTGAAGCCTCGTATTGGCGAAACATTGACATCATGGTGGAACTTCGGCGCAACACGGTCGTATGCCGGCGTCTGAATATTGAAAAGAGCACTCGATGTGCCAAAACAACCCAAAACAGCGGAATGATCCAGATGTAAGCGGTCTTTGCGGAACAAAAACAATTTCAGAGCGAATGGCGCTTACTATCCAAAGAAAGTGCTTGTGCAAATCCCGAGAAGCAAGAAGGTGGGGACACGCTTTCAAGAGATGCAACGTCCCTGCTAGGAGACAAAACAGGAGACACTGGTGGAGCATCCCAGACTGCTTTCATAGTTGATCAATTTGTTGATGCATTCGTTCGACAGGAAAAGGATGAGTTGCTAACTTCAGTCGGGGAGCCAGGAAGCGGGGTCTTGTAATATACTTTGAATTGCAGTGACATAGTATTATGTATTTGTGTATAAGTTAAGTCATAGAATTTGGTATACTGCTTATTTCTTATACAATGCCATATTCACATACAATGCGCACGTATAAACATACCAAATACATAGGTATCACAATTTCACTGCCTTAAGATGTTGCATGTGAGTGCAGGGATGTTCGATTTGGGTCAAGCCACTGACAAACGGGTGAAGCCCTCCCAATACGGTGCCATCACCGGGATAAGCCAAATCGAATTTTTGAGGTCAAAGATCATCTCAACCATTGATTCTGGTCCTTGGATGAGGATAGCATAGGGATATAACATATATGATATTTAAATAAATATATATATATATATATTTCATTAAACATATGATATATCTATAATTTATATTTATATATATATTTAATAGTATATAGAATATATGTTTATAAATATATATATATATATATATATAGTAAGAAATATCTTTAAATACATATATATATATAAATATTTAAATATTCAATCCATAAACTAATATGTGTATATATATTTATAATAAGACAGTTTTAATACTATATATATAGTTATTTATATATATATATATATTCAATGATAAGTATATATATATTGATTTATTTAGAACAATACAAAAGTAATAATATATATATGTATATATTTAAGAATATACATGTATAATAATATTTGAATATATAATATATATATATTTAGAATAATACATATATATGATACTAATACTACTACTAATAATAGTAATGATAATGATTATGATAATAATGATAACAATAATTATTACATATATATATGATAATTTATTTATATAATGATATATGTATAATTTAAATAAATACATAACTATATATATATATAGGGATCCATCGGGTACCAACTCCGGGTACCACTCCGGGTACCCCAGGGGCCATGGTTTCCGGGCAGGGAACCAGTGCGACTGGGTGAGGCCATCATCGACCGCCTTGAGCGAGCAACTGCGTCAGCTGAGGCTCGCCATTCACCAGCACAAAGCGGAATCTTTATGTAGGAAGCTAGGGATTTGATACGTTTTAATACACTTATTATGTATAAAGATGGTTTCCATTTGTAAGGACTTATTTACAATATATATATATATATATTCATTTACATGTTTAGAGAATTCTTATTTCCAACATGGCATTTGATTCGCATCATTCTAAACCGTAATCAATCGCTGTTTCAAACAGTTGCATTTTACTGGATATAACTTTTCGCGATCGAGAGTCATTATTGAGTTTGCTGGGCATCCTAAGGCCACTTGTGCGGAGACCTATCCAGCAACGCAATCTGCTCCTCAGGCGGCCGGCCTTTGGCCCATCCTGGGGATGTGCATAGACTGTGTGTGATCGACAAATGTCAGGCGCTAGGAGGCGAAACTAGATGATGATGCTTCCATACTGCCCATGATGATGATGATGATGATGATGATGATGATGATGATGATGATGATGATGGTTCCATACTGCCCCGTGTCCTATGATTTTGCAGCAACTTTTGATGCAGGCTCTTCAAACTTCGCTTGGCGAAAGTCATGGGCTGAACAGATCGTCATGGATGGAAGCGAACGTGCTGGCATACTATGCGTACACATAGATGTATGTATGATTTGTATGCACATGGAGATTCTTTATCCATCGGGAAGTCAGATGGGCATTTACACGAGAGTTAGCACTTTACGTTTGGCAAACAAATGAGGTGGTTAGAACTTTTGCTTGGAGTCAATGCGCAGAAAACAATAAGTTTCTCAGGCATCAGAAGTGTTTCATCACAATGCGCATATGTAGTGAGGAAGTATGAGGAAGTGTAACATATGCGCATTGTGATGTCTAAGCTAATTACACTCTGTCAAGTGCAACATCAGACTGCATCAGGGTTCACACCTTTTTATCGTGCCCAACAAAGGGTTGAGTATGGATTTGCAGACTTATTATGGATAACTCATGACGGCTTCCAAGTCATAGTGAAGAACTCATCATGAATCCACTGCCTTAACCCAAGTTCATGACCAGAAATAGTTGTTCCAAGCAGCCGATTTTCGCCATGAAATTCCACGGGTAGCCATGAAATTCCTCCTAGCGCAACGATCCAAGGTCCACGGGGTCTGCACAAACTCCAGGCGGCTGTCAGACTTTGGAGCTTCATTTTAGGTTTCAGAGAGTCGTGGACTGTGAATTCCTGCTTCCAGATACCACTATAGGTACCAACCCCACTTACAACAATGGTAGAAGCCAGCTGGTTACCTACTATGGTGTCTAGAAACATGGGGATTGAATCGGAGCTCAAAAGATTCTGTGGACAGCACAATCGCGAATATTTCACCGTCACATTAGTCAAAGCGCGATAGGCAATCTGGATGATAGATTCAATGCACTATGTACAACTTCGATTTGTCATGAACGACATCCTGCGCTGATGGTTTGAATTTCGAGGATCTTTCTGCAAGAACTGAGCAAAACATTGCCAGTGAAAAGCATTGAGGACAAAGTGCGACTCTTCTAAAAACCACGCATGATCATGGCAAGGAGAGGTCAAACCTGTCCTGTACACAATGGATATTGCTGCGGCGCAGAGCACAGCAGATCTTCCATGAACGATAGCTCTTCATATTGAACATTTGGCCGGTTTTGTCAATCAAAGGTTTGCATATAAATCAAATCGTTTGAGGTAAATCATTACTTTCCAGGTAATTTAAAGGTAAATGATTACCTTTCAGGCAATGCCAATTTATGATCAATTGCTTTTTATAAATCCTAATCATGAATCATAGAGGATTCATAAATTAATCCTAACTATTAATCCTATCAGCATTGATCCTAATCATGTATATGATCCTACTCCTACTATTAATCCTGTTTATTAATCCTAATCAATTGATCATATGGGGGCCGTTCTAAACCCCCCCTCTTTAGATTTGAGCCAAACGTGACTTAGGTATATTTGAGGGTAAAATATTGGTCGTTTTTATGTGGGAGGCGCAAGAAGGCGCAAGGGCGAGCGCAAGACTAAAGGTACTACAAAATACTACAAGGTACTACAAGGTACTACAAGGTACTACAAAATACGACAAGGTACTACAAGGTACTACAAGGTACTACAAAGTACTACAAGGTACTACAAGGTACTACAAGGTATTACAAGGTACGACAAGGTATGACAAAATACTGCAAGTTACTACAAGGTACTACAAGGTATGACAAGGTACTACAAGGTACGACAAGGCATTACAAGGTACTACAAAATACTACAAGGTACTACAAGGTACTACAAGGTACTACAAGGTATGACAAGGTATGACAAGGTACTACAAGGTACGACAAGGTACGCAGCACTTTGGTGCTATTGGCGCTCTTGTTGTTTGGGCAGCTTCCGTGTGTGCGTGATGCGGCTGCCGCTTGGTCTGAAACAGCTCTGAAACATGTCTGAAACAAGTCTGCAACAGCTTTGATTATTATTATTACTACTACTATTATTACTACTACTACTATTATTATTATTATTATTACTACTACCATTACTACTAGTACTAATATTATTATTATTATTACTACTACTATTACTACTACTACTATTATTACTACTACTACTACTACTACTATTACTACTACTATTCTTATTACTACTACTACTACTACTATTTCTATTACTACTAGTATTACTATTACTATTATTATTACTATTATTATTATTACTACTACTACTACTATTACTTCTACTACTACTACTATTATTACTATCGTTATTACTATTACTATTGCTATTACTGTTATTACTATTCCTATTATTTTCATTATTATTATTATTACCATTATTATTTTTTTATTATTACTACTACTACTATTATTATGATTATTATTACTATTATTATTATTATTATTACTATTACTATTATTACTATTACTATTATTGTTACTATTATTAGTATTATTATTATTAGTATTATTACTACTAGTACTATTATTATTATTACTATTATTATTATTACTACTACTATTATTATTACTACTATTATTATTTTTATTCCTATTATTGTTACTATTATTAGTGTTTTTATTGCTATTGTTATTAGTTACATTCTTTTTATTACCACTACTAATATTGCTTTTATTGCTATTATTTTCATTGTTTTTATTATTATTAGTATTATTCCTATTACTCTTATTTTCATGCTTATTATTATAGTTATTATCATTCTTATTATTATTATTACTACTTTGATTTTTTATTATTATTATTATTTCTATTTTTATTATCATTACTATTACTATTTTTTTAAATTATTACTATTAATATTACTACTACTATTATTATTGTTATTATTATGATTACTATTATTACTATTATTATTATTATTACTATTACTATTACTACTACTACTATTATTATTATTATTATTTTTATTATTATTATGATTCGCGCTACTTTTATTACTAATATTATAATATTAGTATTAATATTATTACTATTATGACCACTACTATTATTACTATTACTGCTATTATTATTTTTATTATTATCATTATTCTTATTACTAATATTATTATTATTATCATTATTATTACTACTATTATTATTATTACTATTATTACTAGTATTCATTACTATTATTGCTACTATTATTCTTATTACTATTACTACTACTATTACTACTATTATTATTAGTACTATTATTATTACTATTATTATTACTACTACTACTATTACTATTATTATTAATACTACTATTATTATTAATATTATTATCACTATTATAATTACTACTACTACTACTACTACTACTACTACTACTACTACTACTACTACTACTATTACTAATATTACTACTACTACTACTACTACTACTATTACTACTACTACTACTATTACTATTACTACTACTATTATTACTACTACTACTATTACTACTACTACTACTATTATTACTACTACTACTATTACTACTACTACTACTACTACCACTACTACTACTACTACTACTGCTACTACTACTACTACTACAACTATTATTGTTATTATTATTATCATTACTATTATTAGTACCCTTGCTATTTTTTTGATGGTCATTTTTATTTCTACTACTATTAGAGAGCGGTCCCTTCTGGGGCTGTGATTTTTTTAGTAAAAATGAATGAAAAACATTGTAATGTACAGGGATTTATGCACACGAGGGCTCTGAAGCCCTGGTGAAATTCAAATTTTTACGCGTAATTCTAGCTTGATGGTTACCAAACACTGACAGGCATCAAAAAAACCAAAAGAACCAAAAGCCCAGGGTGCTAATGTTCAACCTCCTGGAGCACATTTCGATGGGCTTCTCGGTGCACCCGGGTCCAACAGTTTGTTGGACACGAACTGAACCCGAGCCGTTGGAGACAAAAGATGCAAAGAGAGCTGAAGTAGAATTGGTACATCATTCTGAGCTAAGACGTTATTCTGGCACTGGAAGATGTCTGCGAGGTGGAGCACGAGGAAACAGAATTTGGGTCAACGCTGGCCATGGCGTTTACAAGAAGAAGGAGCATGGTTCCACCTCTACTGGTTGGACGACTGGACAGTTTCATGCCCTTTGTGAGCCTGATGGACCGGTGGATGATTGTACAGCTGATTCTACTTATTCTTTGGACAACCCTGCAGGTGACCATTTATCGCAGGATTCTGGATCCTTGGCTGTGGGAGCCAAGACCAATTCTTTGGGTTCCAGGCCTTTGCCTGATGATACAATTTCTTCCCCTGCAATTGTTCCTTCTTTGCAGGATGAATTGACCTCGGCTGCGGAACCAGAGGCTACTTCGAAGGTTACTTCTATGGGCGTCAGGACCTTTGCCGCTGATGGCTCTGTTTCATGGAGGCGGTCACCCTTCAGTGAAGAAGTATTACATGAATTTAGCATGGAAAAAGATCAGTTTGATTTGGAGGCTGAGGGAGCTCTCCAATCTGTTTCTGCACATGCCAAAGATGCGAGTGCACAGGCTTCTGGGACTGGACAGCCTGAACAAAAGCTTTTTGAAGTGCATGAAGATGTTGCGTCGAATGGGAGTCATGGAAGTGCCCGAATTCAATGTTGGGCTGATGAATGCCCTTTGATCGACGAGGCTAAGTGTCACATCTGTGGCATGACATATCCTGGTTTCGAACCCCAAGTCAACTTCACTTGCGAGTTGTTGGGAAGAGCTTGTCGTGCTGACGAGTTGGGCTTTTTTCCACAAGTGGTTGAAGGTTCTCTGGAGGAGGTGAATGGCACAGCGACTGTGCAGGTCAGTACAATTGAAGACTTACTCCGTTCTGATGATGAGGACGAAGTTGATGAACCAGGAAGAGAAGAGGCAGAGCCGTTCTTGGCTGACAATTTGCCAGCGATACAGCTAGGACAGATTGGAAGGGATGAACCCTTGCAAATCGAACGAGATGCCCATGGAATGTCGGTTTGCTCAACTGACTATGGTGAAAGTGGCCGTGATGGTGAGTCAGATTGGTCCTATGACAACGAAGAATTGCAAGATTGTGGAACTTTCGACCGCTCAATTCCCGGTTGGTGGTCCATGGTCCACCCTTGCAAGGATTAGAGCTGAGATTGAAAATGTGGATCCCTTGGAAGAGAAGCTCAAGGACCCCAACTTTCTGCGCGGCTTATGGTACGAGGATGGCATCATTCAGTATGTGTCCGTCCATGTCAGTCAGGTTAAATACACAGAAGAGACACCAATGCAAATGGATGAAGCTCAGGGCTATCCTGTTGATGAAGTTTGGATGGGCCCGAGCGGTGCTGAGTGGCTGGACGGCTCGCTATATGAGTCCCTATGTGAACTGCCTCTCCTGGAAGAGGAGGACAAGACCTATGGCTCCGAGGAGGCATGGCTGAGAAGGAAGAGTCTGATGATCCAATCGAGGAATCATCGCCTCCTGGTTGCCGTGGAGGAAGTGGTGGTGCTTCTAACACCGCGAGGAAAAAGAGGGATGAGAAGAAGCAGCAAGAGGAGATCGAATCCATTCGCATGGACACTCAGCAATGGATAACAGAGGGGCAGACCTATCTACAGGACAGCAAGCAAGACCTGCCTCTTAGGCAGGCTATGGAGAAGCTTGGTGAACTGCTTGGTCAGTGGCGTGGCCCACCCACTGATCGAAAGGATGAAGCGACTAGCATCCTCAATAGGGTCAGCAGCTTATTAATTATTTGGTGGACAAAGGAAGGAGCAGAAAGGAAGTGAGAAGCAATCTTTCTATGGCAAGGAGAACCGAAAGCCTCAGCCAAAGAAGAAAGCGTCAATGGAGCCCAGTCAGGTCAGGTTCGATCTTTTGAAGTTCGCGCCAAAAAGCCAAGTCACGACAGAAGCGGCAATCATTGACTCCTTAGAGAGAGGAGAAGAGCCTAAGGGAACTATCGCTGTGGTTCGTGACAGTCTTGCAATTTTGGAGTTGCAGAAGTTGGCGAAAGACTTATCCATCAGCAAGAAATTGGTTCTGGTTGCAAAGGATAGCAGTGGAAAGGATGCTGCTGCTGATCCACCGCACAACTGCATTCGGTCACTTGTGCCAGTGGTAGGGCACCTTGCCCTGATCAGAAGATGATGGGGTGAATGCATTGAAGAAAAGAGGTGGAGTGGCAGGCGCAGATGGCTGGACCAACTTTGAATTGAGAACTATTCGCAAGTGCGGTGCTATCATGGTTGAGGTCTATGAGCAGTTTCAGTTATGGCAGGAGTTGCCCTTGATTCCTCACGACCCTCCGTCATACAAAAGTGTCCTTTCTGCCTGAAGAACAGGCACAAAAGAGCGAGCCTAAGAAGTTCCGGCTCATCACGGTGTACTCCACATGGTGGAGAGCATGGAGCGCTTCATGGTCCACATCTACATCCCTTGATCCGTTGAAGCGTGTTTTCAGTGACCATATGAGCCTTTTCAGCCACCAAGGATGCGAAACGTTGGCTGCAGTTGCGCATAATCTCCTGGAGCAATATGGCTACGCTGCGTCATTGGATTACAGTCAGTGCTATGACGCAATCAATTTGGACATGTTGGAAGTTGCTGCGTGCAAGATTTCTTTCTGATCACCACTTGAAAGCCTGGCTACTGACTCTTGCGAGACATTGGAAAGGCACATCGCGTTGGTTCTCTTATCAGCGTGGGACAGCTGCCACACCTTTTTGCAGTGTAACTGGGATGCCTCAGGGTGATAGCTCTGCACCCCTTGTACTTGGCTTGGTCTTGGCGTGTGGGGCTCAGTTCGTCAAAGACAACGCCCCAGGTTTCGTCTATCTCTCACAGTATGTGGACGATCGGTTGATAATATCTGATACAAAGGAGAAAGTGGAGCGTGCAATCGAATTGTGGGCTTGTTTCTCGAAGAGGTTCCGGCTACTGGAAAGCCCTCAGAAGCTTCAAAGGTGCAGCCTCTTCCAACACCATGGTTGGGACAATCACCTCAAGGTCCTTGGAGTTATCATAGGCTTCCCTGCAGGCTCAGTGGTCAACAAAGAGCTTGGCGCAAGGATCAACTCTGCGAAAAGGACAGCTAAGAGGGTGCGTGCACTTCCATTAAGCAATCATACGAGGATATCAGATCTTGGCTTGTTTTGCAAAGGGAAAGCTTTGTACGGCTGGCGCAGCCGTTTGCCAAATGGAAGACAATGCTCTGGATACAATGCTGCTTTGTGGCAGGGTGCCGGTAGACTGCGCTACGCAGTCCCAGAGCTGAAGACCATTGTTGGTGGTTGTCAGATGGAATGGAAACCTGCGCTGGTGCAGAAGCAGGTGCGAATAGTTGCGCGACGAAACGATTATTTGCTGTCCCTTGGTTTCAATGTGAAATGGGATGCTTTGGACACAAGGTTGGATGAGGGGCTTCGGTACTACGGATGGTACCGTGATGGTACCGTGAAATTGGATTCCGTTTTGAGCTTCGTGAAACTTTGGCTTTGGCCAACTGGAAGAAAGTGGCTCACGAGATACGTGAGTCTTGCCGTTGGCATGAGTATCAACAGCTCTTTTGAAGCTCTCGCCGCGAGTTTCAAGGACAGCCTATACCGCCTTATTGCAAGAATCGCATAGCTGCTACCAGGAAGTGGGCAAGAGCTAACTTTGGAGCATTTGCGATGTGCATAGGGGCCACCAAGTCTGATATGTGTCGGGCCAAGCATGACAGTGACAGTCAAGGATACTGCAAGTATTGTGGAACGGCCGATCCTAACTTTGAGCACTATTGGAAGCACTCTGCTATGCCTAGCCTTTGACGGAAACGCAGCCCGCAGTGATGAACTGTGGAATTTGCTTCACCAATACAAGTGAGTCGACCTGTGTCCTGCGGCGCGCCTCAGGCCACATGAAAGAACGCAGACAGAACCAAAAGCCCATGTACACCAAACACTGACAGGCATCAAAAAAACCAAAAAAAAACAAACATTTTCAATCTATGGGGCCAGGACTCAGTAGACTCTGGCTATAGTTGCTGAAATTTTTGGTTTCTTTGGTTTTTTTGATGCCTGTCAGGGTTTTGTCAGGATAGTGGTTTGGTTTCTTTGGTTTTTTTTGATGCCTGTGCAGGTTTGGTGACTTCAGGTGCTCAACACTGACAGGCATCAAAAAAACCAAAAGAACCAAAAGCCCATGTACACCAAACACTGACAGGCGTCAAAAAAACAAAAAAAACAAAACTTTTCAATCTATGGGGCCAGGACTCAGTAGACTCTGGCTATAGTTGCTGAAATTTTTGGTTTCTTTGGTTTTTTTGATGCCTGTCAGGGTTTTGTGAGGATAGTGGTTTGGTTTTTTGGTTTTTTTGGTGCCTGTCAGGGTTTGGTGAGGATAGTGGTTTGGTTTTTCTTGGTACGGCAGCTCGCGAAACACAAGGGTTGGAACAACTGACGTATTTCAGTTTGGACAGGTTCCACTCCTATGGGCACAAGAAGACTTGCCTACGCAATTCCCGGTCCAAAACTCGATTCAGGAAAAGAATCCAGGGATTGAATACCTCCATTGCTGAGCAAACATTTTCCTGGTTCAGGGGCTACAGCAAAGTCTTGAACGACATGAGGCCTCTACACCATCGATTTGCTGTGCTTCTGTTCTGCAAATGGCGCAATGATTTGATTTCCAGTGGTGGTGGCCAGCGCTTGAACCAATACAAGGTACTGAAAAGAAATGCCAAGAGAACATCAAAATCCTATGCCTGCAAAAGACTACACGTCAAGGCCACCAAGAAAGGAAAGATCATTAAGAAGCCTGTGAACACAATGAAGTCCAAGAAGGCAATGAAGGCAATGAAGGCAATGAAATGCATGAAGGCCATAAAGTGAGTGATGCTAGCTGCAGTTCTGCTGAGTAGGTAGTTTTGATCTTGTGTTGTCGTACCCTGGTGCATTGGAAATAAGCAGGTGCCAAGTTAGACATGTCCATGGTCATGGTCCCCGGGGATGTGATTTTTGCTGTAAAACCACGGTTTTAAGCGTCAGAAATGCAAAACGCATGGTAATTTACAATATTTTATGATAATTATTTTTTTATGGAAAAATCACATCCCCAGGAGGGACCGTTCTGGGATATTATTAAAATTTTTTGTTATTACTATTAGTATTACTAGTACTAGTACTAGTACTAGTACTAGTACTAGTACTACTATTACTACTACTACTACTACCACTACTACTACTACTACTACTACTACTATTACTACTACTACTACTACTACTACTACTCCTTCTTCTACTACTACTATTACTGCTATTACTACTATTATTATTATTACTACTATTATTATTACTACTACTACTCCTATTATTTTCATTATGATTATTGTTATTATTATTTTTATTTTTATTACTACTATTACTACTATTATTACTACTACTATTACTATTATTATTACTACTATTACTACTACTACTATTATTGCTATTACTACTACTACTACTACTACTACTATTACTACTACTGCTATTACTACTATTATTTTTATTATTACTACTATTATTATTACTACTACTACTCTTATTATTTTCATTATGATTATTGTTATTATTATTTTTATTTTTATTACTATTATTACTACTATTATTACTACTACTATTACTATTATTATTACTACTATTACTACTACTACTATTATTGCTATTACTACTACTACTACTACTATTACTACTACTACTACTACTACTATTATTATTACTATTACTACTACTATTACTTCTACTATAATTATTATTACTACTATTATAATTATTCTTATTTTTGATATTATTATTATTATTAATCTTATTTTTATTTATTATTATTTTTTTATTACTATTAGTATTTTTATTACTACTATTATTATGACTACTATTATTATTATTGCTACTACTACTACTATTATTAGTATTACTATTACTATTATTACTATTACTACTACTTTTACTCTTATTCTTATTATTTTTTTCTATTACTATTAATGTTGTCATTATTATTATTATGATTATTATCATTATTATTTTTATTATTACTCTTATTTTTTTTATATCATTATTATTTATTATTGTTCTTATTATTTGCGTTTTTATTATTATTAATATTATTACTATTAATTTTTTATTGTAATTATGTATATTGTTACCATTATTATTATATTATTCTTTTCTGAATATTTTAATTTTGTTTTAATTCTTTTTTTGAATATTACCATGATTTTTGTTTTTATTATCATTATTTTTATGATCATTATTAATATTATAATTATGATGATTATTATTTTTATTATTAATTTTTTATTATTATTTTTATTTTTGAATATTATCATCTTCATTATTATTATTATTAGTACTACTATTATTACTACTACTTCTACTACCGGGCACCGGCCCGTGCCATTCGGCACGTTACTTGTTCAACAGGCCTTCCCGACAAGTAATCAATTTGTGGTTTTCTCGTATGCATAACGCACCCGTCTGTCCAGAAATGCGGCTGTGCAGCGAAGGGCTTCCAAAACTTGGCTGTTTGCTGCGGCTTTTCGTTCCGGATGGCTAACTTTGGCGGCTTGTTGCTCTTGGCTCCTTGCCTTACAGGAGAATCGAAACCAGAAACCGTTACTTCCAAGAAGCCCTCCTTCAGATAACCATCGCCCTAGCTCGGCCGTGAGGCCTGTGTTTTGGGAAGGTGCGCAACAGGCATAAGTCAATCGAATAGGTCTGGGGGGGTGGAGGCTTGCGCTTGCAAATGTGCACGTGGTGTTTTTTCGGCCCTTTGCTGTGCAGCCGGGGGCCCGGCCGGACGGGCCATGTGCTAGAAAGGGTTTCGCAACAGTTTGGTGCTTTTGGCATTCTTGTTGTTTGGGCAGCTTCTGTGTGTGCGTGATGCGGCTGCCGCTTGGTCTGAAACATGTTTGAAACAAGTTTGCAACAGCTATAACAATTTTTATTAGCATTATTTTTTATTATTGATATTGTTCATTTTATTACCAACATTATTTTTTTGTTATCATTTTTTATTACCATTATTTTATTTTGAATATTATCATTATTATTACAATTACTATTACTATTGCCATTATTGTTTTTATTATTATTATTGTTATTATTATTATTACCATTGTTATTCAAATTATTTTTGTTCTTATGAATGTTATTAGTATTGTTATTAATATTATTTTTGTTTTTGGTATCATTATCATTATGAATATTATTTTAACTACCATTGTTATTCTTGCTACCGCAATTATTATTATCATTGTTTTTGGTATTACTTTTTTTTTGGAATACGATTATTATCATTACTTTTTTTTTTGCTATTTATATTAATTATGTTTTTTTCGTTTTATGAATATTATTTTGGGCATTATCATTATTGTTTTTTCTAATATGATATTTTGGTCATTATTATTCCAAAAGCAACAATTACATCAACAAATTTTATTTTATTGAAATTATTTTTCTTGTTTTTATGATTGTTATTTGCATTATTTTTATTTTTATCATAATCATTATTACTATTATTGTTATTATTTTTTTTACCATTACTATTAATATTACAACTAATATTTTTTTCTTACAATCATTATTATTTTTACTACAAATTTTTTGATGATGATTATGATTATGATTATTAATATTACTATTCCCATTACTGCTACTACTACTACTATTATTATTGTTATTATTATTATTACTAGTATTACTATTATTATTATTATTTTCATTTCTATTATTATTTTTGTTTTTATTATTAGTACTATTATTACTACTATTATTATTGCTATGGTTACTACTACTACTACTACTACTACTACTACTATTATTACTATTACTATTATTATTACTATTATTACTATTACTATTACTACTACTACTATTACTACTATTACTACTACTACTACTACTACTACTACTACTACTACTACTACTACTATTGCTTTGATTACTACTACTACTACTACTACTACTACTACTCCTATTACTTTCATTATTATTATTTTTATTATTCTTATTATTATTGTTATTACTACTACTATTATTATTACTATTACTATTACTATTACTACTACTACTACTACTACTACTACTATTACTACTACTACTACTACTACTATTACTACTACTACTACTACTACTATTTTTATTATTATTATTATTACTATTGTTATTATTACTATTATTGTTACTACTACTATTACTACATACTATTACTACTACTTCTATTACTTTCATTATTATTATTATTATTACTATTACTACTACTTCTATTACTACCATTTTTATTATAACATGCGTGAGCCTAATTTTATGTTAAATGGTGTCTTAATGTATTTCACACATTGACTAAAATGTGTAATTAACGCGGGCAGGCGCAAGAAGGCGCAAGGGCGAGCGCAAGAGAACGAAAGTAACGCAGTGTGAAAAAGGAATTTAGAACAACCCCCATATAGAGGTCATCAGCGCCAAACGCTTCTGATTCAGATCATGCATGGCCAAAAGTCTCGGCGGTCAGGTGCCGGCTGAGTTTGAAGGTGCCCAGAGACGCGTGCTGCAGGCGGGGAGCGTCCCCGCAAGGGCCGCAACCGGGCAACGTCATATGGCGAGCGAGGCGGGTCAAGGCTTCAACCAACAACCATGGGCCAAAAACAACCATGGGGAAAAAACTTTAACCGTGTTGTTGTTGTTGTTGCTGTTGCTGTTGCTGTTGCTGTTGTTGTTGTTGTTGTTGTTGTTGTTGTTGTTGTTGTTGTTGTTGTTGTTGTTGTTGTTTAACCATGGGGAAAAGCAAAGGTTCATGATCAACAGCAACAACACAGCAACAACAAAATGAACCTTTCTCAGATCAAATCATATTGAAGTGTGGTGAGTCAATTTCATGGCCAAAGACGATGAGCTTTACATGGTTAATGATGTTGGTTGATAATGATTTTCTAATATTAATGTTCCCTACTATTGTTTTCCTATATTTCGATATAAACCAACAACAAGGTGGGATAATCACCAGCGCGAGACTGGTAAATAATGGTTGGTGATGGTTCATAGTAATTGTTAGTAATGGAAATTTGGGGATAATACTAATGGTTAACAATGTTAACCGATTGGGGATAAACACCAACAAATTCATCGGGCAAACAAAGGTGAATGATAGGGGAACCAGGGGTACAGGGTTTTGACCCGCAGCGATCACATTTGATGATAATAATTGATATCATTGGTGATTGTGTCATTGTCAGCAAGCGGTCTTAGCCAGCTGGTATCAACAATTGTGGGGACCAACTAAATATGGAGATTTCTCAAAATAAGGAATTCCAAAAATGGTTGGTTTAGTATTGTAAACAGTCAATATAAAGGATGATTTCGGGGTACCCTGATTTTGAGAAATTGCCATACATAGGCATAGGCATCAGTATGATCATGCTCAATGATTATCAATATAACATAGTATGATCATGCTCAATGATTATCAATATAACATGTATATTGTTTTTCCCTGGGGATGGACCTAAGATGATGAATGGTTGATGGATGCAATCGATCCAACTAGTCATGCTTTTGACTGGACGAAGCCTCAGGCAGCAGATGAGCCCTCAACCTCCAAAGCCGCTTAACGAGATGCCAAAGGGCCGGGATGATGGTTGACTAATGGTGGCGCGAGGCGTAAGAGGGTTTACTTATGGGAAAACAATGACAGCCGCGAATAGTGATTTGCATCCGGATCAGATCTATCGATATTGGCCTCAAAGATGCTGAGAGAAACATGCTCAGCATTGCAGATATTGAAATTTCTACTGTAAGCAGCTCGTTGAATGGTTTCTGAATGGTTCATGATGACTGCAAGTTTCGTGTCGCAACGAGTTTTGCGTTGGGACGAGCATTGCAACATCACTCGGCTGGGCTGGGTAAGTCTTCGGGGACCAGTGAACGGTGCCGCTGTGGCTGTGTGGTGCCCAGCTCTTGTGACATTGGGCCAGTGATATCCTGTGGTGAACCTGTTTGAACTCAGACATTTTAGACGATCTACAGATGAGTAGTTAGTGGTGATACGTAGCGATCTTCCATTGCCATGTGATTCTACTGGAGGCGGCAGATGAGATACCAGAGTTGCTGGGAAAGATCATAGATGAGACACGATCAGTCAGATGACAGTCACGTATGGATGGATAGTATTAGCTTCCATCAAATTCATTGTCGTTAGGCATGTTAAGCTTCCATCAAATTCATTGTTAGACTACGTCTTGGAGGGACATACAGACATGGAACTTTCGCGAATGCCTGTAAAACGACCAGGGACTGGCAAGCTTGCCAGCATCCTTTTCCAAACCAATAATTTTGCCCTTGACTCCAAATTGACATTCATGGATTCATTTTGATTTCAATCTGAGACAAATGAAGTGTACTGCTAATGATGACACGCTATTGGCACTGTATCACTACTACCCCATGTTGGGCATCCTTTTGGCAGCAGATGCCTTTCCAAAGTTCTCTAGAATGCTGTCCCGCCGGCGACATTGGAAGATCAGAGAGTCTAGTGGAATCTACATACCTACGGTAGTGGAGATTGTCTTTGGACATTTTCAAATCTTTGGAGTAGAAATGTTGTGAGAGCGCGTGGGAGATGCAAACGGTGGTGGCCAAGGATCGGGAGGATCAGCAACGGTGCTTACAGGCCCAAGTTCATAGGGTCCTGTGCTGAAAAGAGCTTAGCAACAGCGCGCAATGCTGTTGCTTGAAGACAAAATGACAGTGGGTCAATATTAGCCAACCAAGTAATGGTGGATAATCACCAACAATTTCACAAGGAAAACAATGATTAATGATGGGAAAGCAAAATAAAGCCCGGCTTAGGTGGTTGTTTAGTGGTGGTTAATGATGGCTAATAGATGGTAAATGATGGAGCTAAACAACCACTAAACATCGTTTTATGTGATTCTGCCAACAGAGTTTGTGTCCAATTCATGACAGGACCACTGTTTGCCTACAGAAAGCGCTGCTTTTTCCTTGGCCAAAACGCGCACCGTCTTGGCGCACCTGTTGCGAACGTGTCTGCAGGCCTGTGTGCGAGGTTTCACGAAGTCCTTGCTCACCGGGATCAATGTGTGCGCGCGGAGCCTCAACTCCGGCGAGGTCACTCACAATTTTCAGCGGAAAGAGATTCACTTTACAGATTCTTCAACGTTGTTTCAAGATGTTCTTGTTTTTTCTGCATTTCCTTTCGGTAGCATGATTGCTAATGGTTCTGAAGCGTCTCAATGTGTCTGAATGTCAGCGCATAGTTTCTGGCCTTGAGCTTTGCCTTGCAAATCTTTGCAAAATTGTCAATGCCTGCCAGCGACCTAGCTCCGTTACCTGACCATTACATACTTTTTTTTCTGCATCGGACCAATTCTACCTGACCATTACCTGACCGTTACCTGCCCTAGCTCCAGCTTGGAAGACACGTGAGGACCTCGAGGATGTGAGGTGCACCGGCGAGTCACGGTCGTTCCGTGAACCGAGGTGTTGCTGGATGACCAACGCACTCGCCTCGCGGAGGTCACGGTCACGCCGCAGTGGTATGGTGCGAGCGATTAGTGGCAGCTGATGGCTGCGCATGGCGAAGTTCATCAAGTTTAGTTATTAAGAATGGTGCTTGGCCAAGTATGAGCTATCTAGAGAAAGTATCAGAAACTGGGTGAATCTTGGTAAGTTGGTCTAGATTTGGCCTCGTCCAAAAATGTGTGGTGTGGATCAAGGTCCGTTTCCACATCCGTTCCAGACCCATGATCCAGAGGTATGATCCAGACCTCTTTAGGGTAGCCGATCCAGACCCCACGATCCAGACCGACATAATGATAAAGAATTGCACTGATGATTAAAACACAATGCTTGAGCCTTGAGCATGTGTTAAAAAATCTATATGCTTGAGCAAGGATAGCGTAGGTAGCACTGCAGCCCTTGAGCCTCATGATGTGCAGCTCGGGGAAGTGGTCCTGTCTCGTGGTCTGTGTTAAGCTCATTGGTTAGCAGAACCGCCCATGCCTGAACAAAGATGGTGTAGGTAGCACTTCAGCCCTTGAGCCTCATTATGTGCAGCTCCGGGAAATGGTCCTGTCTCGTGGTCTGTGTTAAGCTCATTGGCTAGCAGAGCTGCCCATGCCTGAACAAAGATGGTGTAGGTAGCACTGCAGCCCTGGAGCCTCATTGTGTGCAGCTCCCGGAAATGGTCCTGTCTCGTGGTCTGTGTTAAGCTCATTGGCTAGCAGAGCCGCCCGTGCCTAAGCAAGGATGGTGTAGGTAGCACTGCAGCCCTTAAGTCTCACTATGCGCAGCTTTCCCGGACACAGAATTTTTGTTGGAACTGTCGTCAATCCGTTCCAGACCCCGTTCCAGACCGATCCAGACCCGATCCAGACAGGAAGTAGCCACATCCCAGACCTACCTACCCCACAATCATTGCAACCTGTTCATTCCCAGCAATGTCGCCCAATCAGAAGGAAACTCTGGAGGGAACCTCCTGGTGAATCCAGAGAGAAACTCTTAGCCTGGTGGCTTTTTGTTTCCCGCCCTGCCCTAGCCCCTCTTCTCAGGTTGTTTCTCCCCGCCGTGGATAAGGAACCCTTATCCGCCGGCGATTCCTTATTCAGCCTGTGGCTGCCGAAGAGGAAGAAAACACCAGATGGGTGTATGTATGCAAGAATCGCTGGGACGATCCCACATCTGTGAATCAGATCCTTGTTGGGATAACCAACGCGAATGGCAGAAAGCGTTCGACGGGTTACGCGGGAACATAGAGCTGCTGTGAGCTGCTGCCTTTGACTGAATGTGCGTGGGAACTTGTAGCCAAAGACACTTGGATAATAATTCACTTTGGCAAGGCTAGAACACGAAAAGGAGCGAACAATTCTCTTTGTGAACCCAGGCACGCACTTGTATGAAACTGTTTGTAAAACTGTTTATGTAAAGCTACTTGGCTATGTCCGGAACATGATGCTTACGAAACCCCACTCGTTCCAGACGTCCGGGTCACCGCGGAACGATCCATACCCGATTTTTCGCACACACCCCTATGATGTCAATCAATCAATCTAGTTAGTTTGTAAATTAATCTAGTCAGGTACTTGCTTAGTCAGTCAGTAAGTAAATCAATCTAGTTAGTTAGTTCGTAAATGAATCTAGTCATCTTCATCAATCTACTTAGTAACCAGTTCGGCTCAAGAGACCCGGACACGGCTCGGCTCCAGGCTCGCCTCGACTCCGACTTGACACACCTGGTGTTGCACGTACCGCATGCGCAGCACCCCGTGGCGTTGAGGTCGTGGGCTGATGGGCTGGACTGAGATGTCTGTGGTGTTTTGGATCTTTAACGTTAAACCTGGGGATGACGATCTATATATAAAATATTACCAGGTTTAATATATATATATATATATTAAACTTTGGGATATATATATATATATATGTAATATTACAAAATTGAATGGATTCATTCATCTAAATAAAATCATGTTATAGATAACCAGACTGTCATTTGGACTGTGGACCGTGGATACTTTATGATATATAGATACTTTCAAGTTTTGACGCGGGAAGAATTGGATTGCAGAGACATGCAGAGACTGGGTCAGACCTTTGGACACTGCCCTCTTACACTGCCCTCTTTGGACAGTCTCAAGGGCAATTCTGACTGGTAGGCCTGGTAGGCATCCGAGATCCTTGATATCCTTGCTTCGGGCGCCCCTGTAACGAGACCACTCGTTGGCTTGCACGAACTCAATCAACATCAATCAAGGGCCCCAGGGCAGCAGATTTGTTTTCATTTCCTCAATGTGACGCACCCCATCTGCATATATTTGCATTGGTGTTCTGGAAAAAGGATGCCTCTGAAAGTGTCGATTTGCGTGGACTCCGCGCTTCTTGTGGCTTCAGGTGCATTGAAGGTGTTTCTTGTCCGACGGCTACATGGCCCACGTTGAGCTACGGTGAGGACCCTGCCAATTCACGGTGGCTTTTGCTGTGTTCATGTTGCATCGTTGAGAAGCGAAGTCCATTTCAGCCGTGGCAGTTGAACTATGTTGAACTCGCATCTGGCGCTGATCTGTGCGGCTCCACGAAGGGGGGGTGTTATCCTATGGGTTCCGCAGGCGGATCGTAAGGGGATCGCAGCCCAAGGCCCTCAGCTTTTCACAGAGCTGCAGAGATCCGGTCGGGGCTCGGCCACCAGGAAAGCAGCTTGCAATGCCAGGCTACTTTGACCATTGTTGGTGGGCTGGGATGCCCAGTGCCACAGAATTTCGGGTTAACATCCGAAGGCATGGAGTTAGTCCAGTTCCTGCCTCAGAGATGCGATAGGGAAACCATGGGAAACCAGCCATGATCGTGTGGCACATCCTCATCTCTCATAGGCCTTTGGTTTCGAGCGGTTTGTGCAGGCAGTACTTGACCTTTGTCTTCGACAACAGCAGAGAAGCTTGTCTTCAAAGTTTGTGATCAACCAGTCGACTGGGGGGAGCTTGTCCATCTTACCATCCTTGGATATCCTTGGGATCACCTGGGTTTGTAAGATCATTTTTGTGCTTCATTCATTAGCACTGACATATTTCACCAGGAAATAAAGGACAAAAGGAGATAAAAACTGACATGAGCAGGCAGCGGCTCAGCAAGAAACCAAGTGTTGACATGTGTTGACTATGAGGGGAATGGCGGGACCCCAGGGGGGTCTCAACACAGGTGGCCGCCAGTGTAGACGTTAGTGTGACCTCCGGCCAGGTTCGCGAGTACTTTGAGATGTGTCTGAAGGCAGAGAAAATCCTGGCCCTTTTGGACTTTCCTGCGTTTCGAC
This sequence comes from Symbiodinium kawagutii, assembly GCA_009767595.1. Classification (NCBI taxonomy): domain Eukaryota; class Dinophyceae; order Suessiales; family Symbiodiniaceae; genus Symbiodinium; species Symbiodinium kawagutii. Next base: position 380,791 of record VSDK01023135.1, read on the forward strand.
TTGCTCAGGGTTTCAAAAGCTGCCATGGAGTAAAGCCATCTTCGCTTTTCTTAGTCCCTTTGTAGACCTACGTTATCCTACGTTGGATTCTGTCACTAGTGGGTGTCCCTATGTGTCCCTTGAGGCAGCTCAAATCATCAGATTTTGTGGCAGCTCAAGCTATGCATTGTTTGACCCGGCGACGAAACGATGTCAGGTGAAGCAGAGCACCAGAGGTAGTTTTTTGGGGTCCAAAACTTGCAAGAAAAACATGAAGCAGTGATAAGCAATCAGAAGCAATGACAAGCAATGCAACAAAGGATCATGAAACAATCTGAAAGGTCAAGCACAGCTCTCTCAATGGCAAATTTTGATCTCTCAAATGTACGTTGCCTCGTGCGCAGGTTCTTATCATCGCTGCTACAGGCAGAGAGACTGATGAGGCACCGCTGATATCGAGTGATCTTTTCAGTCCAGTGCTGCCATTCATTTTGATCCAACATCTAAGGACATATGTAGATAACTTATATAGATGAGCCAACGATCACGACTGATGTGCTATGAGGGCACTTGAACTTAGCAAGAGGTGTGTTGGTCCGGCAGCGCATCCGAAACTGCAACTAATTGGGACTTCGTATCTGCATCTAAAGTTGGACAAAGTTACAAGAGCTGGTGCATCAATTGGCAAAAAAACGCAACGTCGCTTAACCTTTGAACAATATGGATTTATGACGATGCAAATGATGCAAATATCGTCCCACATATGCCGGAGTACATTCAAGAGTACATGTGAATAGTTTCTCTAAGATGTGTTGTACCTGCATGACTGTCGCTGTGCTAGACGCGATAGTATGATGATGATTGTTTACGATGGGTGATGTGCTTATTTTCTTTGATGCATCATGATTTACGGGGATATGTGAACACTTGTAGTGATCAATATTTGATGCCAACAATGTACTAAGTTGATAGATGTGACTGCATGAAAGTTCTGCAGCACATGTTTCATGCTTGTTTCGAGGCCAGAGACTCTGGAGACGCCGAGCATAGCCCAAAGGCAGGTACTGTAGTCAACCTCACACCACAAGCTGTCACAAGCTGCAAAACAATGCTAAACATATTTGCTATCAGTCCAAAGATGTTTACAGTGTTTGCAGCGTGACGATGTTTTTTCTGCTATAGATGTTAATCAATGCGATTGTCGTCACAGTTTTGAGGTTTGATATTTGTGTTTGCAATCGATGGATCGTGATTGGTTTACAATATGTTTGAAAGGCAGGTTTCAAGACAAACTCACGACGCCTTCAGGGCGTTCAACAATTTGGGATCAGACTCCAACTCTCTTGTAGGATTTCCGAGTTGCGTTTGAAAGTCTTTCTTTGTTTCGCTCTTCATCTCTCGGCGGATTAAGCATGATGATTGCACACAACTTAAGGGTACTCTGCATGTTGAAGAGTTCACAAATCAAACGTGTCAAGCACATTCAGGCAATGTTTGATGTGCAATTTGACAGCTGCGTCTCAGCAGGTGGAGATCTCCTCTTGCTGACATCGAAAAAATTGCGCTGACTCCAATCCAGCTTGAAGATCTGATGAATTTTCAACGAGCTCGTGTGCAACTGTTGCTACATCAGTGGTGCTGTTTTCATTAGCTGGAATACACTCTGGATCCCTTTGGTGATCTCACATTGGAAAATGACCATCTAGCGTGGCGGATTATCAAGCCATGTAGCTAATTACGAGGGAGCATATACATGTCATCGGGAAAGAGTTGATGGGCCAGGTTTCATCAGATTTCTGGGTGACTTGGAAAACTTGATGTCAAGTGGACCAGCAGAGACCCCCGCCACTGTCAGAACTCTCTCAAGTGATTGAGAATGGGGAATCTCTATGTTTTTTGCTGGGCAAACCAGGGAAGTTTGATGAAGTTTATGGCTGGATGGGTTCCAAGGTGTAGATACTTTGACTCGCTTCGCTTTCAGGCTGACCCGGACCTTCCTGCCACTCCCCAAACGTAGCCCTACCGAAGCAGTTTTCCTTTGAGTTGTGTCAACCGCTAAGCATCACCCCCAGTTCTACAACTGGCTCGTAAACTAAACGATGCAAGTGCCTTATAAACTCAACAAAAGTAAGCAATATAAAACACTATCAATGATCAAGAAGATAGGCAGCTATCCTGAATCCTAGAGTCTATTCTAGAGGCAGTTTCTTCAAATGCTAAAGAGGCCCTTTACGATTCAGGCTGCTGATCAGCTGAACGGTACTGGACGGTTCAACATCCATGCAATTCAAAACAGTTTTTTTTCGCGGAAAGCCAATCGGAAAAATCACGACTGGTTGCAGTTTCAGTGCTTTGGATTTCTCAAACTGCCTGGCTCAAGTGCTTGTCACATCACTTCACTCACCGTTTATGAACTTGCGGAAACCCTCGCAGTGATGAAGTTCTTGAAATTGTTCGTTGCCAGCTGCTTGGCCGCGGTGGTTTCAGACCTCATTTTGGGGTGGCATCCCAAGTTTCTGGCAGGAAGCCACTGTAATTTTTCGGACCTGTAAGGTCAGACAGGTCTGGAGGAAGTTGCACTTCCTCTTAGCTGTCGTTGCTGTTGTTGCTGTTGTTGTAGCAATGTGACTTATGGTGACTAAATGAAGCCTGTAGATTGGGTTCCAGTAACTGGAAAGGTGGGTCATACACATAATACACGAGCAATTATATGGCTGAACATATACAATACATGCAACATGTGATTTTATGAATATATATCTTGCTGTCAAGCCTGTTGTGGCCCAGAGCTGCCGATGTTGATTTAAAGGGTATGGTTTTCAACAAGTAAAGCTACTACGGAATGATCTGAGCTTGGGTCTCCGCGTGAGCTGGTCCTGATGATATCTGGTGATTCCTGGTGCATTTGTGCCAAGAGGTGAGAATCATAAGCCTTGCCATTTGAGCCCAGTACCCAGCAACCTCGGCAGCTGCAGGTGTTGCCTTTGGTTTCAGCACTGGTGCTTGTGAGTGGAATGCCAGTACACTCTCTCGTACTGAATCTTGGCAATGACGGGTTATAATTGCTTTGAAAGCCCTTTGTTGAGCTTTTGTGATGATCTCCGTGTCATGCTAAGAATCAGAGTGAGTTAGATGGGTATATGCCAAAATTGGGTAACCAACGACCCGCCAAAAAATGATCATTTTAGTAGGAAACCATTGGTTTTTGGGTACCACTCTATGTACGAGCAATCGTTTTTGTTCGCAGAAGTTGTTAGAAATTCAGTAGCTTCGGCTAATTTGTGCCAGCGCTGATGTTGCTTTGCTGCACTCTGTTTGTAGAGGTTGTCGGCCGCGATTTGGAAGCTTAGATGTTGGTCACGGCCAGTAGCTTAACATCAGCTTACAGCACAAATCGATGGCAAGAAGGACATCACGACTGTTGCACGTGGGAGGTGGCATGTGCCATCGCCTCACAAGAAATTCACCATGCCAACGCAGATGGTCAAAGCCCTTGATCGGTAGTTCCACGCACTTCCACACTAAGCTGGTTTGTTGCAGATTGACCCTATGCTTCCAGTTACCATGAAATAGTAGCTCACCACCCGCAAATAACAATGGTGGAAACCAGCTGGTCACCTACTATTTCATAGTGACTGGAAGCATAAGAGAACCCATCCACAGCCGTCTCCGGCTGACAGAACCGCAAAAAAAACCTGTGGCTTGAAACGGAACCATAGTCTCCTGTTAACATCCAACTTCGAAGCCGCGTAATACTGGCATATCACACCTCGCATCAGGCTTGCACTGAAGTACATCGGATGCAAGGAGAACTGTCTTAAGGAAAAGAACACATGTGTTTTGTCTAGCAATGTGTGTTTGAAACTATGCAGATCGCATGTCTTTGAATATTAGGTGATTGGAGTGAACCGGCATCCAGCATTCTCCTCGTCTTTCCCAAATGCTTTCACGCGGGATCCCTCACAGGACCCTAAAAAACTGATGGCCATCAGTGACGGTGAAACTTAAGAACACAGCCATTCTAAGTTGATGCGCAGCCATTCTAACTAGCTTATAGCCATTCTAACTTAGGGAATTCTAAGTTGATGATTCACGTGGGCCGAAGGAGGTGCTGTTTGCTTCCAGTGCCTAGGTGAGTGATCACTACAAATGTTTACCGTACCAAGTGGATCCAAGTGGCTTGAGGTTTGACATCCACCTTCAGGTATAAATAGGTAGAGTGAGAGTGATGATTTTGCTTGGAAAGTAAACAATTTTGCTAGCAATTTCGCGTGTTTACAGGTTTGGCACACCGGATTTCGGTCCTCTTTGGACGCGAGCCCAGGATCAAGCCACCGATTCCGACGATTGCAAAGAACATTCGCTGGATGAAGTGGTGCATTTGCAGAGACCTGGCTATTCTTGTGGGAGGGACTCCCCATTGGGGCCCCACTAAGAATATTCACATCCAGCTGTGTCAACAAGGGATGACAATCACCGAGTCCCAAAGGTGCTGCTATTCGCGGGCAAGAAAGCAAGATTTTGGACTCAGACTTCTGAGATTTCACGAAGCTTCACCAAGGTTCACCAGTTGAGGTTTACTTGGAGTCAGTTGATCACATTTTTTTTCCGGGCCCAGGACGTTGCTGCTATTGCATAGGACACCTACTGGTGATCTCTTGTGGTCCGATCGCCTCCAAGGATGAAAGCAAGTAGTACATCGAAGCAACATCAACCAACATGAATTGTGCAAAACATTGACTGGTTATGATTGGTTCAACTGTTCAACTGTTTTGGAAAACATTGATGAAATAAGCCAGCAAACATCAAGCAACATCAACCAACCTCAATGGTCCCACGAGAGGCACTCCTTTCCTCAGGATGAGTCCAAAGAGACCGGAGGAAGACCGTCGAACAGACCGGAAAGAGCGCCGAGAGGGGCGACGGGAGCAGCGGCCGCGCATCAGCGAATTTCGCATTCGTCGTGGACGGCATCGGTATTATGGAGAAGAGGAGGAGATCAAGACAACACCAACAACATCGGCCTCGTCGGCACGGCCTGAGGAGGAAGCAACACCAACAGCAACAACAACAACAGAAATAGACACAACAGCCACAACAAGCACAACAACCACAACAACCACCACAAGCACAACAACGACGACAACCACAACAAGCACAACAACCACAACAAGCACAACAACCACAACAAGCACAACAACCACAACAACCACCACAAGCACAACAACCACCACAAGCACAACAACCACAACAAGCACAACGACCACAACAAGCACAACAACCACAACAAGCACAACAACCACAACAAGCACAACAACCACAACAACCACCACAAGCACAACAACCACAACAAGCACAACGACCACAACAAGCACAACAACCACAACAAGCACAACAACCACAACAAGCACAACAACCACAACAACCACCACAAGCACAACAACCACCACAAGCACAACAACCACCACAAGCACAACAACCACAACCACTACCACAAGCACAACAACCACAACAAGCACAACAACCACCACAAGCACAACAACCACAACAAGCACAACGACCACAACAAGCACAACAACCACAACAAGCACAACAACCACCACAAGCACAACAACCACAACAAGCACAACAACCACCACAAGCACAACAACCACAACAACAACCACAAGCACAACAACCACAACAAGCATAACAAGCACAACGACCACATCAACCACCACAAGCACAACAACGACGACGACAACAACGACAACGACACTGACAGCGACACAAAGCAGCACCGGCAACACGGAAGAGGAGGAAGAGGAGGAAGAGGAGGACATCATCAAGAAACCAAGATCCTCGCAGCGGTACAAGTAAGGCTTTTTCGTAGAGACCATAGATTAGAAAATGCAATTTTGTATTTTCAATTTTCTCACTGGTCATCAACATTCATCTAGATGGTTGGTGGTTGGCTGTTTCAAGTACATGTTTGAATTTTCATCAGCATACATCTTCCTGACACAGCCATTTGACAGAGCCGACCAAGTACCACTCGTTTGTCAAGCTGTCGGTGCAATGCTAGCTGATCCACGATCCACTGCTGTTTCCATGTCGCAGTCGATTTAAGTGGATCTTCCACTGAGTCTTCATTTCTGGGAGGTTAAGAGAGTACATATTTGGACAGCTCATTTGCTGAACTATATACTACTTGGAACCTTGTAGAGAACTTTGTCAACTATGGTTGGAATGTTTGATTTGTTTTAAACTTGAACCTTGCATTTTTCCCCAAACAGTGTGTGCACTGAAGGGGTTCTTACGGTAGGTGAAAAAGACCCTGCGTATATTGGAGGTGTTCTCGGTCGACCGCGGCTAATTCGTGTACCCTTTCGTCAAAAACATGCCCTCATCTTCCGTTTTCGAAGCCTCGCACGAAACTCTGGCCCGGAGACCTCGCATCAGGAGCTGCATTCTCGTCTGCGTGCCGTGTCCATTTTTTGGTCAATGTGCTTTTTACGTGGCAGGCGCAAGGGAAAGCTCACCTTTGGTCCTGCTTGGGCATTAGGAATCTGTGGCAGGCGCAAGGAATTCTCAATGTTTTACAAAACATGTAGCTGTCGTCGATTTTGCCACGTTGCAAAAACTTTGGCAGGCGCACACAAAATGAGCGCGTTCGACAACATCGACTTTTTCGTGACAAGAGCAGCATTTCGTGATCTTGAGCTCTCTGTTGATGAGCTCAGAACGTTCGTTTCGTGAGTCTGTCGTCATTTTTGCGTCTGCTATGTCGAGATCATTTTTTGTGACAGGTGCAGGAGTTCTATTCCCCGGATCACTTTTTCTTGGCAGATGCAGCATTTTGCAACATCAACGCTTCAAATAGCAAATCGCAGTGGCACGGAGACTTCAGGTGCCTTTCACACCTCTGCTTTTTTGAGTTTCGCCTTTGCGTGGTGCAAATTTTGATTTCGCTCGTGCAAAGTCTGCGGATTTCGTGCGTGTCGGATAGCTCTCGTCTGCGCGCGGTGCAAAATTTGATTTCTCTTGCGCAACCCTTTGCGGACTTCGTGCGTGTCGGATAGCTCTCGTCTGCGCGCGGTGCCAGTTTTTAATTTTCAAGAGATCTTGTCCAGAATTCTCCTATTCTGCTCTCATATGTGTGTTCTCACATTTGTGGTCTTGTATGAGTGCTCTCAACTGTGTGCTCTCATGTGCTCTCATATGTGTGTGTTTTCATTTGTGTGCTCTGATAAGTGTGCTCTCATGTGCTCTCATGTGTGTGTGCTCCTATGTGCTCTCATTTCTGTTCTCTCACGTGTGTGCTTTCATACGTGTGCTCTCATGTGCTCTCATGTGCTCTCATATGCGTGCTCCTATGCTTTCATACGTTTGCTCTCGTATGCGTGTTTTCATATGTGTGCTCGCATATGTGTTCTCATACGTGCGCTCTCATATGTGCGCTCCTATGTTTCTCATGTGCTCTAATATGTGTGCTCTATTGTGCTCTCATGTGCTCTCACATGTGTGCTCTCACATTTGTAGTCTTGTATGTGTGCTCTCGTAGGTGTGTGCCCTCATGTGCTCTCATATGTGCGCTCTCATATGTGTGCTTTCATATGTGTGCTCTCATGTGTTCTCATATGTTTGTCATGTGTGGGCTCCTATGTGCCCTCGTGTGCTCTCATATGTGTGTTTTCATATGTGTGCTCTCATTTGTGTGCTCCTTTGTGCTCTCATATGTGTGCTCCCACATTTGTACTTTTGTATGTGTGCTCTCATTGTGCTCTCTCTTGTGTGCCCCCACTCTGTTCGCATTTGTGTGCTCTTATGTGCTCTCATATTTGTGCTGTCAACTGTGTACTCTCATGTGCTCATATGTGTGCTCTTATGTGCTCTCATATGTGTGCTCTCACATTTGTGCTCTTGCATTTGTGCTTTCATATGTTTGCTCTCATTATATAGTTTTCATTTGTGTGCTCTCATCTGTGTGCTCTCATGTGCGCTCACATAGGTGCGCTTTTATGTGCTCTCATATGTCATGTGTGCTCTCACATTTGTGTTCTTTTATGTGTGCTCTCATATTTGCGCTCTCATTTCTGTTCTCTCATGTGTGTGTGTGTGCTCCTATGTGTTCTCATTTCTGTTCTCTCATGTGTGTGCTCCTATGTGCTCTCATATGTGTGCTCTCATGTTCTCTCATTTATGCTCTCATATGTGTGCTCTTATGTGATTTTATATTTTTGCACTCTCATGTGCTTTCACATTTGTGTCTTCATATGACTGCTCTCATTTGTGCACGATATTGTGTCCTTTTCCCTCTTCCCCCCTCACACTGTTTGGGGTCTCTTGCCGGGATAATTGAGTACAGACTGCATGGATTGTGTAAGTCGTCCAAAGTCACTTGGTTGATTCCTTCTTACAGGATTTTGTCAGAAGTTCTCATTTACTACCTTGAGCTCAAATCAAATTACCAATTGTTCGCCGCTCTGCGATTTTCTGCTCGTTCCCAACAATGGCTAAGGCTGTCCTATTGATACAGAAAATGCTCCCTTTGCGCTGCTTACTAACAGCGACGTTGAAGCTTGCGCTTTGCTTAGCAATATTTGCAGTGATTCTTTAAATTGAGGCCACGTTCTTATGTATGGAAGAAACATGCTACAGCCCTGCAACACAATGATATATTTTGTGTGTGATTCTGACACTTGTGTCAGCTTGTGAGCCATGATGGGTGTGATGGGTGATGTATTTTGTTCACTTATAAAGAATTATATACTATATACTCTATTCACATCTATTCACATCTATTCACATCTATTCACCTCAGCAGAGAATATTGTATCTCAACAGAGACCTTGCTTCCATTCATCAATTCTCAGGGGACCCAACCTGAACATGTCCTGATGTGGGGGTTCAGCCTCGGGGGTGGCATTTGGAGCACCACAGTCACCGAGCAAACTGCTTCGCTGGACTAGCTTTGAATGGTTGGTTATGACTGGTTCATGAGCTCGCTTGTTTATCTTGTTTCACTTCTCGTCGTTCCACTGTTGCGAGACTCGGATCAATGACACAGTTCGAGCGTTTGGGGTTTTAAACCAGTGATGTTGACATATCAATGTTTGAAATTAGCCGATGGTAGTGACAGCCTGGCCTCGCGGTGTCGAAGAGTCAGACTTGGAAGCATCTTCTGTGTGCTTCGGACCTAGGAACGTCCCACTCCAAAGTCGGTAGATTCTTTGATGTTTGAGCCAATTCAGTCCGCAAGCACCATCACCACCCAGTGTTTGAGGCGTTGCTGAGGGACTCAACAAGATTGAGCAAGTAGCAAGTCAGTGTGGCACAGCTGAGGTTGGCCAGATCTTCGGTGATGGGTTATCGCCGAAACTTTGCGGCATGACGAGCTTGTTGGAAGTCAGATGTAAATGATGCAGGCATGATAGACGATGCTATTGATGCCAAATATTGCCTGTAGATGTCGGTCAAAGCCCAGAAGTTCCATAAGCCTTAGTGTTTTTCCAAAATGTAACGTTGGTCGAAATTCAAGATGTTCAGCAATATTTGATATGCAGAAATCAAGTGTTGCTTCCGCCTGGACAATGGTAAGCATGTCGAGGTAACACTGTTCTGACTTGGGTGACAAAGGCTTCTGCTGACTCTTTGCCTGCCCCTGTGTGTTTGTCCCCTCCTGCCCCTCCTGCGTCTCCTGAAATTGTCTCTATCGACACATGTCTTATGTATTCTTATGTTTGTTTATGTTTGAATCTTTGTCGAGCAAAACCAACAACTGAAAACATGATGAGCTGAGCGTTTTGGAGAACCTTGTCACAATAGGATCAGCATCTCCAAGGCAATAGAGTATATTTGTAAGATCGGTTTTCGAAAGACACTCTTGCACCGAAAGAATCCAACAGATAAGGAACAAATAAAATACAGAACTGAGTCCACAAAGACACATTCGGACATACTCGGACAGGTAAACAGATGGAAACAACACCCACAAGACAGCGAACAGTGCAGGAGAAAAAAGTGACCCGCTCGGATCCAACAAAAATAGACATAGTTGAGTTGCCGAACCAGACAAAGCACCGTTGAAGTATACGGACACATTCAATTTCACAGGTTCACAGGACTTTACTTCCTCAAGGTGACGAAACCAGACGAAATCTGCTTGCATCCCCTGGCACCAAGGGATGTCAAAGGTATTATAAGACATTGAAAATCAATGTGACTTTTGCCGCGCACGTCCTCATTTGCATCCGACAATGCGCCAAACGCATGACATGTGACCCCCAGAGTTTTGCGTTTGTTTTGTTTGCTCTGGAGGTTTTGTTCTTGTTTGCTTTCCTTGCTTGCTTGCTCGCTCCGCCAGTGGTGGTGTAGCAGTAGTACCTGGCAGAGCAAGCAGTACATAGAGTAGATTTCTTCGTTTTCTGTCACTTATTATCGTAGATGGATCCCATGCACACCACTACACCTGCCTGAAAGGCTATCATGACATTCTGCATCGAAAGGGTCAGGATGAGATTTGATCCAGTTTTTTATTTTGGGTGGAAGGGCATGTCGTTTTGCTTGGAAGTGTATGTACTTTTGTTCAGCAAAAGGAGGTCACTAAAGAAACTTGTATTGAAGTGGCTTTCTTGGTGGTGCTGCTGGCAGCTCAGGAGTCGAAGGAGCAACATTTCGGTGCCATTTTCTTTCAGCCCTTCTGCGGATGGGTGCTGCATAAACAGTACCACGGAAGAAATCTCAAAAAACTCGCAGCTTTTCTCCTTCACCGTTTCGTCGCTTGATTTCAAGCGATGCCGATGCCAAGTGTAGTCCTTGCATGTTGTTCGTACGACTGACGCTGCAATTTGCTCGTAGTGCGAGAACTTCCATGGTATTTTGCTGTTTGAAACATTGTTGGTTCAAGTAGTCACAATGGTCGAGACTTTTCGCTGGGCTGAGCGGCGGGTTGAAAACAAACGCTTTTTTGCAGGTTCTAGTCTTTTTGGCCCATATGGATGTTTCTTAAAATAGGGAACCCTCAAAATGGTTGGTTTATCACTATTGCTATAGATGATTTATACCGGTTCACGTGTCCCTTATTTTGAGAAACCCCCAGAGGGTTCCAAGGTCTCCGGTTTCATGAGCTCGGAAGTGTGATGCCAAATCTGACCTCTCTCCTTCTCTCCTTCTTTTCTTTTGTCTCCCTCTCTCATCCTCTCTCCCTCTCTATCTCATTTTCTTCTTGTTTTTTTCCTGAGTTTCTTTCTTTATTCAGATCAGGTAAGTGGTTTTAAACATGTATTCTATTTTCTGTGGTATCAACAAATGGCTGCTTGGTTGACCAATACGTTTCATATGGGTTGAAACCACCAGTGTTCTTTCTTTCTCAAGGCATTCGGCAGGCCGACAGACTGCCACAAATCGCAACCTTTAAGTTGGGGAAGTGGTGTTGTCAACTGCTGCTTGTGTCCATAGATCGGCATGGTATTTTGCCTGCAGATTACTGCGGACCCTGGCCTTGTCTGGTGTTTCGTGTGGTAATATGTCCAAGGCTTATTGTGGAGTTATGTCCAAAGAATGATTAGGGTGTGTGTGTGTGTGTGTATCTTGTGCAGGTTCCTCTACATAAACTACCGTACATTTTTGCATACAGACTTATGGACATCATCTCCCTCTCAGGCCAACCACTGTTTTGTCTACGACTTGCCATAGAGGGGGAGGACATTGACATGGAGAGAAACTAGTGAGCTTAGCCCATCCTCCAGTCCCATTTGCGGCCAAGGATAAGCGAAGCTGACCTCCTCCTTTTCCAGACAGGACGTTTGTGTGTCACGGGGGAGGTTTTGCTTCCATTTCGGAGGGTTCTTTGGATGGGTTGAGGTGCCAAGCCAACTGTCATAAGCCAACTGTCATAAGCCAAATTTCTGGGCTTGAAATTATCTCCAAGATAAGGACCTATGTGTGTTATTGAGACCTAGACCTCCGGCAAAAACTCATTACTTTCCAAGATATTGCTCATGACCCACCCTGGCCTGCTCCTACAGTGTACAGTTGATACATATTCAGTCCCCATGTTCTTTGCATACTTCCACATCAATAGTATTTCAGATCTATTTGCTCTAATCTTAGTATTAAGCTCTCTTGGTTGCACATCCCATTCTATTTGCCTATATTGGGAAATCTTTACCAAAAAGGGCTTTCAGTTCCTCTAAATTCAAGCCTCTGTATCAGCAACGATTTTCATCATTCTCCATCCCAAAGCACCCAAAGCACCAGCCACCACTCTACCTTTTTTCATTATATTCACTGATGGCTCCAGCCCCAAGTGACCCTGCAGATTGGGGGTTCTGATTCTCTAGCATTTAGACCTCTTTGGTCCAGTTAGCTCACACCCTCTCGTATTTAACCCTTCCAGCCACACAGCAGAACTCCAGGCCCCGCTACTACTCTGAATGTCTCCGTGGCATTCTCACGGGAATCAGCCTCCCAAAA
>VSDK01023135.1:398225-431797 GCA_009767595.1 Symbiodinium kawagutii
TTTGTAAAACACGGTATTTCGCGCATTTTCTCCCCAAAGATTTCGCGCATCCGTGTAATGATCTCTTTGATCTCATCGGCCAGCTGACTGCAACAACTGCCGCATGGCTGTTTATAGTTCCCTTTGCTTCCTCAACAACCCGTCACGATCATCCTCCTCATCGCCATCATCATCATCATCACCGCCATCATCATCATCATCATCACCATCACCACCATCATCATCACCATCACCACCATCATCATCATCATCTTCACCACCATCATCATCATGACCACCACCATCATCATCATCATCATCAGCATCATCATCATCATCATCATCATCATCATCATCATCATCATCATCATCATCATCATCATCATCATCATCATCATCATCATCATCATCATCATCATCATCATCATCATCATCATCATCATCATCATCATCATCATCATCATCATCATTTTCCTTTGACATCGACGCGAATCATGCACGTGCGCCTTTTGCGTTCCTTTCTTCGAGGGCACTCCTGACCCAAATTGTTTTGATGTGCGGAGGTACTGCCTTAGTCCCTCTTTCCTTCCTCTGTTCCAGATGTCTTCTTTAGATGCTCACGAGCATCGCATGCATTTAAATGGTTCGGGAAGGTTTTTAAGAAATATCCCCCAAAACAAAGTTTCAAATTCGTTCTCAGATCGTCTAATCCATTCTTTTTCATGGCTTTCAAGCACACATCATACACGTCTATTCTCCTGCCTAAACTACAACAACTGACTCACTCCACTACAAGGCCCCTAGACAAATCTCCCATGTCCAAAACTGTTCTCCTTGCTCGAATGAATTTCTCATTTTCCTTAACGTCTCGTTACTTCACCTGTACACCTATCAATTGAACAAATCTGACAGAAGAATGAAATACCTTGGTCATATCCTTGGACATCCAGACTCCCCAGAATTCAAGATTGCTTGCTGACTCTTCGGACCATGATATCCCAATTCGGAAGGCCCCAACAGCACATCGGCCAGAATTATCCTGCACAGAGGCCACCCATGAAGTCAAAGCATGTAGATCCACCCCTCCCCGCCCTGGAAAATTCTCCCACTCCTTCTACACACCGTTGACAGACTTCCTTATTGCTGAATCTAGACAGTTCTCCTGAACCAGTACGAAGAATCGGTACAATACAATGCATGAGCTACTGCGTCAACTCCGCCTTTTGCTTACAGCTGCAAAAGACAGGGAACTTTGGATTTTTGTCATTCCCAAAATTGAAAAAAACATGTACAAGAGGCATTCAAAACTGAAACCCTCTTAGGGATGCTGCTGGTGACACTACTGCTGACGTTTGGCCTATTCTGGGCTGCAGATCCCTTTGCAATAACATGTACCTAGGCTGCCTAACCTCTGTCATCTAACCTAATCTAATCTAAGATAGTCTGATGTAATCACGCGTAATCTAATTTAAGCAAACTACTGTAATGTAATCTGCTGTCATCTTATCTCATTAAATCGTATCCTATCCGATCCTATCTGATTCTATTTGATCCAAATTTGATCCTTTGTTATCCCATAAGATCCTATCTTATCCTATCTGATCCTATTTGATCCTTTCTTATCCCATAAGATCCTATCTGATCCTATTTGATCCTATCTGATCCCATCTATTCCTACTTGATCCTATCTGATCTTATTTGATCCTCTCTGATCTTATTTGATCCTATTCATCCCACAAGATCCTTTCTGATCCTATCTGATCTTGTCTGATCCTATCTGATCCTGTCTGATCCTATCTTATCCTATTTGATCCTATCTGATCCTGTCCGATCCTATCTTTTCGTATCTTATCCTTTTTGATCCTATCTGACCCTATCTGATCCTATCTGATCCTGTCCGGTCCCATCTTTCCGTATCTTATCCTATTTGATCCTATCCTATCCTATCTGATCCCATTTGATCCTTTCTTCTACTTGATCCTATCCTGTCCTATCCTATCCTAAATCTATCTATCTATCCTTTTTTTCTTTCTATCTATCTATCTATCTATCTATCTATCTATCTATCTATCCTTTTTTTCTTTCTATCTATCTATCTATCTATCTATCTATCTATCTATCTATCCTTTTTTTCTTTCTATCTATCCTATCTATCTATCTTATCTTATCTTATCTTATCTTATCTTATCTTATCTTATCTTATCTTATCTTATCTTATCTTATCTTATCTATCTATCTATCTATCTATGAATCTATCAATCCACCTTGTTCGTGTGCCTGTCTATCTGTTTGCTTGTCTGCCTGTTTCTCTATCTATATCGATGTGTACCATACTATCTTTGCAACTATGTAGGTGAACCTTCTTCCTGTTGTATCTACTTATCTAGAATCTGGCACTTGCCCTTTGAGATGTCTCAAATAGTTCCACTGGCTCCATTTTTTAGACTTGGGTGTCCGGAAATGCTTGTGGGGGGATATTTGGGCACCTCAAAAAGTTTTTGGATCATTCTGAGTATATACATCTCCACTGCTTCAAGACTGGACCCTGGTCACTGTCAAAAATTTACAAAAACAGATGGTTATGTCATAGAATTTGTAAGCAACATTTGGTTTTGCCAAACTCGCAAAAACACGAAAACAATTTGGCACTCGCAAGTGGTTCAACTCAGCCTGAAACAAATCGTAACGTCACATGTTTCAGGCGGGCGTGCCGACCTGACAGGGTGGCGATTCACATCACGACACATCATCCATTCGTTAGGCTTGCGTAAACGGAAACCCGCAACACGCAACGTGACACAGTTGGAATCCCGGGAGCTTCGGAGGAGCGGCAACGAAAGCTCGAACACGAGCTGAAGCAGTCTTGGAGGACTTCAGAATGTTCGTCCTCCCACCTGGAAGTGGTCCTGCGACACTGACGGAATTGAATCTGAGCAGCAGAGCAGATGAGGTCCGTGAAGGACCTTCTACCTATGCCCTAGCTGTTTTACCGGAGGCTGAATTCTATAAACCATAGATTG
This sequence comes from Symbiodinium kawagutii, assembly GCA_009767595.1. Taxonomy (NCBI): domain Eukaryota; class Dinophyceae; order Suessiales; family Symbiodiniaceae; genus Symbiodinium; species Symbiodinium kawagutii. The sequence continues at coordinate 401,225 of VSDK01023135.1, forward strand.
GACAATAAGAGGATATCAAAATCATTTATTGTGTTGCGGTGAACATTTGTTGATTTTGTTGCAACAAGGCGTTTACACAGTCTTCCACTGCAGCTCCACTGAGTTTGCAGGGTATTCTGTCATCACTTCTAAGAAACTGGAGCCAATGTCACTTGAACATTTTGGTCAAGATTGATGTGAAATCACTGCCTAATGACAGGGCCAACACCCCTGACAGCATTGCTGTTCCTCTCTTGCTTGGGCGAGGGGCCTGCCCTGTTGTGTAAGCCTCTAAATCATTCTACAACAGCATTGACCATCAACATTAGTTGATTATGAACAACCAAGTTCATTATGAACTACAGCCATTAATATTGACAACTTAGTTCATTCTGGGCCAATTCAATGTTGGTGTTAGTGAATCCATCGGCAATCCGAACAACACTTCGCATTTGGGCAAGTGGAAGGCGACTCCGCAACACTCAGATTTTGGAATGATTGATTACTGGCTGCGGCAAACGGAAAATGTTTCTGCTTCCTCAGCATATGTTGACGTAGACAGCGAGTTATGGTGCTACCGCACGCCCTGCACCCCACGAGTGAATTCTTGTAGAAGTCCATCGACCAGTCCCCGTGAGACCTGCAGATGCAGGGACCGGCGGCGACAGGGTGCACCTGCATAGAAGCAGTAGCAGTGATTGATCTAGGACGCGACTGCACACTTAAATCATAAGGCCGCAAGGCCGACATGTCGTTAAAAGCGCCTTTGGTTTCAGTGGCCCCAAACGACTTTCCAGGAAGGGTTTGGGTACAGTAGAAGTCCACAGTAATCCACAGTACATCTATATCTTAAGTCCGCACATCACTAAGGATCTTGAACGAGGGTATATCAAAGGATAGCAGTTTCGCTCTTATTGGCAGAACAGGCGCGGCGCATCGGCGCAGCTTGTAGGAGGAGATCTTGAGGCAAGGCCAGAGGTGGCATTGCGCAGGTCCTGCATGGCATTCACTCGTTCCCTCCGCTGTTTGCCCACGAACGAAGTTTGTTACACAATTTCAATGGTTCTTGACATAGGATACTCATTTGTTCACATATAAGGTCAGTTTCTATTTGTTCAGTGATGCATTGACATTTAGCAACATCTATGTACTGCCTTTGGTAGTACAGATGTGAACTCTCATACAATAATACATTGTATTCCGTAAACGGCTCGTTCTGGCACATTCACTTGATTCTATTTGACTTACCTGCCAGTACAGTGCAACCCTGTCCATTACACACAACTGAGGTTTCATTTGCCGGGGACCTGTTTGATTCGGAGTTGTTTAGTTCAAAGTAACCCCCGTCGACATACAGTCTGTGGGTTCGGAATGGTCTGGAACAAATACAACATTGGATTTGACATCCATTGCAATAGAAAAACTCATGGTCACTTAAAACGTCGGCAGCAGTAAAAGCATGGTTGCCCCGACATTCCGGCTGTCATGCGTGGCACCGTCTTCCTTGATTTCACTGTGCGGGTACCTGGTTATCCTACAAACTGTTTTGATAGCTCCCACCATTTGCATCCATGTGCCAACTTCATTCCGTAAACAGTACTCTTTGACACATTTGACAAGTGAGAAACCTTGATAAAGTCGTTCATCGGTGCCATGTTTCGGAACGTGTGTCACTTGATTGGTTTTGCAGTGGTCACTGCTCCACTGGTGGTCACCTATCCCCTTCGAGTTTGGTCGAGCTCCTGGTCTCCCGAGTTGTACCAAATCTTTTCCTCAAACCGGGGCTTTTTCGTGCTCTGGAATGGCAGCCCTTCATGTTTATCTCTTTGCACCCAAGACACATCATTCATCATGCCATTGTGCGGGCATATTAGAGTGTTTTCTTGATGAAACCATGCTGCTGCGATCCAGTGGAACGACACAGTCGAAGCACTGTACACATACCCCAAACTTTACCACATAGTTGAAAAATATGCTGTCATGTCTGCAGTGCCTACACTGTAGTCTCAGGGAATACTTTGGACCTGCTTCCGCCGCGGAAACCCATCACATATCTTTCACCGTATGCTTCACCAACACACACGCATCGTTTCAGATTTGCCAGTTTTTCCTCAGCATCCGCTAGGCTTCTTCGACAATACTGAAGTAGTGGGCAATTGGACGCTAATCATCGAAGGGCCAACAGATAGCTCTATTGCTTCACCAGTCGTCTCTTGGCGAAGTCCGGTCACTTCTTCCTTGCAGATATGCCATGGGTCAATATGAACCAACCAATCATAGTGGGATAATAATCAACAATCATAGGGAAAGCAATGATTAATGTTCGGGAAAGCTGGTACACATTGTTCCACTAGTTCTGGACACATTTGTTTATGCATCATGCCACCGAAAATGGTCAAAGCTATCATCCGTCGTGAAACTTATGACTTTAATGATGAATATGACATTCAAGGCATGCCAAGGCGATACAAGGCCAAGTTGGGTTCCAAGTTTAATAAGTAGCTTTTTGGACTATCCTAGAGCAACGTGTCTTCAAAGAAGCTTTAACCTGTTTTGTAATGACATAAGAATAGCATTCGACATATTTGCCCACCTGTTTGGTCAAGGGTCTAAAGGTTTTCTGTCGATTTCTCCTGCTTTCTCTCCGTGTCATCGTCCTGATCATCACGTTTGGGTGCAAAGGGAATCCATGGCAGATGCTGTGGATGAGACGGCCCAGATACCATCACAAACATTCACAAACATTAAATAAACATTTGGTTGAATCAACACGTTTTAGTGAGATAGGGTATTGCATTTTTGGATGTTTAATTCTTTGATATCCATTGATGTCATTCAACATAGATTGATCTGATTCAGGGAGCAGTGTTTTTATACAAATCCGGGTTTGGGTTCAGCAATACCAAGGGTCTGACTGGAAATCCTTGGGGTATAGATATCCCACATCTGTGTTCAGGCTGTGGTGAATCCATCCTTGACCCTGAGGGGTGAGCCTATGGCCAGGAAAGAAACATCTAGGGGTACCTTTGAAAAGGTCTATTTCCAAATCCCCCAAGGTATTGTTACACTGGACATGTTTGGATCCAGAGGGAATCCATTCTAGACCCTGTCAATGAAATTCAAAGGATACTATGAGTCAAAAAAAATGAAACAAAACATATCTGGACTAAAAGCAAAACATCACAACACGTCAAAAAACAGAAACCAGCAATCCTTTGAAGCTGGTTATATCCATTATAAGAGCCAGCCAATAAACAGCTTCCAAGAGAAACCAACAATCCAGGTTACCACGCAATAAGACCGCTTCAATAACCAGCAATCTTTTGGCGAAATGACTTGCAGCTCGTCAACCGAACTCCAAAAAATTGAAAAATCCGGGGTGGGGATCATTGCTTCAGACCGAAGCCCGCAAGATGTTACAAGAGGATCATTGCTTCAGACCCTGGTCGTTTACAACCCAAAAGTAGCAGAAAACTCAACAACTTGGGGAAGGAAGCCTTTCAACATTAGACTCATGATTTAGGGTCATTAAAACTCAGAGTCGCTCAGCCTTGTAGGGTGGCCGTGGGACAAGGCGCAACCTCCAGTGGTCCCAGGCACCCCTGCCAAGGCTGCAGGGGTCGGCGGATTGCACACGTGAATCTCACGTTTTTCTGTTTGGTGGTTTTATGTGGTTTTAAACATTTTTGTTTTAAGCAGTTTTTCATTTTCCCTAATTCTGGATTATGGTAATTCTAACATTTTATATTTTTTATTTTGCCAACTCTCAGGACCTAGTAATTATGGGCCAACCTAAAGTGGGTTCTAAGAACCACCCAGAACTTGGTAGCTGTTTACTGGGCCCATAGACTTGGGCTCTACTAATACTTATTAGGAAATGGCTGGTTGGTGTTGGTTGACTAATGGTTGAAACCAACATCCAGATATAGTTGCATTTTCACCATTTTTCACCAGGCCTATGTCCTGCGGCATGGGTAAAGAAGTGACAACAGTCATGTCAAAAGATGCTGATTCCTTCTTGATAGACCAGTTATATAGTCGGAAAGCCTTTTTGTCCTCAGGTGGCACATGTGTGACACTTGGTGTCAGGCGTCGTCTCTTACCTTCCCTTCCTGGCCACTCACGAGGTCTGGAGGGTGCAGCTCCAAGAATGCGAGCAGCCAGAAGAGGAGGAGCCGCCACTAGAAGAGGAACCGCCAGTAGACAGACCCTTGGAACGATTTCAGCAATCCACGGGGAGGTTTCAGCTGAACTTGTGAGCAGAGATGCGGACAAAAAGATACACAATACATCTTCGTGGCCACCAGTTGAAACAGCCGGCGGTCGAGCCACTTTGGGGTTTATGGATTGTTCAGCTCGTATCTTAGGAGCCACGTCAAACAACTGTTGGTCATCAACATTCATCTAGATGGTGGTTGGTTGGTTGTTTCAAATAGATTTTTGAATTTTGAGTCTTTATTTCTGGGAGGTTAACAGAGTACATATTTGGACAGCTCATTTGCTGAATCACTACTCGGATCCTAGTAGAGAACTTGTCAACTATTGTTGGAATCTTTGACCTGTTTTACGGGTGAACTTTGCATTTTTGAGTACAGACTGAATGGATTTTTCAAGTCGTCCAAAGTCACTTGGTTGATTCTTGCGAAATTTTGTTAGAGGTTATCATTTACTACCTTCAGCTTCAGCTCAAATCAAATTACCAATTGTTGGCTACTCTGCAATTTTCTGCTCCCGACGGCCAAGGCTGTGATCTTGATACAGAGGGGCTTACTAACAGCGACGTTGAAGCTTGCGCTTTGCTTAGTGATATTTGCAGGATTTTTTTTTAATTGAGGCCACACTCTCATGTATGGAAGAAACATGCCAGAGCCTTGCAACACAATGATATATTGTGTATGATTCTGACACTTGCGAGAGCTTGTGAGCCATGATGGGTGATGTATTTTGTTCACTTACAGAGATTTATATAGATTTATATACTCTATTCACATCTATTCACCTCAGCAGAGAATACTGTATCTGAACAGAGACCTTGCTCACATTCATCAGGTCTCAGGGGACCCAATCTGAACATGTCCTGATGTGTTTTGAGCTTCTCAGAGACTTTCCACGTTTTTAATTTGTTTTTCCATGTGTTCACACTTTGTGGGGGTTGAGCCTCGGGGGGTGGCATACAGCATCAGTCACCGAGCAAGCTGCTTCGCTGGACTAGCTTTGAATGGTTGGTTATGGTTGCTTCATGAGCTCACTTGTTTATCTTGTTTCACTTCTCGTCGTTCCACTGTTGCGAGACTCGGATCAATAAAACAGTTCGAGTGTTTGGGGTTTTGAACCAGTGATGTTGACATATCAATGTTTGTAATTAGCCGATGGTAGTGACAGCCTGGCCTCGCGGTGTCGAAGAGTCAGACTTGAAAGCATCTTCTGTGTGCTTCGGACCTAGGAACGTCCCACTCCAAAGTCGGTAGATTCTTTGATGTTTGAGCCAATTCAGTCGGTAAGCACCATCACCATCCAGTGTTTCAGGCGTTGTTGTTGCTGGGGGACTCAACAACATTCAACTAGCAAGTCAGTGTGGCACAGCTGAGGTTGGCCAGATCTTCGGTGATGGGCTAACGCCGAAACTTTGCGGCATGACGAGCTTGTCGGAAGTCAGATTTTCATGATGCAGGCATGATAGACGATGCTATTGATGATAGATATTGCCTGTAGATGTCGGTCAATGTCCGTAAGCCTCAATGTTTTCCCGAATGCAACGTTGGTCGAAATTCAAGATGTTCAGGTTTAATACGCAGAAATCAAGTGTTGCTTCCCCCTGGACATTGTTGAGCATGTCCAGGTAACACTGGTGACAAGGTGCCCAAGGCTTCTGCTGACTCTTTGCCTTGCCCCTGTGTGTTCGTCTCCTACTACCCCTCCTGCGTCTCCTGAACTTGTCTCTATCGACGCATGTCTATATACAATTCTATACATGTCTGGTGTTTATTTCTGTTTGAATCTTTAAAGAGCAAAAGCCAAGAACTGAAAACATGATGAGCTGAGCGTTTGGGAGAACCTTGTCACAATGAGGTCAACATCTCCAAGGTAAACTACTCTGGGGTCACATGTTATGTGATTGACGCATTGTCAGATGCAAATGAGGACATCTCTTGACGCCAGGGGATCCAAGCAGTCCTGGTTGAGGAACTGAACCTGTGGAATTGCGTACGTCTGTACTTTAACAACTATGTTTTGTTTGGTTCAGCAACTCCGCTACGTCTATTTTTTGGGATCCGGTCCAGCGGGTCATTTTGTTCTCCTGCACTGTTCGTTGTCTTGTGGGTGTTGTTTCTGTCTGTTTGCCTGTCCGAGGATGTCCGAATGTTTCTTCTTGGACCCAGTTCTGTATTTTGTTTTTTCTTATCTTTCGGATTCTTTCGGTGCATGAGTGTCTTTTGAAAACCGATCTTACTAATATCCCCAATCGTTTGTTCTCCTTTTGTTTTGTTTGCTCTGGAGGATTTGTTCTTGTTTGCTTCCCTTTGCTTGCTTGCTGGCTGGCTGGCTCCCCTGATGGTGGTGTAGCAGTAGTACCTGGCGGAGCAAGCAGTACATGGCAGTACGATCCAATTGCACAGAAGCAGGGCATGAGATTTCTTTGTTTTCTGGCACTCATTACCGTAGATAATGTAGATAGATCCCATGCACACCATTAAAACCCGCTTGAAAGGCTACCATGACATTCTGCATCGAAAGGGTCAGGATGAGATTTGATCCAGTTTTTTATTTTGGGTGCAAGGGTATGTTGTTTTGCTTGGAACTGTATACGCTTTTGTTCAGCAAAAGGATGTCACTACAGAAACTGAAGTGGCATTTGATGATTCTTGATCACGCTGCTGGCAGCTCAGGGGTGCAAGGAGCAACATTTCGGTGCCATTTTCTCTCAGCCCTTCTGTGGATGGGTGCTGCATAAACAGTGGCACGGAAGAAATCGGAAAGAACCAGCAGATTTTCTCCTTCATCGTCCCGTTGCTTGATTTCAAGCGATGCCAAGTGTGGTCCTTGCATGTTGTTGGTATGATTGCTGCTGCAATCTGCTCATAGTGCGAGAAGTTCCATGGTGTGTTGCTGTCTGAAACATGGTTGGTTCAATTAGTCACGATGGTCAAGACTTTTCGTTGGGCTGAGCGGCGGGTTGAAACCAAACTTGTTTTTTTCAGATTCTGTTTTCTTTGGCCCATATGGGTGTTTATTAAATTTGGGACCCCCCAAAATGTTTGATTTATTCATAGATGATGATGATTTATACTACTGTTTATACATGTTTATACTGCGTCCCCTATTTTGAGAAGCCTCCACAGGGTTCCAAGGTCTCCGGTTTCATGAGCTCGGAAGTGTGATGCCAAATCTGACCTCTCTCCTTCTCTCCTTCTTTTCTTTTGTCTCCCTCTCTCATCCTCTCTCCCTCTCTATCTCAGTTTCTTCTTGTTTTTTCCTGAGTTTCTTTCTTTATTCAGATCAGGTAAGTGGTTTTAAACATCATTATTGGGTCTTCCGTGATCTTCCGTGGTATCAACAAATGGTTGGTTGGTTGACCAATATTTTTCACAACCACCAGTGTTCTTTCTTTCTTAAGGCATGCGGCAGGCCGACAGACTGCCACAAATCGAAACCTTTAAGTTGGGGAAGTGGTGTTGTCAACTGCTGCTTGTGTCCATAGATTGGCATGATATTCTGCCTGCAGATTACTGCGGACCCTGGCCTTGTTTGGTGTTTCGTGTGGTAATATGTCCACGGCTTATTGTGGAGTTATGTACATAGAATGAATAGGGGCTGTGTATCTTGTGCAGGTTCCTCTGCATCTATTGCCGTACATTTTTGCATATAGACTTACGGACATCATCTCCCTCTCAGGCCAACCATTGTTTTGTCTAAGACTTGCCACAGACGGGGATCCAATGCTCCAAACCTCCAATCCTCCATATACTGCCATTGCTCCAAACCACCAAGGAAAGGAAGGACATGAAGGGAACAAGTGATCTCAGCCCCTCCTCCTCCAGACACATTTGCCGCCCAGGGTCAACGACGGAGCTGACCTCCTCCTATTCCAGACAGGACGTTTGTGCATCCGGACGGTTGTCCATCAACGGAGAGGTTTTGCTTCCATTTCGGAGGGGTTCAGATGCTAAGCCAATTGTCATAATGTCAACCTGAATCCGAATTTCTGTTTGCGTATGTCCTTGGGGTTGAAATTTTCTCCAAGATACTGTAATGCCCTCAAGCATTTCCTGCTGCCCTACCATAATCATTGCTTTTAACACCATACTGATCATTCTGGACCTCATATAAAATCAGCAGACTTCTTTTGATTTGCAAAGGCAACAATGACTGCAGTAGGTCTCCTGCTTGCTATACCAAGCCGATCTCATTGGCCAAATTGATGTACAAACTTCTTGCCATTCTCCTGCAGCTTAGGCTATCTAAAGCTGTAGAAATACCTACCTCCAGCCCCAGCAATGTAGAGCAATAGGTCACTCTGCAGTCCCCTCTTCGTGTTTAGGAGGCTCACTTAAATGTTGAAGCAAATTCATTTTCCCTCTACATACGATTTCTTGACTGGTCTCAGGCTTCTGATTCCATTGGCCATGCTCAACGCGCTGCCCTCCTCAGGTATGGGGTCCCCTGGAAGCTATCATGTCATTGCGCCACAAAAGTCTTTGTGTCAGACCTGAGCATGGGCATTCCCCAGCACTTTCTAGCCATCAAGCAAGGATGTCCACTGAGTCCTTATTTTCTCATTACAATTCTTTTTGCCCTCGCTTGTGACCTCAATGAAGTTTTCTCCGCAATTTTTCCCCACTAATTTGGACTTTCTCTTACCACAATCCAACCGCTGACAAAGAGCCGATGATATAGTCCCCATCTCAAGGGCGCAGCTCTCACAAGGATTCACCTACTTGTACTGCAACACTTTGCCTCTAGAACGGGCAGTGGGTTCAAATTTTATCCCCATTGTGTCCCTCCTTTGGTTGGCCTTCGGTCATGCCTGGTGGTGCAATAAATCATCAACAACATCAACCTTGTCCTTTGCATCCTCAAGGCTTGTCTATATTCACCTTCATCATTCACCATCAGTCATTTGTTTGTTTCTTTATCATTGTGGCCGTTGCCACCCTGTAGAATTATCCATCATTACTGTTGTCATCATGTACGGAGCCTCAGCACACACACACACATGCACCGTATATTTATATGTATTTACATGACCACATATACAATACATATATGCACACTTACGCATGGATGTTTAATTCCCCCTGCTCCCTCAACAGTCCATCATGATCATTATCATCTTCTTCTTCCTCCTCCTCCTGCTCCTCCTGCTCCTCCTCCTCCTCCTCCTCATTATCATCATCATCAAAATCATCATCATCATCATCATCATCATCATCATCATCATCATCATCATCGTGTTCCTCTGATCGCGACGGTCATAAGCATGTTTGCGCTGGGCCTAAAGTTCCCTGTCCCTGTTCCCCCAGGCCAATCATGCACTTGCACCTTTTGTGCTCCTTTCTTTGACAACACTCCTGACCCAAATTGTCTTGACGAACCTTGTGCGAAGGTACTGTGTCATTCCCCCGCTTCCTCCCCTGATCCAGCTCCTGCCCAAACTAGAGCACTCACTCCACTGCAAGGCCCTTAGACAAATCTCCCATGTTCAAAACCGCTGTCCTTGCTCGAATGAATTTCTCCTTTTCTTTGCTTATCGTCTCGTTACTTCACTTGTACCCCTATCAATCGAAAAAACCTGCTAGAAGAATGAAAGACCTTGGTCATATCCTCGGACATCCTGATTCTGCAGAATTCAAGATTGCTTGCCGCCGCTTAGGACCTTGAATTCCCAATTTGGAAGATGTGCCCCAACAGCGCATCGGCCAGAATTATCCTTAGCAGAGGCCATCCATGAAGTCAAAGCGCATAGATCCACCCCTCCTCGACCTGTATGTTTTTCCCACTCCTTCTACACACCGTTGACGGACTTCCCCATTGCTGAATCTAGACAGTTCTCCTGAACCAGTACGAAGAATCGGTACAATACAATGCATGAGCTACTGCATCAACTCCGCCTTTTGCTTCCAGTTGCAAAAGACAGGGAACTTTGGATTTTGTTCATTCCCAAAATTGAAACAATAACGTACAAGAGGCATTGAAAGCTGAAACCCTCTTAGGGGTGCTGCTGGTTACACTACTGCTGAAATGATAATCCGGTGTATATGGTCATCCATTCTGGCCCGCGTTAGGAAACCCTTGAACACCAGCAATGCGAGGGTTTGCTCCGGAGGAGCAGCGGGGAATGCAACGAAAAGTGCACTACCTCAAGTCACGGACTTTAGAATGTTCGTGATCTTCACCCCACCCTCTGGTGCTGCGACACAGACGGAATTGATTCTGAGCAGCACAGCAGATCAGGTGCGTTATGCCTTCTACCTATGCCCTAGCTGTTTTACTGGAGGCTGAATTCTATAAACCATAGATTGGACAATCAGAGGATATCAAAATAATTTTTGGGTTGCGGTGTCATTTTGCGTTCATCTTGTATTCAAAACATTTGTTGCAACAAGGCGCTTACACGGTCTTCCCCTGCAGCAGCTCCACTGAGTTTGCAGGGTATTCTGTCATCACTTCTAAGAAACTGGAGCCAATGTCACTTGATCATTTTGGTCAAGATTGATGTGAAATCATTGCCTAATGACCGGGCCAACACCCCTGACAACCTTGCTGGTCCTATCTTTCGTGAGCCAGTGGCCTGCCCTGTGGTGTAAGCCTCCACTGACAACATTGCTGTTCCTATCCTTCGTAGGCCAGTGGCCTGCCCTGTGGTGTAAGCCTCTAAATCAATATTGACCATCAACATTAGTTGATTGTGAACAACCAAGTTCATTATGAACTACAGCCATTAAGATTGACAACAACTTAATTCTAAACTAATTCATTGTCGCTGTTGATGAATCCATCGGCAATCCGAACAACACGTCGCATTGGGGCAAGTGGAAGGCCACTCCGCAACACTCAGATTTTGGAATGATTGATTACTGGCTGCACCAAACAGAAAATGTTTCTGCTACCTCAGCATATGTTGTTATAAAAAGCGAGTTATGGTGCTACCGTGCCCCACGAGTGAATTCTTGTAGAAGTCCATCGACCAGTCTCCGTGAGACCTGCAGATGCAAAGACGGGCGGCGACAGGCTGCACCTGTATATAAGAAGCAGTAGCAGTGATTGATCTAGGACGCGACTGCACACACCTAAATTATAAGGCCGCAAGGCCGACATGTCGTTAAAAGCGCCTTTGGTTTCAGTGGCGCCCAAACGACTTTCCAGGAAGGGTTTGGGTACAGTAGAACGTTCCTTGACTTCCCTTGTGAAAGAGTACAGTATAGTTCACAGTACATCTATCTTGAGTCCGCAGTTCACTAAGGATCTTGAACGACGCAATCGCACAGGACGGCGGTTTCGCTGTTACCGGCAGAACAGGCGCAGCGGCGCAGCGGCGCAGCCTGTAGGACTTGAGGCAAGGCGAGACGTTGGCCTCAGCCATTCTGGCTCCACTTACCTTTGACCTGTACTGCCTTTGGTAATCCACATGTGAACTATATACAGTAATTATGTACAATATGTTCCCTGAACGGCTTGTTCACGCACATTCATTTGATGCTATTTGACTTACATACCAGTACAGTGCAGCCCTGTGCATTACATGCAACTGAGGTTTCATCTGCCAGGGACCTGTTTGATCTGGAGTTGGTTAGTTCAAAGTAACCTCCGTGGAGATACGGTTCTTGGGTTCGGAAGAAGTACAACATTGGATTTGACATCCATTGCATTAGAAAAACTCATGGTCGCTTAAAACGTCGGCAGCTGGAAAAACATGTTTGCCCCAACATTCCAGCTGTCATGCACGGCACAGTCTTCCTTGATTTCACTGTGAGCCTACGTGATTATACTACAAAGTGTTTTGATAGCTCCCACCATTTGCATCCATGTGAGAGAAAGGCTAAGCTCTCGGTAGTTCACTTTAGTCTTCGGCTGGAATATCTTCAGGAAATGGCTCCAGGACCTGTAAAACGATATAGTGAACTCCCAAAAACGATAACGTAAGAGAACCTAAGATAACTTAAGAGATTCAACCTTTTAAGAAATCCAGATTTGTTCTAAAGCACCCAGAGGTTTGGAACGATAAGCAGAATGATAACGAAACGATAAGCGGATTTTCACAAAATGTCTTTCATGAGTTGCCCATCGGGCCCATCCAGTAATGATGCGTTGAAATCGGTTGTGTGAAAGGCTTATGACCACGCCAGACTCAACAATTTGTTGCTGACACCAGCGCAGCATAATCATCCAGGCAAAGCCAGAGAGTGGTATCCAATAGAATGACCTGAACATAGAAAGTTGTATAAATGGAAACAAGAAATTGAGACACGGCAGATGATGACCTGGAAGCATGAAAGTAATTGACTGCGCATCAAGAGTGTGGTGGGAGGGTATCCAATATCACCAAACATTGGGAAACGATATAGTGAACTCCAAAGAACGAGAACAATTGAGAAAATCCGCGATTTTAGTTGAGGTTTTGCCGCTCGCTCATGTGCCAACTGCATTCAGATTACTCTTTGACAAATTTGACAAGTGAGGAACCTTGAGAAAGTCGTTCATCGATGCCATGTTTCAGCAGGTGTGTCACTTGTTTGGTTTTGCAGTGGTCATCCCCTGTGAGTGTCTCGATGAGATCCTCCGCTCCAGAGTTGTACCAAATCTGCTGAAAGCACTCCTTTTGGGGCTTTGGAATAGCAGCCCTTCATGTTTATCTCCTTGCACCCAAAGTGGCATTCATCATGCCATTGCGCGGGCATATTGGAGTATTTTCTTGATGAAACCATGCTGCAGTCCAGTCGAACGACTCAGTCGAGGACTGCATTAATACTGGAAGTTTTATGAAATATTTGGAAACAATATGGTTGTTCCTCAAACTAGGGGACCCAAGGAATGGTTGGTTTACTACTATAAACGGTTCATATTGGATGATTTAGGGGTGCCAAAATTTTGTGAACCCCCCCATATGCTGTCATTTCTGCAGTGTCTACGCTGGAGTCTCAGGGAATACTTTGTCCAAAGCCTGATGCGAGCATCGTCTTGGTTTTGTAACCGTGACATATGAGCAGAGTTTTTTTAAAGCTAATTCAGAATCATAAAGGACTTAATCTGGAGATGTGTTGCGTAGGCAACCAATGGGGTCGAACTTTTTGCCATGATGGTTATATTCATTCATTCACCAATGAAAAGGGATACACCCCTAAATGCAAGAAAACCCATGCTGGCGTAGGCAAAAACAAACATCATATATATATATATATATTTATATTTATATTTATATAAAATACAATGTGCGTAGGCCGGGCGTAGGCAATAGTTAAAGATGAGTCCTCGCGTAGGCTGGCGCTGTGGTGGCGTAGGCAGGCGTAGGCTCCAGCGTATATAGGCATGTAAAAATCATAAGGGCCCAAACATTCAAAAAAAACGTTGCTCAAATGATTTTTCAAAACATCATTTACTGTGCCACCTGCTTCCGTTGCGGAAACCCAGCACATCTTTCACCGTATGCTTCACCAACACGCACAAATTGTTTCAGATTTGCAAGTTTTTCCTCAGCATCTGCTAGGCTTCTTCGACAATAATGAAGCAGTGGGCAATTGGACCCTAATCGTCGAAGCGCCAGTGGACTACTCTATTCGTGCACCAGTTGTCTCTCGGCAAAGTTCGTGGGTTCGTGCAGACATGGCTATGGCTATGGGTCAATATGAACCAACCAATAATAGTGGGATAAGCATCAAAAATCACAGGGAAAGCAATGCTTAATGCCCGTGAAAGCTGATACACCTTGTTCCACTAGTTCTGGACACATCCGTTTATGCATCTTCCCACTGAAAATGGTCAAAGCTATCATCCCCCGTAAAACTTATGACTCTAATTATGAATATGACATTCAAGGCATGACAAGGCCATGCAAGGCCAAGTTGGGTTCCAAGTTTTATAAGTAGCTTTTTGGACTATCCTCGAGCGACTTGCAGTGTCTTCGAAGAAGCTTTTACCTGTTACTTATGTGATGACATAAGTTAGTATTCAACATATTTGCCCACCTGTTTGGTCAAGGGTCTAAAGGTTTCCCGTCGATTTGTCCTGCTTTCTCTCCGTGTTATCGTCCTGATCATCACGTTTGGGTCCAAAGGGAATCCATTGCAGATGCTGTGGATGAGACGGCCCAGATACCATCACAAACATTAAGTAAACATTTGGTTGAATCAGCAAGCTATACGGTAGTGAGATAGGCGATAGGCTTTACTATTTATGGATGTTTAATTCTTTGATATCCATTGATGTCATTCAACATAGATTGATCTGATTAAGGGAGTAGTGTTTTTATACAATTCGGGGTTTGGGTTCAGCCATACGAAGGGCCTAAGATATCCCACATCTGTGTTCAGGCTGTGGTGAATCCATCCTTGACCCTGAGGGGTGAGCCTATGGCCAGCCTATGGCCAGGAAAGAAACATCTAGGGGTACCTTCGGTCTATTTCCGAATCCCCCAAGGTATTGTGGGAGAGGCATCTAAGAAAAATTGGATGCATCAAAAACAAAATTGGGATGCATCAAACAAAAAGAAAATGCAAATCCCCCAGTAAAGGTAAAGAAAAAAAGAAAGGAACGAAGGGAGGAAGCAAGGAAGGAAGGAAGCAAGCAAGCAAGCAAGGAAGCAAGCAAGCAAGGAAGGAAGACAGGAAGGAAGCGAGCAAGCAAGCAAGGAAGGAAGGAAGAAAGGAAGCAAGCAAGCAAGGAAAGAAGGAAGGAAGCAAGCAAGGAAGGAAGGAAGAAAGGAAGGAAGGAAGAAAGGAAGGAAGCAAGCAAGCAAGGAAAGAAGGAAGGAAGCAAGGAAGGAAGGAAGAAAGGAAGGAAGGAAGAAAGGAAGGAAGCAAGCAAGGAAGGAAGGAAGCCAGCAAGAGGGAATGAAGGAAGGAAGGAATCTTTGTTTTTGCGATGCGCTTCGCTGGGGATGCGCTGCGCCCTCCCCCCTGATCTCCCCCTCCCGACCTGGTTGAAAGTCATTTTGTTTGATCCCTATCATTTTTTTTGATCTTCTTTGTCTTCCATAAGTGCTGCGTTTCCACAGGTTTTTGGAGACCTCAATTTTTTTTGATGCATCCCATTTTTTTGATCCTTAGTCGCCATTTTTTTGATGATCCCATTTTTTTGATCCATCTGTCAGGTATTGTGACACTGCACATGTTTGGATCCAGAGGGAATCCATTCTTGACCCTGTCCATGAAATTCAAACGATATTATGAGTCACAAAAAATGAAACAAAACATATCTAGACCAAAAGCAAAACAGCACAACACGTCAAAAAACAGAAACCAGCAATCCTTTGAAGCTGGTTATATCCATTATAAGAATCAGCCAATAAACAGCCTCAAGCAGAAACCAACAATCCAGTTACAATAAGACTGCTTCAATAACCAGCAATCCTTTGGCGAAATGACTTGCAGCTCGTCAACCGAACTCCAGAAAATCAAAAAATCAGGGGTGAGGATCATTGCTGACCGAAGCCCGCAAGATGTGACAAGAGGATCATTGCAAAAACGACCCTGATCGTTTACAACCCAAAAAGTAGCAGAAAACTCAACAATTTGGTTCCCAATTTGGTTCCCAAGGAAGCCTTTAGAACCATGATTTAGGGTCGACACTAAAACTCAGAGTCGCTAAGCCTTGGTGCTGTGGGACTAGGCGCAGGGGAACCTCCGGTCCCAGGCACCCCTACTGCTAGAGCAAGGGGCGGATTACACGGTGTTTCTCAAGTCATAGGGAACGCCCAAAATGGTTGGTTCATCACTATAAATTTATAAATGACTATCAACATGGATGATTTGGGGGTACCCCTCTTTTAAGAAACCACCACATGTATATTTGATTGGTGGTTTCAACACTTTTTTACTTTCCCCTAGCACTCATTAACAAATGGTTGGTTGACTAGTAATTTCCATAGGGGTTGAAACCACCAACATAGTAGCCTTTTCACCAGGCCGATGTCCTGCGGCATGGGGAATGAATAAGTTGTACAGAAGTGACAACAGTCAAAAGATGCTGATTCCTTCTCGATAGACCAGTTATATAGTCGGAAAGCCTTTTTGTCCTCAGGTGGCACATGTGTGACACTTGGTGTCAGGCGTCGTTTCTTACCTTCCCTTCCTGGCCACTCACGAGGTCTGGAGGGTGCAGCTCCAAGAATGCGAGCAGCCAGAAGAGGAGGAGGAGCCGCCAGTAGAAAGACCCTTGGAACGACAGCAAGCCACGGGGAGGTTTCAGCTGAACTTGTGAGCAGAGATGTGAACAAAAAGATAGAAAATCTTTATCACATCTTCGTGGCCACCAGTAACAGCCGGCGGTCGAGCCACTTTGGGTTTATGGATTGTTCAGCCCCTATCTCAGCAGCCACATCAAACAAATGTTGGTAGTGATTGGCTCCATGATGATCCTGTACTCGGTTACAAGATGTTACAAAGCATATGGTGGTTTCTCAAAATAGGGGACCCCCAAAAATAGCTGGTTTATTACTATAAATGGCCAGTAATGATGATTTAGGAGTACCCCTATTTTGAGAAACACCTATATAAGATCATATAAGTAGGTCTTCAAGAGTCTTCAACTGAATCTCTGGGAGGCTTGCAGGGTACATATTTGGACCGTTTCTTCTGCTGAATTCCTACATTATCTGCACGAATCCATCATGACTCATGACATTTGATCCTAGTAGAGAGCTTGGAAGCTACGGTTTTGGTTTTGCTGGGTTATTTGACATGTTTTAAAGGTGAACCAAAAATTGTAGGGAATGTGCAAGTCATCCAAAATGACTTGATTGATTTCTTTTTCTTGGATCCTCAAATAGAATGACCAATTGTTCGCTGCTCCGCCAGTGCCTGCTCAAACAATGGCTAAGGCTGTGAAGCTGATGGCGTTGTGAAACTTATCAATAGCGACGTTGAAGCTTGGGTTTTGCTTAGTGACACCGGCGGTGAGCATTTATTTGAGGCCACGGAGTTTCTATATAATAGAAAGAAAAGTGTGAGGCCTTGGAAGAAAAAAAACATTTCATGGTAGTGTTTAGGAGGAGTCTAATAGCTGACTTGCGTGTAGGTCACAATGTGTTACTATAGATTGAATATTTTATGCAATTCTTCCCTAGAATTCTCCCATGCATCAGAATCTCATAGATTCCGACGGATGTAAGGGAGATGAACCACAACATTTAGAAGTTTCGATTTGAATAGATTCTCAGGCACAGTGACCCAACCTGATATTAGTTCAAAGGGATCATCAATGAATGATGTGTCTTCAAGGTGTTTGCTCACATTTTGCCCGCACTCAGCATTGACAATTTTTCCGGGCGAGTTACTGAACCTGTCTCAAAAAAGTGATATCATGAAAACAAAAAAAAATGGCAGACGGTAGACCCATATTGAAAGGCAACCCCTTTCATCAACATGGATCCAATCTTTACAGTGCCCCAACCGGGCCAGTGCAGGGCCGAGTCAGAGACTTCGCAAGATCCTGTGAGGTATTTTGGCTCCCGCACAGTAGGTGGTTGGAGTCCAAAGTTGGTCGGTAAATTTCTATTGAGGAAGGAATTCGATTGCATCAGTGATTCAGGGTTACCCACTACGTTAGGCTTTTGTTGCTGACGGGCTCAAGAAGATTTAGGAAGTAGCAAGTCAGAGTGGCACAGCTAAGGTTGGCCAGAGATTCGATGATGGGAACGAGGAGGAGAAACTTGGCGGCATCAATGATCAGCTTGTTGAAGTCAGATTCAAACGATTCAAGTCTAATAGATGACGCTGTTGATGCTAAACATTTCCTGTAGATGTCAGATGTTGGTCGATGTCCGTATGAATTCACGTTTTCCCAAATGTAAGACTGGTTGGAATATGTTGGAATTCAAAGAAACTCAAGATGTGCAGAAATATGCAAAAATCAAGTGCTGCTTCCGCCTGGGCAATGATAAGCATGTCAAGGTAACATTCTTGTGACTCCACGCAAGGTGACATGATGACAAAGGCTTCCAGCTGTTTTACTCCGCCTGCCTGTGTGTGCCCGTCCCTCGTACATCTCCTGAGTCTCCGTGAACTTGTCTCCATCAACATATTTCATTCATTTGTTTGTCATGCAGTGTCTCTTTGTCCAGTCTATCATTTTCGAATCACTTCCAGTTCCGTCAAGCAGGTTCGACAAACCAACAGCTCAACTTGAACATGATGATTATTTGAAGAACCCTCGCGGGTGCGCGACCCTATGGCCCAAGCCTCCGCCCTGAAGATGATAAGAACTCTGCAGGACATGCGCAATGTGATTGTTTGGACATGAGGAAACGTTGGGGGCTGTTGCAGCCAGGGGGAAGTTTGGCGCCTTTTGAAGCGATCGAGGTGCAGTTCAGCAGCGCTCAGAAACGCCGGTCCAACATCCACGATTCAGCCACTCCACATTTGTAGTGTTGAGGAAGTACAGTCCGGCCGGT
Organism: Symbiodinium kawagutii; assembly: GCA_009767595.1. Lineage (NCBI taxonomy): Eukaryota > Dinophyceae > Suessiales > Symbiodiniaceae > Symbiodinium > Symbiodinium kawagutii. Next base: position 419,808 of record VSDK01023135.1, read on the forward strand.
TCAAGAAGGGCGAGGGGTCGTTTGTACAGTGGTCTCTTAGGCTTGTTGGAAGCCATTGATAGGAAAGCAATATTGCTTCTCAAGATGCTGTTGGTTGCATCACACATTATTGGGAGATCAGGGTTTGGATGTCACGGCAGCATTTTTTGTTTGCGTCAGCTAGATCTTTGTTGCAATGGTGGAAGGTTTTGGCCCAATGAATCTGTTGAGTGGATGTGCAACCCTAATGCTCCCATGTCCCCATGTCCCCCACCAATCGCAAAGGTCTGAGTAAATGTGTGCCCTAGTGTCCCCATGTCCCCATGTCCCCATGTGTCATGTTTCCCCCCATCAACCTCAAGGGTTTGAGTGGATGTGCAATCCTAATGTCCCCATGTCACTCAACCCTGGAGGTCTGAGTGGATGTGCATGATGTGCAACCCTAATGTCCCCATGTCCCTTGTTCCCCCCATCAACGCGAAAGGTTTTCGTGGACGAAAAGCAGCTTTTAAACACGACAAACCAGGTTCCTGAAGGAACGGCAAGGGAGTCACTTGCGCACATGAAAAGCGGTCACGTGTTTGCACAACTAGGGTTGATGGATCTTTGGGTTGGAGGGGCGCTGGATCTCCATTTGGTAAGTTTCCGAACCAATGTTCCGAACATGACTGTGAATTATATAGTTTCTGAACCGCACCCCGTCGTGTCTTTTGTTGTAGTGTTTTCGTTGAGCTGGTGATTTTCTTGTGGTGATTCTGGTGTGCCGGTAATTTGTGGTGATTTTGTTGTGCCCTTGATTCTCTTCTGGTAATTTTGTAATGTTTTTTGCTCTGGTGTTTTTCTTCTGCTGATCCGTTGTAGTGATGATTTTCTTGTAGTGATTTTGTGTGGTGATTTCGTCGTGGCGGTCATTTTGCCCTTGTGATTTTGTGGTGCTTTTGTTTTCGTCGCACTGCGTCCTATACGCGCAAATGTCTCCCTACGGCTTCTACAGGCTTGGAATCTTCCGCCCCGGCCTCGTGCAGGTACTTGTCCTCCTGCCAGGAGCAGAAAGAAGAGTATGAGGAGTAGTAGCGGGAGCAGAGATAATGAGAACAGGAGTTGCAGCAGCAGGAGCAGCAGCAGGAGCCAGAGTAGGAGGAGTAGGAGGAGTAGGAGTAGGAGAAGAAGTAGCAGTAGCAGTAGTGGTGGTGGAGGTTTAGTTGTAGGAGTAGGGGTAGGAGGAGAAGTGCCACCTCCTGGAACAAGCAGTAGCAGTAGCCTTTTTTTGTAACGGGAGTAAAGAGGGGCATGAAATTTGCGCGGGGTACCGGCGGCCGTGTCCGGTCCATCGGTACATTGAACACAACTAGCAGCTGTGCTGGAGTGGAATTCGGTGTTGCAGCTACAGAGTCGCGTAGATTTCTGAATGGTTTTGTGTCCCGTATTGCTGTATCTCAGTTTGGGATGCATGGCGCAACACACGTTGCCATGAAATGAAGACCTGTCCTGAAAAGGTGCCGTAACATTTATGCATTGCATCGAAAGGCGGATGGGATTTGATCCAATCCTTCTCATTGGTTTTTGGGTGTGCAACAACTGTATTGCATTTGATGTATAATCCCAGTATGATAACCAGAATCAGCGAGCTTTAAATACAATCATAATAACTCTCCAAACGGCGCTGGTTGTTGAAATGCTTCGCTCGCACCACAGCTCAGGGCATTTGGAGTCGGCAACATTTCAGTCCCATTTGCGTTCTTTACGTTCACTCCAGCTTTGCGGCCGTGCTGCGTCGACAACTTTATCCAGGGTTCAGACCAATTCAATTTTCTCGTCCCGGTGCGTGATTTGCCACTCGGACATTGTGCGGAGATTCCGGAACTGCTCACATGTCATTTATGCGTTGTTGCAGCAAATTTACGACACATAATGTTCTGCAGGCTGAATCATGGTTGGTTCAACTCCTCACAAGCGCGACAAGTTGTCGTTGGGCTAAGCTGCTTGGAACCAACAGCTGGTCAGTCAGTAGTGTTTTTATTAAATGTTGAGACAGGGCTCCAAAATATTTGCTTCATTAGATCTGAAACAGAAATGATGCCACATTTGACCAATTGAACATAATTGGACATTTTGATTGGAAACTGCCATTTGAGTAACAATGTAAGTCCGGAAGTGTAATGCTTCTCTAGTTGAGACTCAGGTGCATGGCAACATAATTTGTTTCATGCCCCCAAGATGTTGGCGTCCCAACTGAATCAATCGCACGACGTGTGACGGACAGGACGACTTCGGGGAGTTTCAGGAATGGCATGGTAAGGGACGTGATTCTTTTCGTTCTAAGCCAAACATTGCTTGGCAAAAGGGAAAGTTTAGAACACATCATTAGATTTCATAAATATACTAGTAAATGAATGAATATGACGGATCAGAACACACACTTAACTTAACATTGATAATTTCAAGCCTAAATTTCCTTTACAAACAAGTGTTGTCATTGAGCGGGATCAGAAACAAGCGGAACTATTCAATGTTCTTTTCAGGTTCTGAGACATATTTGAATTAATCAACATTAGTTCACGCCCGGTTCAAACCACCAACCATCGTCCAAGATACTAATTGAACCAATGTTGATTACTTAAATCATACACTAATTGACCCAACAACTCAACCTACGTCCTCATCGGTTGTGCAACCAATGACCCCCAGTTCCAGGTCGCAACGACTCCTATTTCAGACAGGACAGGGTGTAGGGAGCTGCTCACGACTGGCCAAGGTGAATGCAACTGGCATCAATGCCAGCAACAAGTATATGTGTATATGATAGTATATGTTCTCAAAATTTGTTTGCAGCAACATGTTCTCTGAAACGCATATTAGTATATGTGTATATGATAGTATATGTACGAACATCAACTGGACTAGAGTATTTTCCTATAGAGGCTCGCAGTGCCGCAGACATCATAATCCAGCGGATCAAATTTCAAGTCTGTTTCGTAGGGCCTGCGTGGCGGATCGAAGTGTAGCCCCTTTCCTAAATTAATGGACTATTAAAACTCACATGAGTGGTCCGCGGTCCGTTACAACAAAGAAAGGTCTGTTGTAGGAGTCTAGAGGGAGAGGGTTGGGCACCAACCAAGAGGAGAAAACATGTTTTGGCAGAGTATGTGTTCAATCAGTATACATGTTTTTCGATTATACATATTTTTTTTTCTATATATTTATTTGTCTTTATTCCTATACATCTATGCGTGAACAGGGAGATCCCATTTAGCAATGGTTTTTGTGGCCGCGCTCTGCGTCCCTGTTTTTGATCCACACAGGCTTTCACAACACAACCAATTTGAGTTTCAAGTCTAGGTACGCTTTTGCAGTATTCGATTCTTGGTGACGTTTTTTTTGGCATTCAGACTTGATGATTTTTCACTCATGTGCAGGCATGGTCTGAGGTTGAAGGTGCCATAAATATCCCCATAGTGTTGTTTGATGTGGAGCATGACTGTGCGTAGGTTCTTCTTGGGCGAAGAAACGATGCGGGTCATGTCAATCACCTCCGAGGGGTTGCCGCGGGGTGACGGCCTGGCTCGTGCTCGGTTCACACCTCGCTTGTGCCCGCTAAAATGTTCTCGTTTGTGCCCAGGAATTGATTACTGAGTGGGTGTGTGCTCTTTTACTTGCCCGCCATGTTCAGAGGGGGAGTGGGATTTGATAACTTTACTGGTGTTTGCGATCTCACAGGCATGTAGTGGCCAGAGGGGAGAGGGATTTGATAGCTGAAGTGGTTTGTGCTATGTCTGTGGCATGTAATGTCCACTGGGGGGACAGGGATTTGAGAGCTTGAGTGGTGTGTGCTACATTACTCGCGTGTCCTGTCCAGAGGAGGAAGGGGATTTGAGAACTTAAGTGGTTTGTGTCATTGTACTTGCGCATGTAGTGTCCAGGGGGGATTTGAGTGGTTTGCGCTATCTTGCTTGCATGTCATGTCCAGAAGGAGAGATGGATTTGACACCTTGAGTGATCCGTGCTATGCTGCCCGCATGTATTTTCCAGACGGGGAGGGGGGGATCTGAAAATAAGTTAAGTGGTGTTTACTATTTTGCTTGCTTGTAGTGTCCAAAGGGGAAATGGGATTCGATATCTTCAGTTGTCTGTGCTTTCAAAAATGACGTTCTGTTCCCAAAGCCCGTTGAGTGTGTAGTGCCGGAGCTGGTATTGTCGTGTCCCAGTTGGTGTCCGCTGGCTGGCGCATGGGTCTGGTCACACTTTCCATTTCCATTTGCTGGCGGCCATGCCTGTGTCAGCTGCACGCATGATTCCGATCTTTCAAACTTTGATTTTCCAACTGGTGATTTGCGGCCTATACTTTTACTGATTTTTCTATGTCTCTTTCTATGCAAGCTATCCAGCTATCCATCAATTCATCAATTGACCGATCTATGGATCTATTTGTGGATGTTTATATATACTTTCTCCAGTTCTCTCTCCATCAAGTCGACAAGTTGAGTTGTTTGGTCTATTTGCTACCTTGCTGTCTATCTATTATCATCATTTATTTGTGTATTTGTCAATTTTACTATACTTCTACCCATTGTTTGTCTGCCTGTCTATCTTTTGCTTTTCTATTTACAACATATATCTACTTTGTTTGGACCTGCTGATCCACCTATGTTTATGCGTGTCGAATCTCCATTTATAGTATTTTGCTTATCTATCCGTCTATTTGTCCAGGCTCTCGATAGAGGTATATTTCTATTTGGTGGTGAATCTGTCGGCCTAATCTATCTACCGTATCTATTGTTTTGCGTCTCTCTATATGTATCTAATAAAACCAGTTAATTTGATCAAGTCATTTGCCTATTCATCTATTAATCTATCCATCTCTTTCTTTAATCCACTGAACTATTTGTCCACCTGTTTGTTTTTCTTTCTGTTTTTTGTATCTAGTCAAGTCGATTTGCCTATCTGTGCCTCTGCTTAGCAATTTATTTATATACAAATCTGTGCATTTCTCTATCTCATTACCTCTTGATTTGCTTGGACAATCTGCCGATCTACAAAAATATATAAATTACATTATATACAATAGATATACATATATACACCGGTGTTTGCATCAGGCAATCTGTCCATCTATTTCTCTATCTATCTATCTATCTATCTATCTATCTATCTATCCATCTATCTATTCACCTATCTATCTATCTATCTATCTATCTATCTATCTATCTATCTATTTGACTGTATATTTCTTTATCCATCCATCCATCCATCCATCCATCCATCCATCCATCCATCCATCCATCCATCCATCCATCTATATTTGTTTTCTTTCCTTCTTTCTTTCTTTCTTTCTTTCTTGATTTCTTTCTGTTTTTCTTTCTTTCTTTCTTTCTTTCTTTCTTTCTTTCTTTCTTGATTTATTTCTTTCTTTCTGTCTATCTCTATCCGTCTCTATCTGTCTCAATTTTACCTCTATCTCTATCTATAGTCATTGTCTATTTTTTTCTATCTCCATTTGTCAATGAGTCTATCCATTTGTTTGTTTGACCCTTTGTTTGTGCACATGGATTTGTAAAAATGAAGGTTATTTTTTGGGTTTGTCTTTACGTTTTGTTTTTATTGTTTAGTTTCTGTTTTATCTTGCTGTTTCATTTTCCTTGTCTTTTGTTTTTTAGTTTTTTTTTTGATGTTTTTTGTGTGTGTTTATTCTTTACATCTTTGTTTTTTGTGGTTTTGCTTTTCTGATTTCTTGTTGTTTGGATGTTTGTTATGCATGTTTGTTTTTGTTTACTGTTAGTTAGTTTGTTTTCTTGTTTTTTTGGTTTATTTGTTGTTTGTGGTTTTGGGTGTTGATGTTGTTTCTTGTTTGCCATTTTTGTTTGTTTGTTTCTTGGTTAGTTGTTTTTTTGATTTCTTGCTTTGTGTTTTTCTTGTGAAATTGTGCATTTATTGTTTTTTGCTTATTTGCTCTATTGCAACGATTTGCTTGTTTGCTTTTCTGTGTCTTTTGTGCATTTCCCATTGGACTTTGCATACACACAAACAAATATCTGGAGTAGTCGTCGAGTCAGAAAGGGAGCTGCATCAACAAAAAACATATAAGCATATAAACATCAACAAAAACATAAGGTAATACTATTGCAGTAGCGAGGAAAATCAGGACAGAATCAATGAAGGAAATAATGAAAGAAGCAAGGAAGGAATGAAGGAAGCAAGGAAGGAATGAAGGAAGCAGGGAAGGAAGGAAAGAAGCAAGGAATGAATGAAGGACTGATGAAAGCCAGGAACGAAAGAATAAAGAAGCAAGGAAGGAATGAAAGAAGGAAGGAAAGCAGGGATCAAAGAAGCAAGGAAGGAAGGAGTGAAAGAAGGAAGGGGGGGGTATTTGATTTAGCAGTTGTTTTTTAGGTTTGTGGTTTTGCTCTTTGTTGTGTTGGCTTTTGGTTTCTCAAGTAGCAACATATCAATAAGTAGCCGGAATTTCTGCAATGCTTTGCAGCGCCTCCCCCAACAACAACAGCCAACAGCAACAACAACAACAACAACATCAACATCAACATCAACAGCAACAACAACAACAACAACCACAACCACAACCACAACAACAACAACCACAACAACAACAACAACAACAACAACAACAACAACAACAACAACAACAACAAGAACACCAACAGCAACAACAACAACAACAACAACAACAACAACAACAACAGCAACAGCAACAACAACAACAACAACAACAGCAACAGCAGCAGCAACAACAACAACAACAACAGCAGCCATAACAACAAGAACAACAGCAAAAACAACAAGCACGACCCGTTTTTTATCAACAGCAGACAGCTGCAACATATCATTCAGAACTTCTGCAAACGCTTTGCGGGGGGATACAAATCACACCGGGCACGCAAACCCTAAAAAACGTTCCATTAAAAAAATACACAAACCAATTCTGCATCCATTCTTTTTGCATCATTCCAGCCGGGCCTTTTTGCTATGTGGCAACCTAGCCGGCCATCCTGCAAGATATCCTGTTGTCCGCACTTGAAGACCCCTGGGCACCATTTTCAAACATGGGTGTAGAGCAATTCTGGTCGGGGGTTAGTTGTAAGAAATGTGTTCTTTTTTTGGTATGGATTACACTACTTCTTGGTTCGCACCCAGAAGATTTTTGGATCATGGGTCTCGGTACATTTCCACTGGTACAAGATGGGCCTTACTAAATATTTTTTAGTGAAACTACAAGTACAAGAAAACAATCTATTCAGGGTACCTACCAAGGGCTTCTCACCTCAAACAAAGGTGAAAAATCATTTTTTTCAGTGGGTTCCCCTATTGAGCCTGACAAACGTATATCCTTTGGGTAGTAGCAGCAGGACATGCAGAACATTGCAATATCCTTTTTGGCCCGAAGAAACCTTTGGCATCAGCATCGGGTTTTGCGCTGATCCGTTCTGTAGTCCATTCCCTTGCGAAAGGAGCTGTGGCGAAAAAGACAAACTTTGGTGCCTTCAGGATGTGGCTCACATTCAACGCATCCTCTGGTCCTGTGCAACAGACCCAATTGATTCTGAGCTGCACGGTAGGGGAGGAACCTAAAAGCTTCCCAACACTAAGAAGAACAGGAAAACAACGGGCCCATCGGTGAATTTGACCTTCCAGCTACGCCCGGCGTGTCTTGCTGCGGGCAGGTTGGACCCTACAAATTGTATATTGAACATTCATTGTGTTGAAGTTCCATGGTGCGTCCACCATGATTGAAAAAATGCTTCAACAAGACATGAACAGAGTCTTCCCCCTGCTGCACTTTCATTGCCCTACCATTGCGTTAGACTGCCTTGTTTGTCACTTCCAACCCACTAGAGCCAATGTGAGCTGAAACGTTGGTCGAAACTGATACGATAGCACCATCTCAATCATAGAGAGGGAACCAACACCCTGACAACATGGCAATTCCTATACGTTGGGATGGGCCAGTGGTCGGCTGTCTGGCTTGAGCCTCTAAATCAATATATATGTATATATATTGACAATCAACATGAATCATATAATGGAGTAGTTCATTCTGACCTACTCCACTGTTGTTGGTGTTGAATCCATTGGCAATCCGACAACTTCCCCACACATAGTCTGGATGAGTGGAAGGCAACTCCAGGAACAATGCCCAGACTTTGGGATGATTGATTACTGGCTGCTGCAAACCGAAGACCTGAAATAGAGAATGCTTCTGTGTCTATCTCAATCTCAAGATATGTTTGGGTAAATCGCGAGTGATGGTGGTACTGCACTCCCCGCACCTCATGAGTGAATTCTTGTAGTCCGTCGACCAATCTCCGTATGACATGTACCGGGACTGCGTTTCAGGTGGCAACGTGTTGCAACCACATAGGCACAGTGGAGCAGCGATATTTGCAGTGGTTGATTTATGTTGATTTAGTATGCGATTGCGCAGATCATAAAGGTCTCCTGGGCCTGCATTTCGTTACAAAAAGAGACTTTCCAGTAGCATAGGCTGCCCAAATTTTGGCAGGTCGCAGTTCACTAAGGACCGTGATCAACGTTGTAGGACAAGGTGGTGTTCCTACAGTTCTGGGTTGGACAGGCGCAGCCTTGCAGGGCAGCAAGACATGTGGGCGACTCTGTGCTGATTTGGTCCTACTGCTTCTCGTTTTTTGTCCCATGGGTTGCAATACATAATGATCTTTACGTTTTGACACATCTTGATAATTAGTTCGTAACAGACTTCTTTTAAGGTATATATTTCTTTTGAGTGCACATTAATGTATTAATGTATGCTGATATTTTTTAGTTGTATATGTTGTATGTGTATATATACGTATTGTGCCTTGAATGTATTGTGCATATCCGCATAGACAACTGCGGATTATTAGCAATCTATGTAGAAGTGCTGCCTGAGCGGCTTCATGGACATTAAATGATGATTTAATGCCGCCCTGTCCATTGCAGTACCTGCAACTGTTTGACGTTTCGTTTGCCTGGGATTGTTTTAACGCGAAGAAAGTTACCAGCATGAAATCTAATAGCGCCAGATTGTTCTTAAATCCAGGTCATATGACCTTTCAATCGGCAAAGTCAGTTGAGGATTCCTAAAAGCGCATTTTCTGTCAGTATGCACCAGTACACAGACAAACTGTTGCGGCGTTTGAAGTGGGCCAATATTTGTTCAGTAGCAATATCCATGGAGAGAACGGTCGTTGGGTTCAGGACACATATAGCGTTGGATTTGACCTTCATTGCAGTAGAATAATTCATCGTCAATTCATGTGTGACATGGACAGCAGGAGAACATGGTTGCCCCAACATTCAGGCTGTCATCCATGGCTGTGCCTGCTTTCACTGCGTGTGTGTGTGTGTGTGTGTGTGTTTCTTTTGCAGCTTTGTTGATAGCCCTATACTTATTTGCAGTGGACATTCGTGTAGTTTGCTCCATTCGCCTTACACACGATCCTTGGGGAATTCTCTGCTGAAACTCTTCCTTTTGGGCCCAATCAATGGCTGCCTTGGCTGCCTCAGTTTCTTTGTAGCACCCAAGGGGTTCCATTTTGGGGGCATATTGCGTGATATATTGGAACATGTTCTTGATAAAATCACGCTGCTGCATTCCAGTCAATTGAACTATTTGATGTGCAATTTGCTTCCGCCGCGAAAACCAACACATTTCACACGTATTATTCAAAGCAGCAACACACGCACACATAATCACACATATACATTTGTTTCAGATTCACTATCATTTGGTGAGAATAAACCAACCTATGGTCAACGCTGATGTTTCCTCAGCACACACGAGCTGCTCACATGCTTTGCCAGACTTCTTTGAGAGCAGTGAAGTCGACGGCATTTGGACGCTAATCATCGAAGGGCCCGAGAACTTCCAAATCGATGGCCCTGTTGTTTCTTGGCGCAAGAACTTGGTCAGAAGATGGTCCAACACAAGTACCCCATCGGGCCCACATCATCCTTGCAGACATGAGGTGGTAAACCAGTCATAGACAGATCTGTTGAAATGCATCATGCATTGTTTCACTGCATCATCCACGTCTTGAAATCCAGAACATCATACCATGGGCTAGTGCTATCATATGCTTAAGAGGTGAAACTTACTCATGACTCTAATGATGAACATAGCTCATTGTTGTTTCATCAGGGTTTCAATGGCATGAGACGGAGAAAACATGTACTGTATTCATTCTCAGGTTTTCTTTAATCATGGTTCCCAACGATTCACTCCCTCACGGGGAGTCCTCTTTTGATTCGAGGTTTAGGAATGTGCTCTGCACCGCATTGAGGATACCAGATGTTTATCAGGAAGAAACAAATTAACATTATTTGATACCAAACATTGCTTTGCACAAATTTATTCCGTAGACCAGTATAGACACAAAAGAGACAATGTAAAGTTCTCGTGCCCTTTAGCAACCAATCTTTCTTTGACATGATGACAAGAAGCAACAACACACACACACACAAAGACGCATAGCTTCGAAATCCACGACTACTCGGCACAATCCCATTCAATACTTGAGGTAAATCCTAGACCCGTGCGCCATTATACAAATCCTTCCTCGCCGGCAACAGATTTCGCCACGCCTACAGAAAACGAAATTCCAGAATTAGTTCCAAGGTACCTGTACGCTACCGGCAGCATACCAACGAGCAACAAATGAAAACCATTCAAAAGTGATCAAAAGTGTTGGTTTCTATGGCATTACCACTGCTTTTGCCAAGAAGGCTCACTTCTGGGATTTGTTGGGAGGATTGGTCACGCCCGTTGCAGCGGTGTTGTTGCATAATGTTTTTGAATTGGTTCTTTGCCGTATTGCAAGCCAATCTTGGTCTGAATAAGTTTTGAGTTGAAAACCTTTATTACAACGAATCAGGGTTCTCAATTGATTTTAGTATTGCCAAACATGTAGCGTCATTGACAATGAATGCTCAACGGGCTGATGTGGTGTTTTTATGTGTTAAACAATTTGCGTAGTTGACTGAGAATACTCAATGGGCTGATGTATGGATTTAGTTATTCCTAAACTATTCGCGTAATTGACAATGAATACTCAATGGGCTGATGTATGGATTCTATCATCTCTAAACAATACTGAATAACTAGCACAATTGACCACGAATGCACGCAGGCTGATGTGAAAATTTCTAGAATTGAAGCGGCATTGGTGTAAGTTTGGTATTGTTAGTCAACTAGTGAAATGACAGGGAATCATCGATTGGCTGCAGTTGGGGGGGTACTGTACCTTGCTAAAGTAGGATTGTTGATGATTGTTGTGAGTTTTTTTTCACAGCGAATAACAAACAGATTCAAATGCATCATATAAACATCAAATGAAGCGAGAGTTGTTGCCTTGCTCACACATTGTGCAATTCAAAACCAATACCCAACAGGCGGGAAACGTGACTTATATGTTGAATTTCAATGATTGATGACGAATAATTCACTGGACTAAGGATGTATCCTTCAGATCCAGCGATTTGTTTAGAGGCCCCCATTCAATTAGTTTAACTAATTCGGTGACCAAGTGCTTCAAGGCTACCCGCTGAGCACGATTGTTTTGCGTAAGGTTTCGATACCAGTAAGAAATCGTTCACTTCAGCCCGCAGAATTTCTCCTGAAAGCAGCGCTGTGAGCGCCTGCGTTTTGCAGGGTTTCAATTTTCTAGGTTTTTGCTTGGAATAAGTACTTTTATTGGCCTGATCATTAAACAAACCAAAAAAACCCAAAAAACCAAAAAAAAAAAAAAACAAAAACAAAAAAAAAAAACAAAAAAAAACAAAAAAACCAAAGATCTGAGGGAAATGTCTGGGACTTGAGGTCCTGCAATGGTTGCTGGATTTTTGTTTTTTTTGTTTTTTTTGTTTTTTTTGGTTTTTTGGGTTCCCGACCCTCGGAGTGTCTCTGGGGGCCCTTGGGAGTTCCGACCCTCGAAAAAAATATGGAAAATAGCAACTACTCCAGTGATCAGACTAGTAGTTATGATAACTTTGTTAATTTTTTT
>VSDK01023135.1:432494-454530 GCA_009767595.1 Symbiodinium kawagutii
TATATATATTAGGCCATCAAAGAGTTGTATAGATTTAGGCAGGCTCTATTTACTGTGCCAATATTATACCTAGATCTTGGTTTTATGTACAGCTCTTGGATATTGAAAGGGATAAACCTAGCTTTGGGAGGCTTACTGTAGTTTAGTACAGTTTGATTCTGTATTTCATGGATTTTTTGTTGAATTCAAAGTACTATATCTTTGCAGACTTCGGCCATTGCAAGGATATACAAGATTTAGGTGCCTTTATTTGATGTACCTATAATGGAATCAGACATTGGACTCTTTCAACCAATTCTCAGGGATGAGGGTCAAATCTAAGCCTCCAAATGCTATTTTTATCGATTTTTACGGGCGCTCAGGACGCTGGCCTCTCAATTTCTCAAGTCTATCCATTGCAGCAATCGACAACAAATGCATATTGATGGCTTGCCAAAAACCATCCCCGGACAAGTGCTAAGTTTATTTGAAGGATTTTAATGTGTGGAGACCACGGGGATGAGGTTATTCAGTGTATTCAGGGCAGGTTACGATTCCTATGGTGACATTAGTCGTCATGTTTGCAAAACAGGGATTTGCTTCGGTATTAGCTTTTTTAATTGCATGCTGCATGACTTTGGTGCTACTTGAATTATGCTTTGATCATGTTGCTGAAGAAGGTGTGCTTACGTAAATACATTTAGATCGGTGAGAAAAAACTAGTGGCAATTCCTGACCGTTCAGATTTGTATGAACCTCTATCAATCCTTTCAAATTATTCAATCACATGTCCAGGCTTCTATAGTAGCCCTTTTGCTTATGCCAATTGAGTTCATTGAACTGTAGACAGTTCACCAATCGTCATATCAATTGTTAGATGCTGATTCCTTCCCAGTAGAACGGTCAGTGATCGATTCCATCCCAAGGTTGTCATTTGTGCATCATGTGTGCTGAAATTCCAAGAACGCATTGAAGTTTCCCCTCCCCTTTCTGATGCCCGAGGACTGGTTGGTGGACGTCCAAGAATGCCAGCCCGGAGAAGAGGAGCCCGAAGAAGAGGAGCCCATTGGCAAAGAGAGACCCCTAGGGGTCCTTGGAGTTTCAGAAAGCCACGGGGAGTTTATGGGGTTTCATATATAAAGTCAAAACATGCTCATCTTCTGTATATGAAAGGGATCAGTTTGATCCTACTCTCTTGGTCTTGGAATCTGTGACCAGTCCAGGCCTTTCACAACTTGTTGGGAGCCATCAAAAGTGACTCCATTTGGGATCTTCTTGGAGCTTATAGTGTACTACTTGAGCCCAAAACAAATTGCTGCCAGCCGACGCCAGAGGAGGAGCCAGTAGAAGAGGAGGAACCCATTGGCAAACCGGGATCCTTGGAGCAAAGCAATCCAGCTGGTTTCAGCTGAACTTGTGAGCAGAGATGTGAACAGATTTTCAGCACATCTTCGTGGCCACCAGTTGAAACAGTCGGCGGTCGAGCCAATCTGGGTTTGTGGATTGTTCAGCGCTTATCTCAGCAATCAAATCAAGCAGCTTTTGGTTGATAGTGACTTGCTCAATGATGATCCCGTACTTGGTTACCAGATGTTACAAGCAATCTAAGTAGGTCTTCACGAGCCTTCAACTCAATCCGCATTTCTGAGAGGGTTGTAGAGGACATATTTGGACAGTTCATCTGCTGACTTCCTACAGTGTCTACATGAATTCATGATCACTCATGACATTTGATCCTAGCAGAGAGCTTGGAAGCTACTTTCTCGGTATTGTTGGGTGATTTGATTTGTTTTCAAGGTTGACCTTGCATTGACGAGTCAAATGACTGTAGGGAATTTGCAAGTCGTCGGAAGTGACTTTGTTGATTCCTTCTTCTTGGATCCTCAGATTGAATTACCGGTCATTCGCTGCTCTGTCATTACCCGCCGAAACCAAAAAATGGCTAAGACTGTCTTCTTGATGAAGAAAATGGCAACATTGAGGAGCTAGTCAATGACGACTTTGAAGCTTGGGCTTTGCTTAGTGACCCTGGTGGTGAACTTTTTTCATTGATGCCACACTGTTATATGAAAGGAAGGTGTCAGACTTTTGCAAAACGATGACATTTCATGGTAGTGTTCAGGAGGATTCCAACAACTGACCTGCTTGTAAGTGATAATGTGTTACTACATTTGCTATTCTATTGTAAATCTTCCCCAGGGACATATCACAACTGAGCTGCTACTGGAACCTTGGATTCTCCCATGCATTGGAATCTCATAGATTCCGACGGATGTTTGTTGCGAGCACAAAAGGGAGATGACCAAGCACATTTAGAAGTCATGATTTGAATGAATTCTCAGACATGGTGACCAAATCTGATCTTTGTTCAAATTGATTCTCAATGAATCATATGTCTTCAAGGTGTTTGCTCACATTTTGTCCAAGTTCAGCTTTCACAATTTGACCATGCGAGTTACTGAACTTGTCTCAAAAAAGTGTTGTTCACAACAACAATGAGAATGGCAGATATTAAAAGACTGCCGCTTCCATTAACATGGATCGAACATTATGGGAAGCCACCCTTTCAGTGATGTGGCCCCAGGCGGGCCGGTTCGGGGCAAGTGGTAATCCTGTGCGGTATTTCGGTTCCTGCCAAAGGTGGTTGGAGTCCATAGTTGGATGGTAACTTTCCATTGAGGAATTCGATTGTATCAGCAACTGGATGGCTTATACCTACGAACTTAGGTTTTTGGGATATGATGGATTTACCATGTAACCACTAAAAATATATTTTTAGCAAGGGATCTATAAGCCACCAAGGCAATCAGGGTCGCCCACTATGTTTCAGGCTCGCTGAAGCAAGCAGCCCTGTGGCACAGCTGAGGTTGGCCAGACCTTTGATGATGGGAACGTGGAGAAACTTCGTGGCAATGACGAGCCGGTTGGAAGTTAGATTCAAATCAGTCAAGCATGATAGATGATGCTGTTGATATTTGTCGATGCTAGATATTATATGCTGTTGATGCTAAATATTACCTGCATAGATGTGGGTCAATGTCCGTGAGACTTCACGTTTTCCCAAATGTAACATTGGTCATCATTGATCATTCAAAATGTGCAGAAATCAAGTGTTGCTTCCGCCTGGACAGTGGTGAGCTGTCAAGGTAACATGACTCAGACTTCACGTGAGGGGACAAGGTGACAGAAGCTTCGGCCTTTTGAATCTCCTGTGTGTTCGTCCCCTCCCACCTCTCCTCCCTTGCGGCCCTCTCCTGAAATCTGTCTTTGTCAAGATATCGGGTTCTTCCGGAAAAAAGCAGCCATGTGGATCCATGTGGAAGAATCAGCAATATATAGTGTCAAATCAAACAACGAATCAACACGACCAACACGTCAAATCCATCACGCATTAGATCCAACACATCAAAATACATAACAAATGAACGCATCAAACCACACTACAAACTAAAGCATCATTTTTTGGGACAGGTGATGTGTGGTGCTCGGTGCATTTTGCTGGAAAGATACTGGATGACTTTGTGTGACAGTTGCATGTCGATGTTCTTTCAAGTTCCCATTCAAAGCGAAGGAGGTCTCGCGCAAAATGATGTTTTTACGATTGGATCCGTCCTGGAACCATTTGTTCTCTCGTGGAAAACGCGCTGCACTTGATCGCAAAGGTAGCCTTGTGATGCCTTGTGGATAGGACATGTCCGAGACGGTCTCGGTTTGGCTTCGGTTTGCTTCCGGTTGCTCTCAGTTCCTTCTGGTTTGCTTCCGGTTGGTTCCGGCTTGTCTTTCTCTTGGTTCCGGCTTGTCTCGTGCGACCGCCCCCAAAAATCGACGCGACAAGCGTCCATGTTCATTTTGTATGGCAGGCATGGTATTTGGTGCATTAGCAGTTGCCCTGCCGCAATGGTAGCTCTGCCTGAGGTGCTGTTGGACTAGTGTTGGATCCTGAGTTGGTGGCATGTTGTTGGTATATCTGGAGCTGTTCTGGGATTGCTTTCCCCAATGGTGGAACTGCACGGGGTGATGTTGGAGAGATGAAGAATCGCCAGTTTGGGTGACAGGTGCGGCATTAGTGCCTCCCGACCTGTTCCCCACTTGGTTTCCGCAATCGGTGTGCTGCGGGAGGTGATGTTGGAGATATGAAAGCTTGTAATTGTGTGTGACAGGTAGTAGGGTACTTATGAGGAGTAGCAGCAAGAGCAGAGAAAGTGGATCAGGAGCAGCAGCCGCAAGTAGCAGAGGCAGGGGGGGGGGGGGGCCGGGGAGGAGGGGTTAGGAGGAGGAGGAGGAGGAGTAAAGTAGGAGTAGGAGTAAGAGCAGCAATAGCAGCAGTGGACCTGGCGGCGGTGCTGGTTTACTTGTAGGAGGAGTACGAGGAGTAGTGGTAAGTTTTGGAATCAGCATTGCAGTACTGTAAAATCTAATGGCAGTAAAGCGGGGCATGAGATTTGCGTGGGGAGGTCGCTGGTAGGTGGCGGTGGTGCAAGACATGAACACAAGTAGCATCGAGCTTGAGTGGAATTCGGCCTTGCAGCTGCATAGTTGCATTGATTTCTTTGGTTTTGTGTCCTGTATTGCTGCATCTAACAGGGATGCAATGCATTACACAGCACACCATACTGTTACCATGAAATGACGACCTGACCTATTTGAAAGGGTACTATGTAGTAGTACTATGACATTTACGCATTGCATCGGAAGGCTCAGGATGGGATTTGATCCAATCTCTTTCGTTGATTTTTGGGTGTAGGGACATAGGATGTGGGCTAGAACTGTATTTGATTTGGCCCAAAAAACTCTCTAAACTGCGCTGTATTGAAATGCTTTTGGTGATTCTTGGTGCTTGCGCCACCGCTCAGGGAAGTGGGATTCAGCAACATTTCAGTCCCATTTGCCTTCCGCCCATCTTTGCAGCAGTGCTGCATCAGCAACGATATCCAAAAAGCAGTTCAATTCAATTTCTTCGTCCCGCTGCAGTTGCCACTTGGACAGCGTCGGATGAATGATAACGGAAAATGCCAATGCCAATGTATAATTGTTGTTGTTGCAGCAAATTGTCCGACAATTCCGATGTTTCGCCTGCAGATTGTTGGTTCAACTTGTCACAATCCGAAAACAGGTTTTCTGCCCAGCTGTGGGTTGAAACCAACAACACATGGCATTTTTGCCGGACAGGAGTATCATTGTTCAAGGCTGGATACAGCTCTATGACGTCCTTTTCATGAGATCGGAAACAGGAATGATGCCACATCTCACAGTTTGGACATTTTATTTGGGAACTACTATTTCATGGAAAAAAATGAGTCCGGAAGTGTAATGCGTCTCTAGTCCAGGCTTGGGTGCATGGGCAACGCAATTTGTGTTAAGTGCGACCCCAAGATGTTGGCGTCCTGTGAATCAATCACACCCGGCGGTGTCCGGGAATTTCCGGGTTTTTGAAAAAAACACATTAAGGGATTGGATTCTTTTGGAAATGTTGCATTTATAAGCCAAACATTGCTCGGCAAAACGGACACCTCAAACACATCATAAGTTTCATGAAATATGCCACTTCATGAATCAAATATACATATATATATATATACATATTTGTTTATTTATCTATTTGAATATAGATCATGGATCAGAACATGCACTAATTAAGCATTAATTTCAAACCTGAATTTCCCCGACACAAAGTTTTGCCATGGTTGAGCGGAGTCAGAAACAAGCGGAACTATTCATTGATTTTTTCAAGAGTCGCCACTATACAGGGGGATCTTATTAATCACTTCCGATCAGTAATCAACATTAACTCATACTGCCATTGACCCAAACTCCTAACAAGCTTACCAGCAACATTAGATCCTACTCATCATTATTAGTGCAATCTGCCCTTGGACCCCAAAGCACCAGCAACGGCAAAGACATGTGCAGTGGCCACCCAGCAGTTCCAGGCGAGTGGAACTGCTCCAGACAGGACCGGGTTCACTGGGGAGCTGCATGTTCTTCGGAACGCATGGCATGTGGACTCAAAGGTTTGTGCAGAATTTTTATGATCACTATATTTTTCAAAGGCCATATTAAGACTGGTATAAACTGACAAAATTGTGTTTTGCATTGCTTACAAGGTAGAGTTGTATGTATAATGAATGTATATATTATATTTATATACATATATATATATATGTGTGTGTATTGTAACAATAAACATATATCTATACTATCAATATATATATATATATATATACATATTTAAATTTTATATATAATATACCTTTATATATATAAATATATATCTTTATATATCTTTATATATCTTTATAAATTTATATTTATATTTAAATAAATAAATAAATATATATATATATATATATATATGAAGTGTGTTTTCTTTCCCCAATGGTTTTGTTAGTTTTGCGCCTGGTTTTGCGCCTCTTTGGCGCTGCCTTCGATTCCCGGGATGTTCCTGGCGGTAGATTTGCAATGCCTTGCCCGCACAGATCTTGCCTTCGGCAACAGAAAACACGCAGATAAGCAAGGTGTAAATCTAGAGAAATCTATATATATCTAAACATATATATATATATATACACAGCTTTGGTAAAGAGAAGGAAAAGCACACTGTCCAACGAAACCATGCTCACAATTGTTGTAGCTCCAGCAACTCCAAGTAAAATAGGCCCGCGCTAATTGCAGTCTTGGACATCTAGAGGACATGTGACTTGCCAACCTTCAGATGGGGCATCCAAACAATTCATCTCAAAAGGCGGGGCCCAGTGGAATTACGAGGACTATGGCCGTTTTCAAGTAAATACATTTCGTCCCTACAGACGTACATGTATATATATCTCTATATATATATTCACATATTTGTATATATATATATATACATTTCAATATGTATATATATATATATTTATTTATATTTCAGTATGTATTTATATTTATATATTTATATTTCAGTATGTATTTATAAATATTTATTTATATATATATTTACACAGTACATATGTTTGGTTATGGAATTATACATACAGAAGATATTATAGATATACATGTACAGTATTTGTATATGTATTCACAGGGGACATCTCCTAGTCATTTAGCAATATTCTTGTGACCGTGCCAGCCTTCACGACACATTTTCTCAGTTTCAATTTACCTGGGGATGCTTGGGCAGCGTTGGTTTTTGATGATGTTCATATTTGCATGCAGGTAGTGCAGATATTGTCTGAGATTGAAGGCGCCATCAATATCCATAAATGACCTTTGCTTCCTACTTTACTGTTGTCCGCTGTGGTGCAGTGTGTGGGAGCATTTGTAATTGATAGGCTGGAATTTGTCCACAAGAAGAAAAAATGATGTGTTCGCAGGTTTTTCTGAGGCGTGGGAAGAAACGATACGGGCATGGTCCAGCATCACATGTCAATCACCTCTGTCAAGTTTCTCTGGGTGACGGCCTGATGTTGCTCTTGCTCGGTTGACACCTCGCTTGTGCCCACTAAAATGTTCTCGTTTGTGCCCAGTACTGGGCTACTGAGTGGGTGTGTGATGGTGTGTGCTCTTTTACTTGCCTGCCATGTTCAGAGGGGGAGTGGCATTTGACAACTTTAGTGGTGTCTGCGATCTCACAGGCATGCAGTGGCCAGAGGGGAAGGGTATTTTTAGCGAACCTGCAAGTACAAGAGAACTAAGGGAACCACTTATTCAGGGTACCTACTTCTTACCGAGGGTTTCTCACGTCTCACAAAGCTAAAACCATACGCGCTTGTGGGGTTTCCCGTAGACCCTGACAAGCGTTGGGAATATGTGATATGGATAGATGGTAGCAGCAGAGCATGCAGAACATTTCAATATCATGTCAGGCACCCATCAGGAAAGAACAGCTTCTCCGCTGATCAGTTGCACCATTCCCTTGCTAGAGGAGCTGCGAAAGGAAAGAAAAGACTGCTTCAAGTGCATGGGCTTCGCATCAGGTCTGGCTTCTCGATGTGGGCCATCTACACCCCAACTTCTGGTCCTGTGCAGCAGAGGGAATTGATTCTCAGCGGCAAGCCTCAGAGCTTCCCAACACTAAGAGCTTGTAAATATTTCAATTGTTTCTGAGCTGCACGGCAGGGGAAAAACCTAAAAGCTTCCCAACACCAAGAACAGGAAAACAACGGGCCCATTGGTGCATTTGACCTTCCAGCTATGCCCGGCGTGTCTTGCTGAGGGCAGGTTGGACCCTACAAACTGTATATTGAACATTCATTGTGTTGACGTTTCATGGTGGGTTCACCATGCTTGGAAAAATGCTGCAACAAGACATGAACAGAGTCTTTCCCCTGCTGCACCTTCATTGCGTTAGCATTGCGTTAGAGTGCCTTAGCCGTCACTTCCACACCACCAGAGCCAATGTGAGCTGAAATGTTGGTCGAAACTGATGTGATAGCACCGTCTCAACCATAGAGAGGGAACCAACACCCTGACAACATGGCAATTCCATGCAATTCTTATACGTTGGAATGGGCCAGTGGTCGGCTGTTTGGCTTAAGCCTCTAAATCAATATTGACCATCAACATCAACTAATTGAGTAGTTCATTCTGAACTAATCCACTGTTGTTGTTGTTGTTGTTGTTGTTGTTGTTGTTGTTGTTGTTGTTGTTGTTGTTGAATCCATTGGCAAGCCGACAAGTTGGCTGAAGTCAAGGAGAGAGTGGGAGGCCACATGTTGCAATGACATAGAAGCAGTGGAGTAGCGGTATGTGAGGTGGTCGTGCGCGATTGCACAGTTTCGATCCTAAAGGCCTCCTGGGCCTACACTTCGTCGCATTATTTTGCTTACAGTCGCAAAAAAAATCCAGAAATAGGCTGCCACAATTTTCATTCGCAGGTCGTAGTTCACTAAGGAACGTTGACAACGCTGAAACGCCAGACGGTGGTCCCGCTATTGTGGGCACAACAGGCGCAGCCTTGCAGGGCGGCAAGACGTGTGTGGCTCTGTGCACAATTGGTCCTGGTGATGGTCGTTTTGTGTCCGATGTTTGGTTGCAATACATGCTTTTTGTCCTGATATTCAATTTGTTTTAACACTTTTCCAAAACGCATATTTTAGCCTTATATTTACAAATGAATATTTCATTCATACTAATATGCATTTTGCTTTGACTTATTTGTTCAACATGTTTTGCATTGAATGTGTGCATATCCGCATAGACAAGATGGATTATTAACAATTTATGTAGAAGCGCTACCTGAGCGGCTTCATGGACATTTGATGATATTTGATGCCGCCTTGTCCTTATACCGTACCTGCAACTGTTTGAGGTTTCGCTTGCCTGGGATCCTTTAACGCGAAGAAAGTTACCCGCACCAAATCTAAAAGCACCAGAGTGTTCTTCAATCCAGGTCATAGTGGCCATGATCTTTCAACGATCCATGTTGGTTGAAGATTCCTGAGGCCTTTTTTTTCTATCAATATGCGCTAGTATGCAGACAAATTGTTGCTGCGTATGTGAGGGGTGCTGGGGGTGGGAATCAATCTTTGGTCCGGTTGTGCCATTTTGGCTCAAGGACTGGGCCTGGTTCATTCACTTATATACACGAACTAGTGTGCAAGTGGGGATTGTTTGGCTGCCACGCATGCTACTTCTCTGAGTCTGCACTCAGGAGCGGTGTTTGTGCCGTGGTCAGCCACTTTGCTATTGCTTGGATTGTTTCTAGAGGGCTCTCACATATGAGAGAGGGACCAATTATTTTCAACAACCGTGGACCCTTCAGAGACGGGACTCAACCAGATGGGTGCCGGCGAAGACGTGCGTGATTGGCCGGTTCAACCTGCTCATCACCAATCAATTGGGCAACCTTTCGCGCAACATAGTGCTCATGGCAGGACAGGTGTGGGACAGATTTGTGAATGCCTTCCGCGCCACAGTGCCACAGCAGGCTCTCCAGCGGGGACGGCGCCAACTGAGAGAGCACTGCCCAGACGAGACCTTGCTGGAGCGATTTCTCGCGGAAGCAGTGTTGTGCGCAGCGCCATTCCCTGCTCCGGAGGACCACCATTGACACGAGGAAGCTCAAGCTGTCGAGCACCATTGATCCGACTTAGGATGCTGACATCGTCCAGTTGGCATCAGATGAAGTGCGCCGCATGCAATGAAGCATGGGGATCTTCCATCACCTGATGTGGCGCGCTCTGCCAAAGCTTATAACAGCAGGAGCAGCTCCGTATGCTGACAACACTATTTTGGGCCCCCGCAGACTCAGGAGCCTCAGGAAGTCCTTGTTCATTTGGTGCATCCTCAACACGGCGTCAAGTGAATGGAGCAAGAAGGAGGACCCTGAGACTCTAGAAGGCCAAACGGGCCCAAGAATCCACCGAGCAAAAGGCGCAAAATGTTCAAATCACGCACAGCCTTTTCGAGGTAATCCCGTAGAAGGTGTCCACGCAAAAGAGCTCAGCAAGAAGAAGAAGCAGAAGAAAGCAAGCCCTTGGTGTTGCGACCAAACTATGGGCGCAGATGAGACAGCCGTACTCCAGAGAAAAGCGCCGAGGAAGAGGAGGCAGAATCAGGAGAGTCAGAAAGCTAGGGTTCCAAAGATAAAGGTTTTCCGCCCGCCCATTGTTTGGCGCCCCTATATGGGGCCAAGTCTGTGAACCCAGAGTTGTGGGATGACTGGCCCTGATGTCTTCTCTTGTGCAGTGGCGGCCCGACCTCAACGAGAAAGGTTGGATCATTGTCGCAGTGGGCCAAGTGGGCCCAGAAGAGACCGACGTGTTCGAGGAGGATGTCATGAAGCAGTTTTCTTTGACATCAAAATGATGGTTCGATGTTGTGGGGGCCGCAATTCCATGTCAGGTGGTATCAATACCCAGAAGGCTTTGACAGGTGGAACGCAAACAAATAGATGCAGCGAACATCTTATTCCATTTGACACTCTTGACAGGAGCCGCGCTCAAGCTTCAGAGGGCACATATCCGCCCTTTATGGCTGGAGAACCCTGCCACCGACAGAAGCTCGACATCTGGAAGCACGCCCATCAGGCCCGCTGGACAAGCGTGTGTTTGGAGCTGAGGTGGTCTAACCCATCACCCTGGTTTCACACATGGCGGATTTAGAAGAGATCATGGGACAAAAGGTGCAACCGCCCAATCCAACGTTCCGTAAAAGGAACGGGCCCATCAGCCATTGCAGCCATTGGTCCACAGATGGCGCCGGCTCCAGGGAGAAGCCGTGAAAGGGCATCAAAAGCTCTGGCTGAATACCCGCCAGCAACGCCATATCTCGAGCCATTACTAAAGTGGATACAAGCTGAGCGCGGGGGCTCAAACAAATGAGACCAGAAAATTTGCCGTGAAGGGAACAAGAAAACTTGGCTACCAACTCCTGGTAAAGGCCGCGTGGGCCCCTGCAGCTGAGATGGTGGACGCGTTGCTTCAACAGAAAACAGTAGTTCAGCTACCATCACACAGGCTGAAATAGTACCGCGCCGCGATGATTAAGTTCTTGGCTCCTGGTCAATGCAAACGCCCGCCGAAAAATAAACCTGCAAAGCCAACACTCGATCTTTTTTTTATGCTCCCGTCATATTTGGGCAGGGGGTTCCCGATTCCAAGTACTTTCTGCAAGGGGCCCCACTTGGGTTCAACTCACTTGTAACCAGCAACTGTATATTCTGAATCTCTTCCTCCGATTCAGCTGCGCAAGGGGGAGTGGGTAGGCAGCTGGAAGGAAGGTTTAACATGGTCTCGCCCATCCATTGGCGAACGAAAATCCGGCGGACCTCGTCAAGTTAGCGCAAGAAGCCAAAGGCAAAGGGTTTTGCGCCCTCGTGCAAGCAGAAGCAGAAGTAGAAAGAGAAATCGGAGCTAAACCGCTTTTCAACAAGCTAGGCCTTATAGTCCAAGGAAAGGATGGAAAGAGAAACGCCAGGATCATATGGGATTTACGAGAGAGTGGAGTCAACAAGCTGTGTCAAAAAGATGACAGCATCCTGCCCCCAACTCTAGCTCATCCTCCGGGATTTGTGATGGAAATGGAGGTCCGCCATTTTTTCTGGCTATATGGACGAGGGCGCGTTCCACAACGTCCCAGCTGGCCAGGATCGAGCTTTCGCCATCGCAGCGCTTGAGTGGGAAAAGACCCCCCGTCCTCATGCACGACGTGTTGGTGTTTAGCAGCGTATCAT
Organism: Symbiodinium kawagutii; assembly: GCA_009767595.1. NCBI lineage: Eukaryota > Dinophyceae > Suessiales > Symbiodiniaceae > Symbiodinium > Symbiodinium kawagutii. The sequence goes on from VSDK01023135.1 coordinate 444,625, forward strand.
AACCCGCGTTGTGGTGGAGGTTTGCGTCTTTCCTTGGCAGATCAGCCGTGCCCATCTGCAGCCGGCTGTTTCCTCAGATCTACGTGGATGACCCCGTCATCAGCTTCGACAAGGGGGTCTTCCTGTGATCTGCGCCCCCACCGCTGTCTCCCCCATCAAGCTCGAGAAGTCAGACGCAGCAAAGCAGGTGAAGTGGACAGGAGCAAAGTTTCGCATCGACCAGGCGCAGGAAATTTGCGCGGTCACCGAGCCAGAAAAAAGTTACATGAAAGAGTTCAAAGGCGGCTTACAAGAAACCAGTCATCGGAAAGCACCAATTTCAGTCGATGGCAAAAGCATTCTCCTTCATAGCAGGAGTGGCCGCTACTGAAGCCGTTCCTCGGAGGGTTATTGGCTTTACAGAAGCAATTAATCAAAGTACGCCTCGTGCCCGGAACCTTGTAATACCTTAGACACATGGCACATTGCCCGTTCCTTGACTTGGATCCTCACAGTCATTCAGGCCAAGAGAGAGACGCTGGTGAGGACAGCGCATGTTTTCAAATACACTTGGATGGATAGGCGAAAAAAATTTGCCTATTCCAATTCCATTTTTGCCAACGCGCCGAACAATTGCTTTAGCCATGTCGTTGCAAACAGAATTCAGGAGAAAGTGGACATACCCAAACGATGGGGGTTTTCAAACCCAGGGAGACCATCGCTGATTTTCAAGTGGCGCGGTGGATTTGCTCGGCTCCCGCTCGCTGGGCTGTATTTCGACACATCGGCTTAAATTTACATGCCAGAAAGTTCGCCCATTGGATTCACCGAGGGCCTGCCATATTGGTGCAACGGTGGTTATTATGCGTCAAACGAATTGGCCCAACAAATTCCTGCGGGGAGCTCTGCATGTTCATTTTTTTCAGGCAAAGAGTTGAGGATTCCCGTCCTTGACCGGGGCAAGTAGGGCGTCGCAAGCTGGATGACAACTCGCAGCTGAGGAGTTCTGACCAGTCCAAGTTTGGGTTGCTGAAAGTGATTGGTGATTAAGTTGGCCAATTTTCGTTCAAAAGTCCGACCTGCCGATTGCTCCTGGTCACATGGTCTAGGGGAGCTGGGAGTTGTTGAGTTGAGAGAAACATTCATGTTGTAGAAAGACAATTCTTGCACATGTGAGGGGTGCTGGGGGTGGGGCCCTGCTGTGCCATTTTGGTTCAAGGACCGGGTCTGGTTTGTTCATTTACTCGCCCTCCCACATTTCAGACAGACAGCGCGGAGAAAATCGACTGACCAGTCAGATGATTTTTGGGTTGCTCAAAGTGACCCATTAACTGACTGGTGACTAAGTTGGCCAATATTCAATATTCGTGCAAAAATCGGACCTGTCGATTGCTGCGCCTCACATGGTCTAGGGAAGTTGTTGCGGCGTTTGAAATGGGCCGGTTTACATCCGTGGAGAAACGGTCGTCGGGTTCCAAACAAACACAACAGCCATTGCAATGAAATAATTCATCGTCAATTCAAGTGTGAATTGTGGGCGGCCGTGAGATAATGTAGAACATGGTTGCAAGATATTCGTGCTGTCATCCATGGCTGCGCCTTTTTTGATTTCACCGCGCGCGTGTGTTTATTTTTTCCGTTGTTTGATAGCTCGCGCGTTCGAATCCATGCGCCAGTTTCATTCCAGTGAGGGACAGTAAAGAGGTGCATCGGCGCCATTTTTGTCAGCGCGCCGTTTGATTTTGCAGTGGACACCTATGTCCGTTTGATTCCAAATCTGGTCCTGTGTGACACTCGATCTGGTGATCCTGGTGAATATTTTTCTTGGGACTATTTTCACCAAACTATTTGTAGCACTTGTATGAAGGGGGTTTGGTTGCATAGGGTTTGGGTTAATAGATTTTTTTAATTTTTTCTTAATTTTCTTTAAAAAATCTATATATTTTTTAAAAAATCTATATTTTTTTTAATGAGTTAGATTTTTCAGGAACAAATTTAGTTCAAGCTGAGTAAAACAAAGCTAGCAAGCATTGGCCCCTATCAGTCATGAAAAGGCAACCAAACGGTAACCAGCGTAAGGCAAACAGTTGGTTTACAGCTAACTTTGCAACATCATGTTGCAGAATTTAAGTGCACAATGAGAAGGCGACCGCGATGAATCGAACAAACCTAGGTAAGCAATCATTTGGTACAAGAGGATCATACAAAATTGTTCACATTGTAAGGATCCGTGTTTTTGTTACTAAAATGTTGCAATGTCATGACCAAACCTCACTTGCCATTTTGCAAGCGGCAACCTGGGGTTTATTTTTTGGTTGGATGCAGTGTGACCCACTTCATTTTGTAAATAGGGCAATGGGAGTTTGTGCACGTTTTGTGTGTTGATGCATGTTTCTTAGAGTAAGGAATAAAGTATGTAAGCTGGTTCATGGAACGTTTTGTAGCAAGATGGCTGATCTAACCCTACCCCCTTTTAAACCCCCTCTGTCTATCCAACCTGTCTCTGTCAGAAGGGTCATCGAGGTCGTCACTGAGCTATGGCTCCGGGGGCGGATGGGTTGTTTGGTTGGTTTCTGGTTTTCTTTTTAAGGTTTTTCCATAAAATCGATTTTCTTCATCGTTGGATTGACCACGGTGACAGCTGCAAGGATGAGGACGATTGTGACGATGACCTAAACCACGACCGATGGGAAACAACTGATGGGAGACAAACGGATGGTAAGTCGGAGACAAGTGTTCAAGGATCCATGGATCAAGCGGGGGACAAGTGGGCAACACATGGGAGGTAATTGATGGGAGACAAGTGAAGCTAATAACACTGCAACAAACAAACAAACGTGAAACCAAGCAATCTATAGACATGACACCGCGCAAATCTATATATAGACAAAAACAAAACAAAATCTATGGACATGATACTGCACTAATATCGCACACAACAGTAAGTCATCTCGGGACACAACGCTGCAACATTTTACAGTGGTCCAACCGAGCAAACCTGTAGACATAAAACGACACAAATTTACAGGCATGAAACGAAGCAGAACCAGTGGACATGACACTTTGATGATCTACGCACGTAACAGCGCGGTAATCTGCAAACACAGCATTGCAACAATCTGCAGACACAAGGCCGCGCAAACCTATGCACATGGCACTGCGCAAACCGATGCAGGTTTCAGTAGGTGCGATTCCGGTACATTAAGCAAAAGCACCATTTATGACTTGTTGAGTTGTTTTCAGTCGCTACGATTCCGGTATTATAAGCAAAAGCACCATTTACGACTAGTTAAGCTAATCGATCGAGATACCACTGCAAAGCATGTATGACCAGAATGTGTCTGAAATCTATCTACAAGACGCTGCAATAATCCATGGCCATAAACTCAATTAAGTACGGACTATGAATATGAATGTAGTGACGCAGCTTAAATTATTTCATAAGAATATATAGATATGTGCAAAAATACTTATTAAATTTCAGTAGACACACAAACCCGCGAAATAATCTATGGACATAGCACTGCACTAATCTGAGCTAGTTGTAAGAGATCTCGACTACAAGCCAATAAGATGGAATATGTATATGGCGCTGTTGGGTTACAGCGTTATCGCGTGTTGGTGATTTCACGGGCTGGTGATTTTTTTTTAACCACTAGATTAGTGCGATGTTGCGTTCATAAGTTAGTGCGGCGTAATGTGCATAGATGAAATGTAGCACCGTGTTGTGTCCGGACTCCAGAATCGTGTGCATGGTTTTTGCGGTGGCACGTCAATAGATTTGAGCGCTCCAATAGCCATGGACACACCGCCGCAATAGCCATTGACATGAGTCTGTAGTCAGTCATGACTCACTTCTAGACCTATTTGTGCGCATAACACCGCACTTTATGGACGTACATCGAACTAATCTTTTCGTAAAAAACACCAGCGCGCAAAAACACCAGCATGCAAAAACGTTATTGCCCCCGAGAATACTAACGCGAAAAATAGCAGCATACGATAGACGCCGGCATTGTGGGAATCTGTTTGTTGCTTGTTTAGAATTGTTGAAATGATTCGGTTGTTTTTGCATTTGTTCCATTTTTGTTCGCTGAAAAAAATGTTTTGCCATATTAGATGTGTGTTTTTTACTATTGATTTTTTTTTTGTGGTTTGTCATTTTGTTGTATTTTCTATTTGCGTTTTCCATTTTTTCAATGATTAGGAACGATTTGTGCAAATTATTTTGGAGTTTATTTCCTGCATCTCAATATTGTAATTAAACTTTTTTAAACTTTGTTAAACTTTTTTAAGAACTTTTTCCCGGGTAGGCCTTACTTACAAATGAACCCATAAACTTTTTTAAACTTTTTTAAACTTTTTTAAGAACTTTTTCCCGGGTAGGCCTTACTTACAAATGAACCCATAAACTTTTTTAATCTATATAAAATTTAAAAAATCTATATAAAATTTAAAAAATCTATATAAAATTTAAAAAATCTATATAAAATTTAAAAAATCTATATAAAATTTAAAAAATCTATATAAAATTTAAAAAATCTATATAAAATTTAAAAAATCTATATAAAATTTAAAAAATCTATATAAAATTTAAAAAATCTATATAAAATTTAAAAAATCTATATAAAATTTAAAAAATCTATATAAAATTTAAAAAATCTATATAAAATTTAAAAAATCTATATAAAATTTAAAAAATCTATATAAAATTTAAAAAATCTATATAAAATTTAAAAAATCTATATAAAATTTAAAAAATCTATATAAAATTTAAAAAATCTATATAAAATTTAAAAAATCTATATAAAATTTAAAAAATCTATATAAAATTTAAAAAATCTATATAAAATTTAAAAAATCTATATAAAATTTAAAAAATCTATATAAAATTTAAAAAATCTATATAAAATTTAAAAAATCTATATAAAATTTAAAAAATCTATATAAAATTTAAAAAATCTATATAAAATTTAAAAAATCTATATAAAATTTAAAAAATCTATATAAAATTTAAAAAATCTATATAAAATTTAAAAAATCTATATAAAATTTAAAAAATCTATATAAAATTTAAAAAATCTATATAAAATTTAAAAAATCTATATAAAATTTAAAAAATCTATATAAAATTTAAAAAATCTATATAAAATTTAAAAAATCTATATAAAATTTAAAAAATCTATATAAAATTTAAAAAATCTATATAAAATTTAAAAAATCTATATAAAATTTAAAAAATCTATATAAAATTTAAAAAATCTATATAAAATTTAAAAAATCTATATAAAATTTAAAAAATCTATATAAAATTTAAAAAATCTATATAAAATTTAAAAAATCTATATAAAATTTAAAAAATCTATATAAAATTTAAAAAATCTATATAAAATTTAAAAAATCTATATAAAATTTAAAAAATCTATATAAAATTTAAAAAATCTATATAAAATTTAAAAAATCTATATAAAATTTAAAAAATCTATATAAAATTTAAAAAATCTATATAAAATTTAAAAAATCTATATAAAATTTAAAAAATCTATATAAAATTTAAAAAATCTATATAAAATTTAAAAAATCTATATAAAATTTAAAAAATCTATATAAAATTTAAAAAATCTATATAAAATTTAAAAAATCTATATAAAATTTAAAAAATCTATATAAAATTTAAAAAATCTATATAAAATTTAAAAAATCTATATAAAATTTAAAAAATCTATATAAAATTTAAAAAATCTATATAAAATTTAAAAAATCTATATAAAATTTAAAAAATCTATATAAAATTTAAAAAATCTATATAAAATTTAAAAAATCTATATAAAATTTAAAAAATCTATATAAAATTTAAAAAATCTATATAAAATTTAAAAAATCTATATAAAATTTAAAAAATCTATATAAAATTTAAAAAATCTATATAAAATTTAAAAAATCTATATAAAATTTAAAAAATCTATATAAAATTTAAAAAATCTATATAAAATTTAAAAAATCTATATAAAATTTAAAAAATCTATATAAAATTTAAAAAATCTATATAAAATTTAAAAAATCTATATAAAATTTAAAAAATCTATATAAAATTTAAAAAATCTATATAAAATTTAAAAAATCTATATAAAATTTAAAAAATCTATATAAAATTTAAAAAATCTATATAAAATTTAAAAAATCTATATAAAATTTAAAAAATCTATATAAAATTTAAAAAATCTATATAAAATTTAAAAAATCTATATAAAATTTAAAAAATCTATATAAAATTTAAAAAATCTATATAAAATTTAAAAAATCTATATAAAATTTAAAAAATCTATATAAAATTTAAAAAATCTATATAAAATTTAAAAAATCTATATAAAATTTAAAAAATCTATATAAAATTTAAAAAAGTTATATTTTTTTTTCTTCAAAAACCCTACTCATACAGAACCCCCATCACTCAGATGCTACAAATAGTTTGGTGATATTTTTGTTGGGCTTTGGGAGGGCTGGTCGTTTTGGTGCACGGGCATCATTCCATTCTGGATGCATATTGGAAAATTTTCTGGACACAAATCAGGCTTCTGCATTCCAGTACCCCAGCGCGCACAAGTTCCTCCCATGCTCTGCCAGACTTCTTTGAAAACAGTGAAGTCGACGGCGCGTGGACGCTAATCATCGAAGGCCCCGATGACTACCAAATCACAGGCAACATTGTTTCTTGGCGCAAGAATCGGGGTCGGTATGCAGAAGTGGGTCCAGCACAAGCACCCCATCGGGCCCACATCATGTTTGCAAACATGTTATGGACCATGGAATGGTGCTACGCCAGGCATCTGTTGAACACGCAGGATACATGGTTTCACAGCATGATGCACGTCTTGAAATCCAGAACATCATACCATGGGCTAGTTCCATCATATGCTTACTAGGTGAAACTCACTGATGATCCTAATGATGAGCACAACTCAATCAAGGAATGACAAGGCCATACAATACCAAGTTCCAACTTCCAGAACTAACTTTTGGCAGAGTTGAACCAGGATAGGATTTACAAATTGATTATGTACAAAAAACTTTACGTGTATGTGTATGTCTATCCAGTTTTTGTTTACATAATTCATATTTGCCCGCCTGTCCGGGAAGAGTCTATAGGTTGTTCTGTTGATTTGTCCCGCTTTGTCTCCTTGTCATCGCCCTGGTCATTATCATCCATCACCATTATCATCATCATGATGATCGTCATCATTGTGATGATATGCCTCCTATGTCACTGCATGAACATTCTTCTGATTGACGCTGGATTTCATTTCCTTGGAACATAAGTGGTGGCTTGTCGCCTCTGCCGTGGTTGTGGCGTTGCCCATGCCGGCGGCGAAACCTGCTGGGAAAATTTTCAATCCTGGGAAACGGCAGCCTTGAATGCAATGAAGAAGGACCAGGGGCACAGTAAGAAGGACCAGGGGCACAGTTAGACTTGCCGCGGCGGGCGGCCTAGCGGCTGGGGCAAGGATAAGACTCTGGGCAACCTCGGCAACCTCCGGTGGTGGAGCCCCTGCCTTGCAAAGGCTACAGGTGTCGGCGGATTACACACGTAGCCGACCCACCAGGTCTATGTCCTGGATGAAATAAGTTGTACTGAATGAACAAGAGTCATATATCAACAGATGCTGATTCTTTCTCAGTTATGTCCTTGGAAAGCGGTTCCGTCCCCAGGTGGCACATGGGTGACACTTGGTGTCATCGTCTCTTTCCCTTCCTGACCATGCTTAGGTCTGGACCGTTCAGATCCAAGAATGCGAGCCGACGCCAGAAGAGGAGGAGCCAGTAGAAGAAGAGGAACCCATTGGCAAACCGGGATCCTTGGAGCAAAGCAATCCAGCTAGTTTCAGCTGAACTTGTGAGCAGAGATGTGAACAGATTTTCATCACATTTTCATTGCCACCAGTAACAACTGGCGGTCGAGCCACTCTGGGTTATCTCAGCAATTGCATCAAACAGTTTTTGGTTGATAGTGACTTGCTCAATGATGATCCCGTACTCGGTTACCAGATGTTACAAGCAATCTAAGTAGGTCTTCAAGAGCCTTCAACTCAATCCGCATTTCTGGGAGAGTTGTATAGAGGACATATTTGGACAATTCATTTGCTGACTTCCTGCAGTTCTACATAAATTCATGATCACTCATGACATTCGATCCTAGCAGAGAGCTTGGAAGCTACCCTCTGGGTATTGTTGGGTGATTTGATTTGTTTTCAAGGTTAACCTTGCATTGTCGAGTCAAATCATTGTAGGGAATTGGCAAGTCGTCCGAAGTGACTTTGTTGATTTGTTGATTCCTTCTTCTTGGATGATCAGATTGAATTACCGATCATTCGCTGCTTTGCCTTTGCCCGCCCAAACCAAAACATGGCTAAGACTGTCTTCTTGATGAAGAAAATGGCAACATTGAGGAGCTAGTCAATAGCGATGTTGAAGCTTGGGCTTTGCCTAGTGACCCTGCTGGTAAACCTGCTTTAATTGACGTCACAGTGTTATATGAAAGAAAAGTGTCAGACCTTTGCAAAATGATCACATTTCATATAGTACTGGTAGTGTTCAGGAAGATTTTAACAACTGATCTGCTTGTAAGTCATGATGTGTTACTAGAATTTTATAAATGTAATTACTTTAATAATTTACTACAATTTACTATATTCAATATCTCAATGCCAAATTATTCCCCGCGGGAATATCAAAACTGAGATGCTGACCTCGGATCCCATGCATCGGAATCTCATAGATTCAGACGGATGTTTATTGGGAGCGTAGAGGAAGATGACGCAGCACGTTTAGAAGTTATGATTTGAATATATTTGAATGGATTCTCAGCCTTAGTGACCCAATCTGATTTTTGTTCAAAGCAGTTCTCCATGCATTATTTGTGCTTTCAAGGTGTTTGCTCACACGCTTGTCCATGTTCAGCAATGACAATTTGGCCGTGCAAGTTGCTGAGCTTGTCTCGAAAAAGTGAGGGAAAATGGCAGACCCCAATTTAAAACTTCCCCCCTTCATTAACATGGATCTAACAGCTAATATTATGGGTAGCCAACTGTTACGGTGCGGGGGCCCCAACCGGGCTGGTTGAGGGCCCAAGTCATATTATCCTGAGTCTTCACAAGATCCTGTGCGGATTTTGATGTATTTTGGCTCCTCCCGCAGAGGAGGTGGTTGTAGTCCACAGTTGGTCGGTAAATTTCCATTGAGGAATCCGATTGCATCAGCCATCAGGGTCACCCACTATGTTTCAGGCTTTTGTTGCTGAGGGACTCAACAAGATTGAGCAAGTAACAAGTCAGTGTGGCACAGCTGAGGTTGGCCAGATCTTCGATGATGGGAACTCGGAGAAACTTTGCGGCATCAATGGCAAGTTGGTTGGAAATCAGATTGAAATGAGCCAAGCATGATAGATGGTGCTGTTGATGCTAAATATTACATGCATAGATGTCGGTCAATGCGCGTAAGACTCCACGCTTTCCCAATGGTCATTCAACATGTGCAGAAACGAAGTGCTGCTTCCTTCTGGACGGTGTCCCTCTCCTTGAACTTGTTTCTGTCAACATATTTCAATATATTCTATTCATTTGTTTGTCAAGTCTTTCTGTCGAGTCTATCATGTTCGAATCACTTCAAATTCCGTCATGCAGATATGTCAGCAAAAAAGCAACAGCGCAACTTGAACATGATGAGCACTTGAAGAACCTTCGCGGGTGCCCAAGCCCACTGAAATGGCACAAGCTTCCACCCTCGAGATGATAAGAACTCTGCAGGACATGCATGCGCAATATGGTCGTTTGGAAATGAGGAAATGATGGGGCTGTTGAAGCCAAGGGTGAGTTTGGCGCCTTTCGAAGGGATCAAGGTGCAGTTCAGCATGCCTCAGAAACGCCGGTTCAG
>VSDK01023135.1:455395-462895 GCA_009767595.1 Symbiodinium kawagutii
GTTGTTGTTGTTGTTGTTGTTGTTGTGGTTGTTGTTGTTGTTGTTGTTGTTGTGGTGTTTTGCTTGCTTTTGTATTTTTTTAAAACAATGATTTTGTTGTACCATCAATTTGTGGCAATTTTGTTCTGCCCTTGATTTTCATCTGGCGATTTTGTATTTTTTTGTTGCCCTGGTGTTTCTTTCGGTGATTCGTTGCAGTGGTGATTTTCTTGTAGTGACTTGTTGTGGTGTTTTTTTGTTGGCGATATTGTTGTGTTCTTGTTTTTGTTGCGCTGCTACTGGCAAATGTCTCCCTGGAGGCTTCTATAGGCTTGGAAACGTCCGCCCCGGCCTCGTGCAGGGACTTGTCTTCGTGCTAGGGAGGAGTATGAGGAGTAGCAGGAGCAGAGATAATGAGACAGGGGTTGCAGCAGCAGCAGCAGGAGCAGGAGTAGGAGGAGTAGGAGGAGGAGCAGGAGTAGGAGGAGTAGGAGTAGGAGAAGAAGTAGAAGTAGCAGTGGCGGTGTTGTAGGAGTAGGAATAGGAGGAGAAGTTCTACCTTGTGGAACGAGCAATATGTAGCAGTCTTTGTGACGGGAGGGAAGAAGGGCATGAAATTTGCCAGGGCAGGTAGCCGCTGCGTTGCGGTACAAATGCATTGAACGGCACAAATACATTGAACACAAATAGCATTGTGCTTGTGTGGAATCCGGTGTTGCAGCTGCATCTGCATAATTGCTAAGATTTTGTTTGCTGTGTGTCCTGTATCACAATATCTCAGAGGGATGCATTGTGCAACACACCATGCCGTGAATGAAGACCTGACCATACCTGACCTATTTGGCAAGGTGCCGTAACATTTATGCATTGCATCGAAAGGCTGAGGATATTTGATCCAATCCTTTAGTGGATTTTTGGGTGTACAGCTGCATTTTATTTGGCCAAACGAACTCTCCAAACGGCGCTGGTTGTTGAAATGCTGGTGTTGGTGCTCGCGCCGCAGCTCAGGGAATTGGGAGTGAGCAACATTTCAGTCCCATTTACCTTCGGCCGCTCTTTACAGCTGTGCTGCGTCGACGACAATATCCAAAAAGCCGACCAATTCAGTTTTGTCGTCCCGGTGCTTGATTTGCCACTTGGATCCACTTGGACCCACTTGGACATTGTTCATCATTGTTCTGCCGGAACTTGCTGATAGACTACTTACTTACGTTGTTGCAGCAGATTTCCGACCACTCATGATGTTTTGCTTGCTGAAACATGGTTGGTTCAACTCCTGACAATCATAACAAACTTTCGTTGGGCCGAGCTGCTTGAGACCAACAGCAAGGTATTTTGCCGATCAGTAGTGTTTTCATTCAATGTTGTGATACAGCTCCAAAATATTTGTTCCATGAGCTCGGAAATAGGAATGATGCCACATTTGACCAATTGTAATTGGAAACTGCTACTTTTGGAACAAAGAGAGTCCAGAAGTGTAATGGTTGTCTATGGTTGAGGCTTGGGTGCATGGCAAAGTACTTTGTTTTGTGCCCCCGAAGAAGTTGGCGTCGACTCAATCATGTGACATGGCGGTGTCCGTGAGTTTTTGTTTTTTTTTCAAAATCAATCATATCAAGGGATGGGATTCTTTTGGAAGCTTTCCGTTGTCTAAGTCTAAGCCAAAGATTTGTCTGGCCAAGGGACGCTTGAAACAAAAAATCAATTTCACAGAATATACTAGTGAATGAATCAATATGATGGATCAGAAAACACACTTAACCCTGATAATTTCAAACCCAAATTTTCCCCACAGTGTTGTCATTGAGCGAGATCAAAAACAAGCGGAACTATGCAATTTTTTTTTCAGGTTCCGACTATATAATTGTTTGAATTAATCAACATTTAGTTCATGCCCGGGTTCAAACCACAAGCCTACGTCCAGGATGTGTGCAATTTGAACCAATGAGCTCAGCCCCTCAGTCCCAGGTCGCAATTTATCAGGCTCTATCAGACAGGACAGGGTCTAGGGAGGTGCTTCATTTCGGACTGGGCCTGTGAATGCGCCTGGCATCAACGCAATCTCCAAATTCTGTTTGCAGCATGTTCTTAGGATTTCTTAAGAACACATATATGTATGTATGTATTTACATATATATATATATATACATTTTGTTTGATACATTTATTGACAATATACATTCATATACATCTACACACGTTACTACATGTATATGTTTATCTAGGAAGTTTAAATACGAAGTGCGGAACTTCCGTGTTACGGAGATTTAAAAATACATCACATCAACAATACATCACATCAACAATGCATCACACCAACAATACATCACATCCACAACACATCACATCAACAAGACATCACATCAACAATACATCACATCAACAAGACATCACATCAACAATGCAGCACATCAACAATACCTTACATCAACAACACTCGCAACAAGACATCGCATCCACAACACATCACATCAACAAGACATCACATCAACAATGCAGCACATCAACAATACCTTACATCATCAATAAATCACATCAACAATAAATCACATCAACAATACATCCCTGAACCTTCCAATGTAGCACTTTTTTCTGGCAAACCGTAGTTTGGATACACTTTCTGACTACCTTGAGCGCTTTTTGGCCAAATGCGCAGTTTTTAGTAATTTGATGAGGTTTGAGCACTTTTTTGACTGTCAATCCGCTGAGCACCAATATACCCAAACTGGGCAACCCGCAGGATGCGCGCAAATTCCCGCAAAATGGGCGCAAATTCGCGCAACATGCGCGCAATTCAAAAAGTGTAGGAACTGGAAATTTTGTGCCGTGTCTAGCAAGTATTCATAACACTTTTTGGTGTTTTGTAACGCTTTTCGGGAAATGAGCACTTTCTAATTTTGTACACTTATTTGTGTAACGTCGGAAGGTCCAGGTCACATCAACAAGACATCACATCAACAATACAACCCATGTGATGTAATGTGGTGTAGTGTTATTTGCTGTGGGTGTAATGTGGTGTGGTGTGATTTGCTGTGGATGTAATGTGGTGTGGTGTGATCTGCTGTGGGTGTAATGTGGCGTGGTGTGATTTGCTGTGGATGTATTGTGGTGTGGTGTGAGCTGCTGTGGGCGTAATGCTTGACTTTGTGTGGCAGGCGTGGCATTTGGTGCATGTTGATGTTCTTGCAAGTTGACAAAAATGGAGGAAGTCGCGCACGAAATGCATTTTTCATCGATTTTGATCATTAGTTTGGTCGCAAAACCCTGTGTTTTCTCGGGGCATGGATTTGTGACAGTGAGTAGTTTGCTACCAAAAAAACATGATCATAGGTTTCGGTATATTTCCACTGCTACAAGATGGGCCCAAGTCAAGGTGGGCCCTGGTCCCTTGTCACTAACAATTTATTCAAAGTACCTACCAAAGGTTTCTCACGTCAAACGGAATACATCATGTGTAGGTAGATGTTAGCAACAGAACATGCAATATCCCTCCTGGCCTATGGAGAATCGTTAACAGCAGCATCGGCTGGTGGATCTATTTATTTAGTTAGTCCATTTCTTTGCCGGAGGAGCTGTGGCGAACAAGACAAGTTTGGTTGCCTTCAGGATGTGGGTCACACCGCCCTCCGGTTTGCAACAGACGGAATTGATTCTGAGCGGCAGAGGGGGTGCGCTTGACCTTCATGCCCTGGCTGTTTGCTGGAGGCTGAAGCCTTCAAACCATAGATGGTACAATTTGAGTCAGGAGATCAAAATCATTTGTCTTGCTGAAGTTTCATGGTGGGTCCATCGTGTTTGGAAAAAATGTTCTGAGTTGTTGTTGTTGTTGTTGTTGTTGTTGTTGGTGGTGGTGGTGGTGGTGGTGGTGGTGGTGGTGGTGGTTGTGGTGGTGGTGGTGAATCCATTGGCAATCCGACAACTTGGCTGAAGTCCGGGAGAGTGGAAGGCCACTCCGCAATGATACCCAGATTTTGGGATGGCTGCTGCAAACGGTACACCTGAAACAAAACATGTTTTGTACTATCTGGCGGTACTGTACACCCTGCGCCTCATGAGTGAATTCTTGTAGAAGTCCATCCACCAGTCTTTGCGTGACATGTACCGGAGAAGTTTCAGGTGGCAACATGCTGCAATCACATAGGGGCAGTCGAGATCATAAAGGCCTCCTGGGCCTGCATTTCGTTACATTTTTTCTTCTACAGTTGAAAAAGGAGACTTTCCAGTAGCATAGGAAACAAGTTTTGGCAGGTCGCAGTTCACTAAGGAGCGTGCTCAATGCTATAGGACCACGCGGTGGTCTCAAGATTCTGGGCAATACAGGCGCAGCCGTGCAGGGCGGCAAGAACTGTCGGTGGCTACGGATTTGGTCCGAAGCTGATTCTCGTTTTGTGTCCGATGGGTTACAATACAAAGCGATCTTCAGGTTTTTGATAAATCTTGATACTTAGTTTGTCACATAATTCTTTTAAGGTACATATATGGCATTTTGACGCACATCAATGTGTTCATTTATGCTAAATTTCTAATATCAATATTTGGTCTTATTTACTTGTTTTACGTATTGTGTACCGATGTATAGTTATTGTGCATATGCCCACAGACAACTGCGGATTAACGATCTATGTAGAAGCGCTGCCTGAGCGGCTTCATGAACATTTGCTGATGTTTGATGCCAATACGAAGCAGCCCCGTCCACTACACAGTAATTACCTTCAACTGTTTGATGCTAATGCAATGTTTGATGTTCAGGTGAGGAATCTTGGAGTCAGACGCGCATGACGTTTTTGTCACATCATTTGTTTGGGGCAGTGGACACTCGTGTAGATTGCTCGCCACGCACTCGATGCTTGGGGAGTTCTCTGCTGAAACTCTTCCTTTTGGGCCCAATCAATGGCTGCCTTGGCCGCGTCAGTTTCTTTGTAGCACCCAATGGATTCCGCTGTGGGGGCATGTTGCGTGATATATTGGAACATGTTCTTGATAAATCACGCTGCTGCATTCCAGTCAATTTGAACTTTTTGATGTGCAATTTGCTTCCGCCGCGAAAACCAACACATTTTCCCGTATGGTTCAAACCAGCAACGCATGCACGTTTCTTCAGCACACACGAGCTCCTCCCCATGCTCTGCCAGACTTCTTTGAGAGCAGTGAAGTCGACGGCACCTGGACGCTAATCATCGAAGGCCCCGACAACTTCCAAATCAATGACACTGTTGTTTCTTGGCGCAAGAACTAGGGTCGCCATGCAGAAGTGGGGTTCAGCACAAGTACCCCATCGGGCCCACATCATCCTTGCAGACATGGTAGGCAAAGGTGGTAAACCAGTCATGCACCGATTTGTTGAAACGCATCATGCATTGTTCCACGGCATGATCCACGTTTTGAAATCCAGAACATCATACCATGGGTTGGTGTCATTATATGTTTCAGTTTCATAGGTGAACTGCTGACTCTAATGACGAACATAATTCATTCAAGGCATGACAAGGCCATACAAGGGCAAGTTCCAAGTTCCCAAACTTGCTCTTGGACAAGTTGAACCAGGACAGGATTTACAAATTGATCATCTACAAGAGACTGTAATTGTTTGCTGTTCTCTATGTCTATATCATGCATACTTGCCCACCTGTCCGGCAACCGTCTATAGATTGTTCTGTCGATTTGTCCGGCTTTGTCTCCTGGTCATCGTCCTTTTCATCGTCCCAGTCATCATCCATCCATCCATTCATCCATCCATTCATCCATGATTATCACCATTGTGATGATGGGCATCCTATGTCACTGCATTCATCCTATGTCACTCAAGTTTTTTGGTTCATTCTTAGTACCCCAGTCATTGTGGACGCCCTCATGGAGTTGCGTCTTTGGTCCCCAGTTCAGCTTGATCCATTGGGCTGTCGCTCCTGGCATCAACCGTGACATTCACGCGTGTGCCTAGGTGGTACAGTATGCACATGTGTGGTTCATGCGTGTTGAAATTCAAAGAAAGCCTTGAAGTTTCCCTTTCTGACACCTGAGGAATGGTCTGTGCAGCTCCAAGAATGCGAGCCCATTGGCAAAGAGAGATCCTTGGATTTTCAGAAACCCACAGGGAGATTTGATGAATTCATGAATTTGTGAGAGCCTGTGACCAGAGGTTTGAACATCATCGAAATCGCTGATGGTCGAGCCACTCTTGGCTCACGATACCTTAGCAGCATCAACCAACTCTTGCTACTGATTGGTTTGCTGACGATCCGACATCAGGTTATATGTCATATTATAAAGAATGCCAGTAGGTCTTCTGCTGATCACGGCAATGGCATTGCAGAGTACATGCTCGTCTTCTGGACATCTGAAACGCATCAGTTCGATCCTACTCTCTTGGTCTTGGAATCTTGTGCCACTCCAGGCATTTCATTGTCACAACTTGTTGGGATTGTCCATCGAAACTGACTCCATTTGGGATCTCGTTGGAGCTTGTAGTGTACTACCTCAGCTCAAATGGAATTAGAGATAGGTCGCTGCCTGCCATTGCCTGCTCATCCCGAACAATGGCTAAGTCTGTGATCTTGATGGTGGCGTCGGCATTGAGAGGCTGGTCAACAGTGACGTTGAAGCTTGAGCTTTGCTTAGTAACACTGGCGTCAATGAACTTTTTCATTGACGCCACAGGTTTCTTATGTGAAAGAAAAGTGTGAGAATTTTGCACAGTTATCACATGTCATGGTAGTGTTTAGGAGGAGTTTAACAACTGATGGGTTAATTACTGAGAATACTACTAGTTTTCAGTTATTGTTAGCTTATTTATTTGATGAATTTATTTATGGTATTTTATCTATATTTACTTATTCATTACATAGTTTATATACTTATTTATGTATGATGTATATATTTATCTATGTTTTTATTTATTTGTTTATTTTTCAATTTGCGTACTTGTTTGTATTGTTTTTTTTTTTTCTGGCTAAATTCATTCTTATTAATATTATATGTTCTTTCCCAATTTCGAATGTTTCAACAGAACTGACCTTGGATCTCAGAAAGGAATCGATTCAGACGACTGCTCAATGTATTCACAAATCACATTTGAAAGTCATGGTTTTCATCCATTGAATCTCAGGCATAGTAATCCGCCCTCCCTTCCAAGGGACTCAACACGTGGCGAAGCTGAGGTTGGCCAACGCTTCGAAGCGGCGCTTGATCAGAAGAAACTTAGCAAAGACGAGCTGGTGCCGGGTGAGGGTGGCAAGTCAAGGTCAAGAACAACAGATGGCGAGTTGGGTCAAGCAGTTAACCAACCAACTAATGGGGAATTTCCACCAACAATACAAGGGAAAACAATGGTTAATGATAGGGGAACCAGCGGTACCGGGTTTTGACCCACAGCCAGATGTGAAATTTCTGCCAACAAAAACGGTGATAAATGTAGGTGAATATCCGGTTTTGCCCTATTTCACGTTGATCGAAATTCAAGATGTGCAGAATTTGCAGAAATGAAATGGAGCTTCGTTTTACACTGGTGAGCAGGTCAGGGTAACA
>VSDK01023135.1:475798-494004 GCA_009767595.1 Symbiodinium kawagutii
TTAAGACAAAATCACCATACAGGAGATGGCAAGGATAGCACGAGCAACCATGACCATTTTTTGGGGGTAGGTCCCAGATCAGCAAAATAGAATGTAGCAGTAATAGCATTGAAGCAACAAGGGTTGGTCCACAAAAAACCTTAGGGAGAGCATAGACATACCATGCAAAAACCATGGAAAATCTTTCAATATGAGTACATGAATAGCTTCGAACAAATGTAGACATCATATAGGTAGAGAGCATAGGAGCCTGGTGGGAAATACAGCAAGGAGAAAACTCACAACAACACCTAAGGAATTGCGTGGGGAGAGGTTGACGCTATTTGGAGGAAACCACGGGAATAGTCTCACCATATTGGGAAAGCCAAGGAACAGTATGGGATGTTATTACGAGGGAAGGGAAAGTCAAGTAACAATACCTTAGGAATAGGATTGCCAGGATTTGAGGAAAAGGATTTGAGGAAACCAAATGGGAATAATTTGGTATGCCATGGAACCGCTGTGGGAGATAGAAGCAAAATAATTCTGTATGATTATACCCGTGCATATATGTATTGGTAGTATATATATATATATACACATATTTTAATATATACTGACCCGCACTTAAGACAGTCAAAAAATCACATGCTATAATTCAATTGTGGTCTCATGGCACACACACACATGCACACTGACACACACATAAACACATATGAAAATAACATGTGTTTTGGTAATCAGCTGATCACCTGGGAAAATTGGAGGAGCGAAATGCTTGGCTCTGTGTGAAACAAGCACGCCCCCAGATTTTCCAAATCGGCTAGGCCCCCTGGTTACAAACGTACATACAATCATACAAACATACAAAAACATACAAACATACATAGAACTATGCATACAAACATACGAACAAACATAACAAACATACATACAATATGCATACAAACATACAAACACACATAATAAACATACACACAAACTATGCATACAAACATACAAACAAACAAATATACATACAAAGTAGACTATGCATACAAACATACAAACAACAAGACAAACATATATACATACAAGCTACGCATACAAACATACATACAAACTAGACTATGCATACAAACATACAAACAACAAGACAAACATACATACATACAAACATATCAACATACATACAAACATACAAACATACAAACATTCAGACAAACATACAAACATACAAAATGCATGTGTGATGAGATGAGACTACTGCCGTTGGGGTCAGCAAGCCAAAAAAAAAGCACCCAACTTGGTCTTCGTGTCAGCCATGGATTAACTCCACAAACATGAACGCGTTGCCCAAATCTGATGAAAAGAGGAAGTAAGACTTCCCAATGATGTGCGCGCGCATATTTGTTTTTTTGCCAGCGTTTGTTGTTGGATTGCGCTCTGGGTTTGTTGTCTTGCTACGCGTTGCGCTGCTGCTGGGCCCATGTCAAGGGACGCACGTGTTGCACACCGCCTCTAACACATGCTACTGGGCGCCAAATCCATGTCTTTTCATCCCTTTTTCCAGATGGTCGAACCATGCTGAGATTGTTGGCGAAGAAGTCCACCGCCCTCTGCTTCTGGTATGGAAGGTTTTCCTTGCCCTTCCTGATGGCATGGAGAACATCATTAGGACATGTGTATGCAAATCCAATGCGGTTGTTTAAAGTGTAATCATGAAAATGGAAAGTCCACGAAAGCATGTGGCATTGGTGATCGCACATAAACCAAAATCAAATGTACTAAGCCAAGTTTGGCCCTGATTTGCCCAAACAAGAGCGGGTCAGTGTTTAGACATTTGAAAACATGCAGGCTTAGTTGAAGCCATCAATAGGACTAGTGATGTTCTGCGCACACCAATGCCAAGCACATGATGACTTGTTGATTTCTATGAATGACACACATTTATTAACATACCTGCATTCCTACATTCCTACATACATACATACATACATACATGCATACATGCAAACAAACATGCAAATATATCAACCTACATACAAACATACAAACTACGCATACAAACATACATACATACATCCATACATACATACAAACATACATAAATACCTACCTGCCTACCTGCATACATACATACAAACAAACATCACCAACATACAAACATACAAACATACAAACATACATACAAAGAAACAAAAATACAAACCTACAAACACACACAAGTATACAAACATGATACGGACAAACGCGCAAACAGACAAACATACAAACATACAAGCATACCAACATACCAACATACAAACATACATACATACATACATACATACATACAAACATACATACAAACATACAAACATACAAACATACAAACTTACAAACATACAAACATACAAACATACAAACTTACAAACATACAAACATACAAACATACAAACTTACAAACATACAAACATACAAACATACAAACTTACAAACATACAAACATACAAACATACAAACAAACAAAGAAACAAACAAGCAAACAAACAAACAAACAAACAAACAAACATACATACATACATACATACATACATACATACATGCATACACTGGTTGATGGTTTCAAACATTTTTCCCTATTACCTTTTTAACAAATGATGGTGGTAGTAGGTTGGCTCAAATTTTTCATAGGCTTAAGGGCTGAAACCACCAACCAGATACATGCATGCACCCTCTGGAATGACTGTCAATGCGAGGAGCAAGCATAACCTACATGAACATTCCAGAGAGCCGACTTCGTGTGCGTTTGTCATCCGCTGCCATGCAATGTTGCTCGAATCTGAAAGAAAAGAGGAAGTTGAAGGAATTGCTGGGCCTCCAAACCGTTGCTATGAATGCGTTCGGGCGTTGTGCTATGCGCTGGGCTATGCGTTGGGCTGTGCGTTCGGCTACGCGTTGTTTTTGGCCATGGCTTTCGCGGCCTTGTTGGCATGTGTGTCGCGCCACAGGTTCCATGGCCCTGGTTGGCTGTTGACTATGTTTATTATGGTTTCATGCGCGCGCGCTTTTGATTGGCGGCCTGGGCAGTTAATGTTCACATATGCACTGTGCATGTTTGCAGCCCCATGTGGTTCCACTAATGGATAAATATCAGCAAAAATGAATTGTAACATACACACATACATAAAAACATACAAACAAACATAACCAACATACAAACATACAAACATACATACATACATACAAACAAACAAACAAACATGCATACAAACATACATACATACATACAAGCATACGTACATACTCAGTGCACGAATATTGCTGTTTTAGTAGTCAGCTGATCACCCCGGAAAATTGGGGGGGGGGGGTTGTGACAAACACACACACCCAGATTTTCCAAATCGGCTAGGCCCCCTGGTTAGATTACATATATACAGACATCATACATACATATATGCGCACGTGCACACATACACTGGCATACTAATGCACTCACCGTCGTCATCATTATTGTGGTTCACTCATTTAGCCATTGTCAGTTGGCTTGGTTGTTGTTTTAGAGGGTACCTGCTAAGTTGTTGTTAACTTATTATTGATATGATGCTGAATTGGGCGCACAACTATTTTAGGAAACCAAGTATACACACCATCATGGCGTCCTCATCACATCTTCATTCATCCATCGCTACAACCACCCCCCTGTGTGGGGGGCGTGCCGGTGATGCTGGCCACCAGCCCTTCTGCGCCATCTCCGGCCAGATCCTTGGAGGGGTGGAACAAAGCACAATGGCTTGCAGAATGGAATTGGATCTCAATCGCTTCGAATCTCAATCAATCGCTCAATTCGGCAGGGCATTTTGCTCAATGGAAACAGAATTATTCCGGAGTACTCAAACACCGTCTTTTTCTTCAACATACTTCCGCCATCGCAATTGCTGGATGAGTTCTCAAGCCTGGACAGGCTGGATCATCAATAGCAACCATAGACCACATCAACGCCGCTAAAATGATGCAATCTTACCACTTGATAGCTGTCCTTTTCCAAGCTTTCGCGGATGGCTGCTCATTCCAATCCAAAACTGGTAGCGTCTTGGGTTGAACTTGAGTCAATACAATGTGGCTTCCAACAACGCATCCTTTGATCTCCAGGCATGGAATTCTCATATCTGGATGCACTATGACGAGTGGCTAGAAGACTTTCCTTGGTTGACAGTTGCTCCAGGGGGCTTGGGCTGCAGAGTTTGCAAGAGTGCCGGTGTCAAGAAAACAGCATGGAGCCGGTCCAAAGCATGTCGCAAAGTTCCTTGTACTTACATCAGACATGGTTGTGTCAATTGGTGCAAGTATTGGCTTATCATCATCATTGTTTGACATTGGCTATGATGAGATTTAGGCTCTCGTGAGACGACAGTCGCTAGATCAGCGCGCTACATCGAAGGTGCGCAAATTGGCTCTTGCAACTGAACCTGCCACAGACTCAGCACTGGTGGATGGAAAGGTTGTCATTTCCAGAGTGGAAACAACAGTTGTTCAGCCAATCATTTTGAGCCCAAAATTCACCCAGGTTGTTTCGTTTTGGGGTCTGTGGTGAGGTTCCATCGGCAGATCTATTTCGGATGGTCCGTAGAAGGATTGCCAAGGCAAATCATTCGGCTGAGGATGGCAAATTTGATTCTTGGATGATGTTATCCATTTTGACAGACCCTTGAGTTTTTAACCAACGACGCCCCGTCCAATTTCATTGCCAACATCCCGTCAACCTGGCTACCGCCTCAGGGAAGGAACAAATTTCGGAAGATGAAAGCGTGTCTTGGTGAAGCTGCCAGGAAATTGAACCTGATCACATTGTATCTTGGCAAAGCTGGAAGGCACTTGACAATTGAGGCACTGTCCATGACACCAAATGATTTTTGAACAACATTCATCCATCATCATCATTTTTGTCATCAGCCTGAGACGTCCATTGTTTGAGGACTGAATCGGCATCAATAACCTTGGTGCAGGATACTTCAGGTGGGTGGTTGGTTGTGCGCTTCTCTTGCTGCAACAACCATTTGGATGCTGAACAAGGGATAGTGGGAGCGTACCCAATTGCTGACCTGCACCAATGCCATGCATACAAGATCAAGCAGGCAACGGAGAGTGCCATTCACGAAATGTGCCAGCCCAGGCACAACATGCCTTTTTCGTCCAAGGGTCGGTTTCTTGGCAAACTGGTTTTCTTGGCTATTTTTGCGTGACTGGGTGACTACAAAATCAATTTATCATCGGCTGGCTGATGACTAAGGGCCAAGTACCCACAGCAGTTGGCATCATGCAGACATTGACGGAAGCTCTAGCTGCTGATGGTGCCAAAGACGAACGACTGGCTCTGGTTCCTTGTTGGGAATTGATTTCATCATTGATGACAACGAATGACATGGTTGTATTGTGAAAATGTACCAAGGCTGGTTTGAGTGGCGCTGCGGATGATGATGACTCGAAATTCTTCCCCAACATCAAGCTGCGGGTTCAAGATTTAGCCCACGCCATCCGGAGGACAAACAAGTTCAATGACTTGGGTGTTTTTAGGGGTCCATGGGCTGACTTACTAGCTGGCTCAGAGCGCTGCAGGATCGGTCAAAGGCCCAAGTTTGCAGACGATGACATCAAGCAAGTGTTTCTTGGTGGCAGCAATTGGCAAAACACCGCTGAGTCTATCAATATACAATTAATATTCAATGGAAATTTGAAATATGAAGTTATTTCTTTCTGACTTAAGACATTGGCAGGCTCACTAAGAACAAACTCAACACCAGTCCAACTGGGAAACCGATGGATGTTGCGCTGCCGCTCAGGCTGAACATGTTTGTGAATTCCAAGTACAGCCCGGCTCAATTGATTGAGCGCGGCCACTTGTTCAAGGCCACGGATGCGGGGTGAATTGGTGTAGGGGGCATTCGGTGCAGGATCATGACATTGTTTGAAGGCTTATCTGCTTGCTCGTTTCATGTTGTCACTTGGTTTACATCAAGAAGCGTTTAGGATCAAGACCTAGACCTAGGGTAGGGCTGGTAGGGTTGACGTGTCGCGACGCCATTACATTTGGCGTGCCGAGCCATTCCAAGAATTCCAAGCAGCCATGTGACAAAGCTCCATTGCTCACCAGGATCAAGAACAAGTTTGAGAAGCCACTATTGTCCATTGTCTTACCAGGGAAAAAATTTTCGCTCGCCAAAAGCCCACAAGAAGAAGGTCCCTTTGAGCAAGGTCTTGGGAAGGTGGGGTCCATTGTTGATCATTGGCATGTTATCGTGATCATTGAAGGGACATGCGATCACTCCAATGGGTGTCAAGATTGCGAATTTCTGAAGGAAATCCAAAGAGATCATTATTCCCAGCTCGAATACTGGCAAGAAGCGCCTGCGGAGTGGCATCACTACCGTAGTGGAAAACGATGGTGATGTCAATGACACTTGGTAGCTTGACAAGCACTAATTGTGACGCTGTCAAAGATGCTATTCTATCCCTAGACTTGTAAGATTCTTCTAGCCACAGACTGGGGTGGTCCAAAATAACTAGTTTATCATTTTTTTATCATTTTTCTATCATTTGCCCTTATCATTTTTTCATCATTTTTTATCATTTATTTATCATTTTGGTGATTTTGGTGATTTTGGTGATTTTGGTGGTTCCCAAGCTGCCAAAACTGCAAATTTGATGACCGTTTTCATTTTTTTTTAATTTTTTTCATTTATTTATCATTTTTTTGTCATTTATTTATCATTTTTTATCATTTATTTATCATTTTTTTATCATTTTGGTCAATTTTGGTGATTTTGGTGGTTCCCAAGCTGCCAAAACTGCAAATTTGATGACCGTTTTCATTTTTTTATCATTTTTTTATCATTTATTTATCATTTTTTTAACATTTATTTATCATTTTTTTATCATTTTGGTCAATTTTGGTGATTTTGGTGGTTCCCAAGCTGCCAAAACTGCAAATTTGATGACCGTTTTCATTTTTTTTATCATTTATTTATCATTTTTTATCATTTTGGTCAATTTTGGTGATTTTGGTGGTTCCCAAGCTGCCAAAACTGCAAAATGATAAAAAAAATGATAAATAAATGATAAACAAATGATAAGCCCAAATGATAAAAAAATGATCAAAAATGATAAACTAATTATTTTGGCTTTTCCAGTCCCTGGCTCCACAGGAATCTTACAACCCTAGACTTATTGGGTAAATCTCAGATTGCGTCTCAAATCCTGGTTTTTATCATTGCTTGGAAAAGCACATTCAAGCTCTGATGCGCGATGTTTTTCCTTTGAGGGTGATCGACTGTGCGGCTAGCAAGAAGTTCGCTGGGAACCCTGCATACCAAGTGTGTCTCGGCATAGTCAAATCAAATGCATGCATCCCATCACGGTGATCAGCGCCAGCCAATTGCATATGTCATTAAAGGGTATCATGTCAAATTGAAACTGTTGAAACCATCAGACATCATCGTCAGTGAAATATTTAGATTGCGGACTATTTGATCACGGATCAGCACATCGCCAAAAACAAATGATTGTCATCCAGCTCATTTCACTATCACTAGCAAGTATCATCCACCTTGCCCTCTTGCCATCCATTCTTCATTCAGTTAACCATCTCCTGGGTCATATGGTCCATGAACCAACGAGGGGCTGACCAATCATGACTGACAATCGTTCATCTGTTTGACGCATCCTGCTGGGGGCCAATCAAGGAGCCCATGCCTGACAAGTACGCCATTGTTGTCTCAATGTGTCAATTACGACGATGACAAATTAGCTGATTCAACATCATTCACCGTGTTTGTCGCCTTCCACCCTGAACCACCCAAACAATTCCATTTACCTCGGATCAAACAGCTTTGAATGATTTTGGGTCACCGTCTAGCCAACAAGTGACCATTCATGATCAACAACCTCTAATGAATCATCAATTTGACCAGGAGCCCCTGCATCACTGCTGCCCGTGGTGGTGACACCCAAGCTTTCTGGATCACAAGCCACTCCCGCTTGATGATCCTGGAGGACTGGAGCTGTTTCATTCACTGGATTCATTTGATGGTTTGAAGGACCGATTTTGATTTGATGATCCACTGGACTCATAGGAGAAAATGAAATTCATGGGATGGACCGCTGAAACCCTGAAACCAGGGGACATGACTGTGGCAGAGGTTGGGAAGGCTCTTGGAATTGCATGGGCGCTTCCAGTGTCAGCTGCGCGGGTGGCGCAGCTGGATAAGGTCATGAAATTCAGTGACCCGTAGTTGGCAACGGATGAGGTCAAGGGTGGAAAAAATTGCTTTGGAAGCAGCTGCACCGTTGCTGCAGAACCAACCAATCAAGCACCCAACCAACTGATGATCGCCGGCCGTTGCAGCCAATCAATCAATCAATCGCCAGCCAATCCGCCGCAGCTCTTCTGAGGCCCCAGACCAGCTGGGATGGTGCAGCAGGGCCGTGGCAGCAGGGCCGTGGCAGCAGGGCCGTGGTGGCAGGGCCGTGGTGCAGCGCGGCTGTGGCAGGGTTGGTATAGGGGTTGGTTGGTATATAGGCTTAGGCTTAAGATAAATTAAACGATTTGGGGGCCCCAATTTTGAGAAACCACTTGTGGCATCAACGCTGGGCCGGGATAATTTCCAATCGGCTTGGGGCAACTCGCTGATTAATCCAGTCCCTCTTTGACCAACCAGTTGATTAGACAGCAATGTTTTGAATTTCAAGGTTTAATTTGGGTTACACACCCTGGAGGTCAACTTGGGGACAAATCCATTGACCTCAAGTGATCACTACAATGAGGCTGACAAAAATCAGATTGATTATCTGGCTTCCTTAAATGCACCCCAGTATATATATATATATGTGTGTGTGTAAATTTTGGCATATATGTTTGAAGAAATATGACTATGAATATGTGTATATACATATGTAAATACATGTATATATATATTTATTTATTTTTATTAACATATATGTATCATATATGTTTCAAGAAATATGACTATGAATATGTGTAAATACATATGTAAATACATAAATATTTATATATATATATATTTTTTTTATTAACATATATGTATCATATATGTTTCAAGAAATATGACTATGAATATATGTACAGGCATTTGTAAATACATATATTTTTTTATTTGTAAATATGTATATATATTTGTTTATTTATGCATTTGCATTTAGATGTAGTAAAGAATTTAATAACCTTTTTCAATAATTAGAAGCATTGGTTACTATGCAAAATGAAATTTGTTTAAAGTTGATCAAAATCATTGAAAATCAAGAAAAACACAGGAAAAAAAGGGGGACCGACCGCGTCCAGCACTAATTCTTGTGTATATAAAGAACAATCATATTTAATTACACAAATATCTATACATCATACATATCATAAAAAATGTATTTTTAATTCGCCTCTTGACTTTCGAATAATTGGTTCAGTCGGCAATGAACGTCCCCGAAAGTCGTTACTATCAGGGACTCAACAAGCAGCTGAGGTTGGCGAACGCTTCGAAGCGGCGCTTGATCAGAAGAAACTTAGCAAAGACGAGCTGGTGCCACTGGTGTCTGGTGAGGTTTGTAAGTCAAGTTCAAGAATGCTAGATGCGAAATTTCTACCGACACTAGGGGAAATAAATGTAGGTAAAAAACCGGTTTTGCCTTATTATTTCAAGGTTGAAATTCAAGATGTGCAGATGCAGAAATGAAATGGAACTTCCGAACTCCATGGTGAGCACTGATCTTCTACAAGGCCATTCTGACTTGATCTTGACCGCTTTTGTTACCAGACCAGACCTTTGTTCCCGCACCACCCAATCCGAACATCATTTCTTTGGTTTCCTGAATTTGGTTGCTTCAATTTCCGAACCCAGCGGCTGCCTTGGTTTCGGAGTCATCATGTCCGAACCTGACGTCTTAGATTTTAAACCTAGCATACAGTAATTAGTAGCAGAGAGTGGGGGAAGTGGAAGGAGTGGCCCATGTAGAGGTGGGAGGATGAGGAGCAGTACTAGCAGTAAGAGCAGTACTAAGAAACTAAGAAATAAACTACCTAATCGCAAGTAAACTACTTAATAAGAAACTGATTTAGACTAATACTGAAACATGTTTTACCAAAATCTGGGGATCCACAAGTGGTTGATGAATGGCGGGGATTTTGTAGATGTAGAATGCTTATTAAGGGAGAAATCAGCACGTAATCGACTTTATTTGCCAGGGTTTGAAGGAGGATGTGGTTGATAAATTGGTCAGGGTCTACTATGAAAATAGTAGTACTTGTAGTAGTAGCAGCAGTAGTAGCAGGAGTGGTGGTGGTGGTAGTGGTGGTCGTAGTAATAGTGGTGGTGGTGGTGGTGGTAGCAGCAGCAGCAGCAGCAAATGTAGTAGTACATGGCGAAGGAGTGGGAGCAGTCGTATTTAGTTGACTAGCAAGATATGTACCCGGAAGGAAGCGGGGGACCAAATCTGCGGGGTGACTTAACATTTGCTGGAAGGTGACATTCTGCATTGGAAAAAGCTTCCACGAGTTGATTTATATATATGTAGCAAGGGCATGGGTTCTTGTTTGAAATACAATTTCAATTTCGTGAGCAAGTCACCGAACAGATTTGGATTGAAATCGTTTCTTGGTCATGCTGGCAGCCCGGCTCAGGGACAGGGGCAGCATCGAAGTCACATTTGCTTTCCGCCCCAGTGTAGCGGCGTGCTGCGTCGGCAACGGCATGGAGAAGGGAACCATTTTCCGATTTGTCGTCCCGTTGCTCGATTTGCAAAGTATGTTTTTTTGATTCGGATGAGTGGTGCCGCAATTTGCTTCTAGTGTAGTTGAGACAAGTCAGACATTTTTTTGTGCTTTGCCCGCTGGAACATTGTTGGTTCACTGGTTCAATTGATTTTTTATTGGGCCGAACAGCGGGTTGAACAAGAGCGTATTCCATTTTTTCCACGAGATATGACTCCAAGATATCCTGAAATGAGATTGGAAACAGGGGTGGCGCCAAATCTAATCGTCAACTTCAGTTGCGAAGCTTTCTTGAGGTTTCCTTACCTGATTTCTCCTTTTCTCAAGCAATATTAACTCACTTCGTTCCCCAAAGAAGTTTGCAGTGATTGAGGGGAATCCAACCTATCATTGTCTAAGTTTCATGGATATATGTGGGGTTCTGCGTTGGGAGTTTGCTGGAGTCATGGTTTTTGAAAGGAATTGGTTGGATCCTTTTTGAAACTTTGCATTTCCAAAATCATCTTTGCTGACATTGCTTTACATTGCTTGACATTGCTTGGCATTGTTTGGCAAAGAAGACATATGCACATACATATTGATATTATCAAAAGAAGTTGGACAACCAAAGTTCCGTGTTTCATATGTTTACAATAGCTAAATCAGGAAGGTCAAGCAAAGGATAGCAAAAACAAAGCAAGTTCAATAAAAAACACCTATAGCAAAACAAACTAAAGCAAAAAATATATCATATATTTATTTATATGTACATATTTACATACAGCAAAGGGAGGTCAAGCAAAGGCTATTGAAAGCAGAGGAAAATAAAGCAAAGCAAAGGAAGGTCAAGCACAGGATAATTGATGCAAAATAAAGTAAAGCAAAAATAGCTAAAGCAAAGAAAGGTCAAGCAAACGATGCTAATGCAAAGGAAGGTCAAGCAAAGGATAGCGCAAGCAAAGGATACCTGAACAAAGGATAGCCAAAGCAACAGAAAAGCAAAGCAGCACAAAAATGCGCAAAAACTTCTTTTTGAAGCTGTCAACTTCTATTGTTGGAGGATGTCTAGCACGAAAGCTTGGTTTTGAAGTTGTCAATTTCAAGTTTTGAAGGAAGTCTCGCACGATAGGTTCGTTTTGAAGATGTGAACTTCCAGTTTTGAAGGAAGGCTGGCAGAAAAACATGCGTCTTGCAGAGAAAAGTGCCCTGCTGACGTTGAAAGTAAGCTCCGCGAACCTGCGGGTTCATTTTGCTTTGAGCTTGCCTCAGGCTTGCCGTGGGCTTGCCTCATGTGATCGCCAAGAAATGATTTGCAGCACTATCTTGGGTTCTTGTGCTTTTGCGTCTTGCAACAGGGCTCTTTTCCCCAGCAGACCAGCGGCCTAGTGTGTCACCTTGGGAATTTCTTTCCGTTTGTTGAGGTGCAGCTCTGTATTGATTCTTTGGCGCGCTTGTCCATTGTGTTTTACATTTCACCGCTCTGCGCAGGGAACTCCTGTTCCGGCCTTACTCGAATTCCTCCGGGCTTGCGATTATTGAGCCCTGCTGCTGTGTCGGGTGAGGGTGGTGGAGGCTTTGCGCAGCTACCCGCGCAGCCAAGAGAAAAACATGCGCCATCAGAGAAAAACGGCAGCAGACAGAAAACCCAGACAAGCAAATACTCGAGCAAAAACACCAGACAAAAAATCACCAGACACAAGTCACCAGACAAACAAAAAATAAACAGACGAAAAATCACAAGACATACTAGAGAAATCTAGAGAAGAAACACCTGACAAAGTCAGCAGGCAAACAAGTAATACCAGGCAAAAAGTCTCCAGACAAAGAAGATCAGACAAGTCACCAGACAAATAAGTCACCAGACAAAAAAGTCACCAGACAAACAAGTCGCCAGACAAAAAGTCACCAGACCAACAAATCACCAGACAAAACAAACAACAGACAAAACAAACAACAGACAAAACAAACAACAGACAAAGAAGAAAGACAAAAAACATCACCAGACCAAGATTGACTCCAGACAAACCACAAGTTTGCGTCTGCGAGTCAACGCGGCCCCGAAAGCATCTACAGGCATGTGCTGGTTGGGGCATCTATCGGCACCGCTTGTCTTTGTACGATAGGCACTTACTTCTGGAAACTTCCGACCCCCGGTTTGCCTGAGTACTACTTGTAAGTGAATAACACACATTCAGTTACTCTATTCCATGTTGATAATTTGCAACGTGGATTCCCGTGCAAAAAATGTGGACACTATCGAGGCGGGGTCGGAATCAAGAGGAACCATTTTCAGCCATTTTTCCAGCGCATTCGCACTGTCAGATGAGATTAGTTCATACACCCATTGCTCCAAGACCACCAAGGAAGCAACCTAATTCAAAGAGGGAAACTGCAAAGCTGCAGCCAAGGCTAGACCAAGAAGTTCTCCTCTCCCAGACAGTCGGACGGGTTGTCGATCGCAGACAGGTTGTCGATCGCGCTGTTGCTTCCTTGTCGGACTGAATGATTTGGATGGGTTTGTGAGGGATTTGATGGAATGGGCAGAACTGTATGAACCTTAACATACTACCACTTGTATCCACTTGCACACAACCCTGATTTCAACACCAAACCCAGCAAATCACAATACACGGCAATGTGCTCGCAGAAATCAATCCAAACCAACAAGCCATCCACTTTTCGGAAAACGATGGACAAACATGGACAAACCACATCGACGACCTTTTTCGGTGGAATGCATCTCCAAATCATTCCAAATCTATATTGAGGTTTGAATACCGCACATTTGTAGGCATTTGTTTCCTTCTTGTTCACTGCTTATATGCTGATATACGATGTACTGATACTGCATATATACTACTTAGATATTGCCTGTACACTACTTCTCTCACATAGCAGCTGAACACAATATTTGTTACCTCATAGATGGACATCCTGTGACTTGAGCGGATCCATTTTTGCCTTTGAAGCCTTCTGACTCGGGCAATTTTTCAGGAGTGGCGAAGGCGAATGCAACGGCAGCTGATGGGGTCGATTTCAGGATGTTTCTCCGCTTATCAGGCTCTGGTCCTGGTCCTGGAGGTTTGCAACAGACCGAATTGATACTGAGAAGCACCAGTGGCAAAGCGCCAACACCCATGCTATTCTATGCTAGTCCTATCTTTTGGGGTGTGCCAGAGGCATGCGGTTTGTCGGAAACCTTGAGACGCCAGATATTGACAATCAAAATTGATTGGCTAGTCTATCATGGTCTCATCATGTCTCATACACTATTGTTGTTGGTGAATCGATCCACAATCATAACAACGCTAAATCTGGGACGCCATACTCAGGGCGAACAGAAGGCCAGTCCGCTACTGTTCCCAAATTCTGCAGTTGATCACAGGCTGCTGCAAGCAGAGGACAAACAGAAAATGCAATAGTGAATGCCTGTCCCAGGAGTTCTCAAGATAGATTAAACAAACGGGTGATGGTGGTAGACCCCGAACCTGGCAATTTCTTGCAGAAGTCCATCAAAGAGTGACCTTGTGCAGATGCTTGGACAGCTGCAGGATAGAAGCCATGGAGTAGCATGTGTGCAGTCACTGATTTAGTACCCGATTTCACATGTAGATCGAGAAGGCCGGGCAGTAGGCATTTCAAGGAGGACGTTATTGACTTCTGTCTTTCTAGGAGGAGGTTCCCTGAGTTGTTCCTGACGTTTTCATTGATAAACAATAAGGAAACGAACGTTTTTTCAACCCACAGTTCCCTAAGGAACGTGGAGCACGATGTGCTATCAGAAGATGCTGATTTGATTCTTACTGGCACAACAGGTGCGGCTTGTAGTTGGAAAGGGCAAGATGTGGGGTCGGCTCCCTGAAGGGGTGGGTCAAGTGAACTCGTTACGGCTTCAGCTGATTTTGGCTCCATCATGCTACATCCACTTACCTCAAACATTTGCTGCATCGCGCAGAGGATCCTCGTGCATTCACTCTTTTCGTGTCCTTCGATGTTCGGTTGCCATCCACAATGATGTTGAAATGGCAGTTTCTAAGAAACTATTGGTTTTGATGAAAGGAAATTTCGTAGATCAATCCGCATATCTTCCTGCTCAAAGCCTCAAAGCAGCGCCACATTTTGTTTTGATCCCATCCTCCGCGGCAGACTTCTATGACGATAGTAAAGTGAACGGCACCTGGGAGCTTTTCATCGACGGGCCAACCAATCAAGGCTACGTTATCAGCTCGGAGGTCGTCCCTTGACAAAGAGTCAATGAAGTCAACGCGGACCCCACGGCACTTTGCCGAACCGCCTCCACCATTTGGGTCAGCTCTGAATCCATCGAGTGACGTGGAATTCTATCATAAATGATGTGTTTATTTGGAAAATCTGTTGTAGGATAGGCATCTGTTTATGCAAGGGCTGTCATTCTTAAGATGTTCAAAACTATCAGCCACACTGTCGCAGTGATCCAAGTGTTGGAAGCCAGAAGGAGAACACAAAGCCAGGGCCAGTGTCATCACATGCTTCGTGGGTGATTACAATGATGAACAGAACTCATTCATGGCATCACAAGGCAAGGTCAAGTTAGGTTCCAAGTGCCATATGTCTTGGCAGATTTGAACTAGCGCATGAAGAAACTATTTAAGTGTGTTCAAACATACAAGCCATTTCAATTTGAAAATACGATATGTGCCCTCCTGTCCGGTAAGGGTGTGGAGATTTTCTGGCAAGTAGTTGGGTTTGTCCTTCCTCATCCTCGCTGCATCATCATCACAGTCATCATTGTAGTCATTGTGATCCTCGTCATCATCATTGTCATGATCATCAGCAGCATCATCATCAGGATCATCATCATAGACGTCGTGATCTTGATGATCACCATCATCAACATCACGTTCAGTCCTCCTTGTGATCATCATCAAAATTGCAAAGCCCTCATTTTTATCATCATGATCACAGTCATCGTCCCTTCACCAGGGTTTCGGAAACCTTGGAAGCACAAAACGTTGATTTATATTGTTTCTGTTTTTAAATCATCAAGGAAAGTTTAAGTATGAAGTGCGGAACTTCCCTGTTACGAAGATTTGAAATCAATTACATCTCAAAACAAGTACATTTCAAACCAATTACATCTCAAATCAATTACATCTCAAATCAATTACATTTCAAAACAGTTACATCTCAAAACAATTATCAAAACAATTACATCTCAAAACAATTACATCTCAAAACAATTACATCTCAAATCAATTACATTTCAAATCAATTACATCTCAAAACAATTACATCTCCAATCAATTACATTTCAAATCAATTACATCTCAAATCAATTACATCTCAAATCAATTGCATCACAAGTCACTTACATCTCAAATCACTCACATCACAAATCAATGACATCACCAATCAATCCATCGCTTTCCGCAATGGCAGGGCTGTTTCAGGTGATGTTGGTGAAGTGTTGGATCTTGACTTTGTGTGGCAGGCGTGGGTGGTACTTTGACCATGTTGATGATCTTACAAGTTCGAAAAATGGAGGAAGTCTCGCGCGAAATACGTTTTTGATCATCAGATTTGTCCCGAAACCATGTGTTTTTTCGTGAAAAACGCGTTGCACATGATTGGGAAAATAGCCTTGCTGATCGGACGGGTGCGAGACGGTCTCGGTTTGCTTCGGATTTGCTTCGGATTTAGTTCTGATTTGCTTCGGATTTGCTTCGGGCCTGTTTCCTGTGACTGTTGCCAAAACTGAACATGTACAAGTTCACATCTTCATTTTGTGTGGCAGGTGTGGCATTTGGTGCATATGGAGCTGCTTTCGGATCGCTTTCCGCAATGGCAGGGCTGTTGCAGGCGATGGGTATTCAACTGTACTGGCTTTTGTTTCGGTGCCACTGGTTCTGCCAGGAAGGCTCACTTCCGGGAAGATTGTTCACGCCCCTTTGCGACAGGGCCATTGGATGACCTTTTCAAATTGATTCTTTGCTGTATTGCAGGCCAATCTTGGTCGGAATAAATTTGAGTTGGAACAGTACACCTGCTTCTCAGGATTTTTTGATATTTTTTGTGTGGAAGGGAAAAGGGAAGGAAGAGAAAGGAGAGGAAAGGAGGGGAAAAGAGGAGAAATGAGAGGACTTCAGGCTGCAATGACTATCCAGAGTGCGAGGTAGTGCATGTTTTGTTGTTCTGCAACGGTTTTGCAAATGGATTACTTTCACTGCTGTGCGACGCGGAATCGCTTCAGTATTGACTTTTGAATGTTGCAGTGCCACGTGCTGCTTTAATTCTTCTCCAAGCAAGTTATCGAAATAAGCTGCGCACAAACTGTCCTAGTCACAAATGCTGCTTCCTTCCCCATAGAGCAATTAGTCGTTGAGCAGTTTCATCCCCAGGTGGTATGTGTATCAGTTTGTCGTGTGTGTGTGTGTGTGAGGCATCTGAAGAAAACATTGAAGTCTCTTACTTTTCCTTTCCGACCACTCCTGAGGTCTGGACAGTGCAGATCCAAGAATGCGAGGAACCCATTGGCAAACAGGGATCCTTAGCGATTTTAGCAGCTGAACTTGTGACGAGAGATATGAATGTATTTTCATCAGCCCATCTTCGTGTTTGCCAGGAGCCAACCAAACATAAATCGTTGATGGTTGAACCATTCTTGGCTCATGGGTCATCATGCCCCTGAATCTCTATCTCACCAATAGCCACATCAACATACATCAACCATTTGTTTGATCATAGTGATTTGGGATTACAAATGATTACAAACAGGATCAGTATAACTACGTCTTCCGCTGCATCCATGTTTGCTGGCAAGGGTCACAGAGTACCGAAACAGCTCATCTTCTGAATTGTTACATGAACGCAACATGAGATTCGATCCTGCATGCAGAGCCTGGACCCTGGAAACTACTCTCTCGGTCTTGTTGGAGTTTTTGTATTGTTTTCCAGGTGAACCATTCATTTTCGAGTCAAAACTTGCTGGGAATAGTCATTGAAAGTGACTTGATTTGGGATCTTTTTGGAGCTTCAACTGTACTTGCACCACCTTCAGCTCAAATCAAATTACCAATTTCAGCCGCTGTTCGAACGCTTGTTCGACCCTTGTTCAACGGCGCTTAGAATGTGATGTTCCAGATGGCTTCGTCAATCTCCTTCGTAATAGCGACTTTGAAGCTTGCACTGAGCGGCAGTGGCGGTGCACTTTTTCAAAATTGGGGCCACAGTGTTGTAGGAAGGCGTCAGAGCTGATATCACATGAATCATGGGCAATGAAAAGGATTCTGACAAGTGACCTGCTTGGAAATCATAATGAATCACTGTGAGTTACTATTAATTCATCTTGATTTGCAGCTTCTGCTTGATGAAGTGATGTTTCTCTCTATATATGTATGTATGTGTATATATATATATATATATCTTTATTTACTTATTTACGCATAGGCTCCTATATATATATATATAAAAACATACAACAATATATATATATATATATACCTTGGGAACCTTTTCCCTTGAAAAACGTAGGGTT
>VSDK01023142.1:5221-77316 GCA_009767595.1 Symbiodinium kawagutii
GGTTGCAACACTGGACCATATATAGATATGATTGACTCTGATCCGGATCACTTCCCGGCTTTGTTCACTGAGCTGAGAAACCTTGGCAAAACAAAGCGGGCAAACAAAGATATATTAATATATAAACCAGAATCATAACAGCCCCAAAACTGCTCTTGTTCTGGTGGTAGACGCGAGCTTGTTTAGTGACATTTCAAGAATGGCTGCAATTTGGCAAGCCCAATGTCATAACCACCAATCATGGGGTGTAGAACCGTTCTTATATCTGGCGCGGCGGTTCCACCGTGAAATCCAGCCGTGGTTCAACGGTCAGGACGACATTTGGGGCCGAGCTTGAGTGATGGATATGGCTCCACCATCATCCAATCCCCGGCAACCCATCCACATCAACATCTACAAGAGCCCACCGGTGTGACATGACGTGTCTGGCCCCTGCTTGATCGATCAGTGACAAGGCCCAAGCTACACCACCAGTAGCTCAGATCTGCCGATGGCACCACGGAAAATCTCCTGCGAGTCGCAGAGGGGGCCCCCGATGTCATATCCCCAGGTCGGCCCAGCATTGCAGTCTCGCACTTTTTCAGCGCAGCTGCGCTTCGCTTTTTTCCAGCGCTGACTTGGACAACTGACAAGTCAGTCGTTTCGGATCCAATCGCGGCTGGGCGCTTGGCAACTTGAGATCATCAAATGTTGGGTTCAATGAATGCACGTGAAAACAGCGATATATAAGCAATCACCTTGAGACTCAGCACGGGTTTCTGCACAAAGCCCCCCAAGTAGCGCAGCTCTGTGTGTGTTTTTGGAGGGGGGCAGCTCTAGCCCAAGGCTGCTTCGGCAAAGGCGATCTGTCTCACCACCTGGTACCAAGCAGTAATGGTGACCACAGTCATGAAGGCCGTGCAGGCACCAAGGCCGTAGACCCAACGTGGCATGGGCTTCGTAGATTTGGATGGCTCCTGTGCAACTCCGTCGATGGGAAAGTGCTCTTGGAACGCGATCTGCCCAAGGATTTCAGCCGCGCCAATGGAGATGGATGTCTGACACACCAGAAACCGCAGCATGCAACCAGCCTCTCGGATAGAACGAATGCTCAGTTCTGTTGCCGGGACCGGTCGCTTCAGATATGACTGCCATTCGTCACCACTCTCATTGCCAGCCTCCTGCCCCTTTCGACGGCGAGCCAACTTCTGTCGGAACTGTGTAAGCCGCTGCTCCTGCAACTGTGTCTCAATCATTGTTTCGAAGGCCTTTTTGAAAACCTCCTCTTGATCGCAGATTTCATCTGGGGAGCCATCAAAAAAGAACTCCAAGTATATGCTGGCCGCCTCGTTCCCCTTACCTGGGGTGCGATGCTGCCACAGCCTGACATCAGCCAAATTGAAGGTCTTACCCAGGCACTGTATGCAGAACTGGGTCTTGGCCTCATCAGAGATAGGGCAGCCGGAAGCAGCACGCCACTGAGCAAAGACCCTGTCCTCTACACTGAGCTTTGCCAAGGATTTGACATCGAGGGCTTTAGAGGCCGTATGGGGATTTCTGGTCGAAGTACTTTGGCGGCCGCTGTAAGCTGCTCGTTGCTTTGAATCTTCTGTCATAGCCATCGCTCAGAAACTAAAATGTCAGAGGAACACCTGACTTGAGCCAGTGAGTCCCATGATTTAATGTTGGTTTCAACTGTTCTCAAGTGGTGGCTGGTTCTTATCAACAGTAGGAGTAATTGCGCATGACACCCTGAGAATCCTCGTCAACCATCAAGCAACGACCGATGAATGGGTCCTGTCACACACCGCTGAAATCGTGGATTTTGATGATGCCAAAGCAATCACCAACCAGAAATCAAATGTGATGCTGGTTGGGACCTGGTTCCAACCCCTACCAAAACTTTGAACCAATATTGGGAAAACAACCTAGGTTTGAAGACCACAAGAAAGGATATACGAGGATTCCATCAAATCTTCTGACTGTGGGTGGGGCAGCATGAGGCATCACACCTAACTACTTACTTAACTATAAGATACTATAAGTATAGCGCTTGACTTCGTATGAATGAACGGAATGTGCATCGCTCAACCCTGGTTAGTGGAAGTGCACTGCTGCCTGCATTTGGTAGGCGTTTGGCATTTTCTGGTACCTGCACTACCCCATGCACAATTACATGGCATTTAACAAAATGAAAAATAATGGAAATATATTCAACAAATTCAAATGATATTGCATCGGGCACACGGCGTGCTCACACCAAACCAGTGACCCAAAGCAAAGTCTTTTGCAGCTGTCTTTCAAACCATGCCCTGGAGTGACTGTGAAATTCTCAGTCAACAACTGGGTGCCTTTGACCCAACAACACCAGGGCGCTGCAAAACGGCACATCAGGTGCGACTGCATACCGGTGAGAACGACTGCTCAGCACGTGATGTGCTGCGGAAATTACGCCAATACCAAATGAAGACTCACCACTCGCTTCACACCATTGAAAACTTCACAGGCAACATGTCTTGCAGGATGATCATCCATACTGCCTGGAACTGCTGGTTTAAAGCCCACACAAACGGATCGCCAAAGCAATACTCGGCCACGACGGGGTCGATAGCGTGCTTTCAGATTCGGGAATTCAGTGTAACCTCCCTGGAAATCCTCGTTGAGATAGATGAGCGCCTGACACGCCCAACCACTATCCACATGGGCTTTGAAGTTCGCCTGCCGTGGCTGCAATTCTTGGCAAAGGAAACAAACCATCAAAGAACCACACCCCTTCTGGATGAAAAGACTCAAAATGCCAAAATCATGCTGCGCTGAAATGGTATGCAATAATTCATCAGTGGCGCGGAGAACGGATTGTCACAGTTCCATCCTGGATTTCCATGAATTTGGGGAGGCCATCTTAGCAAACAGGCGACTTCTTGCAGTCAGGTGGAATGATTTGCCATGGAACCAGCAGCTGGGGCCACAGAAGTAGCAACGATTTGCCATAGCCGGCCCCTTCCCAATAGCAGCTAGATTTATTTGTCTGTAGTCCAGCTATCTGTTCTTAGTTTGACACTCTACTCACTACTCCAGCGAACTCGCGAGGCTCGGCCGCGGTTGCTCAGCAACCTTCACCGACCATCACAAGCGCTGCCCGAAGCAATCAGTTTTGCAGGTACCCCGAAAGTAAATTTCAAGATGCACCAAAAAGACGCATATACCTGAACATCTATATAGATCTATAATAATCTAATAATCATATTTATATATATATGCATTTCTTTGCTTATCACAAATGGCTGTGGGTGAAAACCCCGTACCCCATCTCTATATGATGCCTTCTCCTAAACATGAAACTGTTCCTAGAAAAAGTAAACAGCTCTCCCCACATCATAGACACAGTCACCCATAGATACCATCACCCATATAGATACCAGTACTGATCCAATCTCTATCTCAGCATCTGTACATATCTATTCCATCACATATTCTAATACACAGTCGCCCAAATTTACAGATGCCAGTAATGGATCGTAATCATCCAATCTCTGCATCTATACCATCTCATGCCATCGATTTCTTCGAAACATGGTGGTTTCTCAAGCCATAGGGGTACCCCCAAATCATCCATTACTAGTCATTTATAGTAATAAACCAACCATTTTTTGGGTTCCCCAATTTGAGAAACACCCACATGCAGCCATTCATGCGCCCCTGCCGTGGCAGTGCCCTGCCACCTTCTCCAAGTACTGCAGCACTCGGAGATCCTGCGAGGGCCGCGCGCGCCCCGACTTCCCGGCGGCTCGTTGGATCCAGCCCGGCCAAGCGTGGGCCACTTCTTGGATACAGCGCTGGTGCAAACCTCGGGGGGTCCCCGGGATGCCCATCGTCCAGGGACTGTTCAGTTGGGTTCACGTTTTGGGTAATGGCAAGTAGATACCGGAAGTTACCTCATGCACAGTCAATTGGTCAAATAGTTACCGGAAGTTACCTAAGACCTTTTTGTCCGTCAATTGGTCTACTAACCAACTTACGACATCGTACAACTGGGGGGCATCACGACTATCGACTATGTTCCGTTAGCAGAAAGAAGGGACAAACACATTGACAGGTCACGCAAGCATGGCCTCACCTGGGGATTGGGGACACAAATCACCCACAGGACCCGTCCTGTTATATTTTCATGTCGACTCGGGCTTTATGTAGAACACATGGCCACATGGAGGTATGATTGACAGGAAGTGCATCTACGTAGATTAAAAAAGTTATATAAAGAGTGTGATTGACAGGAACTGCATCCAAGTACATCTGCACGAGGCATCAGTGAAGGCTGCTAGTGAGGGGATGATGGTCACAGCAATGATTGTGCATTTGATTGCAGCAAAGCCTGTGAAATGAAGTGTGGAGAAAGTCGCCTGAACAAATAAAGTGCCCGCTGAGTATATATTAAACAGAATATAAAATTCGTACACCCCATGGAGTGGAAGTTGATTTTTTGCACTGATTCTGTCACATCACAAACCTTTTTAGTCAAAGCGGGTGTTTTTCTCGACTAACTGTGATTTTGCTGGGAGATATTGGGAGATCCATATCATTGATAACCGCCATGATGACGGAAAGCGCTTGAGCTCCATATACGGGTATGCATGGGCCTTGTTGGGACAATCGCGCCTATGTTGGGACCATGTCGGCGCATGAAGGGGCTATCTTGGGCAATGTTGGCAAGCCTTTTTGGTCAGAAATGGACGTTCTACCTGCACGAGAGCGTAATTTTGCAATTTCTTCGCTGCAGCCATGTTGAGCTCGTTCTCGGGCCAAATTGGGCGCCATGTTGGGGTATCAACGGCCCATGTTTGGGACCATTCGGACTATGTCGGGCCACGAAAGGACTATGTTGGGGGCCATGTTGGGACAGTCTTGCCCATATATGGGTATGAAGGGGCCATGTTGGGACAGTTTTTGGCCCATATACGGGTATGCAGGGGCCATGTTGGGCCATGTTGGGACCGCCTTTGGCCCATATACGGGTATACATGGGCCTTGTTGGGACAATCGCGCCCATGTTGGGACCATGTCGGCGCATGACGGGGCTATCTTGGGCAATGTTGGCAAGCCTTTTTGGTCAGAAATGGACGTTCTACCTGCACGAGAACGTAATTTTGCAATTTCTTCGCTGCAGCCATGTTGGGCTCGTTCTCGGGCCAAATTCGGCGCCATGTTGGGGTATCAAGGGCCTATGTTTCGGACGATTCGGATTATCTGGGGCCATGAAGGGGCCATGTTGGGGGCCATGTTGGGGGCCATGTTGGGACAGTCTTTGGTCCGTATACGGGCATGGGCAGGCGAAAGGAGCGTGTTGCGACTGTCTTCCCACCATTATGGGCAGCCTGAAGGGGCCATGTTGGGCCATGTTGGGACAGTCTTTGGCCCATATACGGGGTATGCATGGGCCATGTTGGGCCATGTTGAGACAATCTTTGGCCCGTACCAAGTCGCCATGTTGAGCCATACCGGTCGCTTGCTGAATCACGGTGCCAATTCGAACTGTTTGGGCCATCTTATTTGCAGCTAAGCGTGGTCAAAAATCGATGTTTTACTTGCACGAGACGGCAAATTCGCAATTTGTTTGTGGGACAGCTTTTTGTTGGCCGAAAGGGGCGTGTTGCGACTGTCCTCGCGCCATGTTGGACAGCATGTTGGGGCTCTAGGGCCCATGTTGGGACCATGTAGGGGCATGAAGGGGCCATCTTGGGCCATGTTGGGCTATGTTGGGCTATGTTGGGACAGTCTTTGGCCCGTACACGCGCATGGGCAGTTTTGTAATTTCTTTGTGGGACAGCTTTTTGTCGGCCGAAAGGGGCGTGTTGCGACTGTCCTCGCGCCATGTTGGGCAGCATGTTGGGGACTCTAGGGCCATGTTGGGACCATGTCGGGGCATGAAGGGGCCATCTCGCGCCATGTTGGGATGGTGTTTGGCCCGTATACGGGCGTGGGCACTTTTGCAATTTCTTTGTGGGACAGCTTCTTGCCATGTTGGGCAGCATGTTGGGGACTCTAGGGCCCATGTTGGGACCATGTAGGGGCATGAAGGGGCCATCTTGGGCCATGTATTTTTGTTGATCTCTGATGACAGAACCTCACCGGGAGGGATTGGTGGTTTCTTGGGCCATGAAATGCAAAAAGACTTACGTTGCGCGCTTTCCGTGATGTTCCAACCTGGTTTGCAGGGGGTTCCCGGGAATCAATCCATGGAATCAGTGGGGTTGCCATGGATTGCCGGGCTTCTAAGGGATGAATTCGTCTTACCACCGTTGACACCAGAATGGCGGGAGAACCATGGCCACCATTCGGAACAACAACTGTCCATGGGATAAGCCATGAATCAACCAGTTGACCATTCACTTGCCATGGACCGCACCGCATTGACTAACCTTGCCTTCATCTTATCAACCTTTCGTTCAGCACCACTAGCCAACCATCAGCCCAACAAGTGCCCTCTGGTGAAGTAACCTGGAAGCTCAAACTTCGACTTTTACCTACAGGTATGCCTATAGGTAAACCCATCGGTAGGTAAACCCCTCATAAATAATGGATTTTCATGGATTTTCCACTTCCAGCTTGCTCCACCCCAGTCTATAACCATTACTTCACCATGGTGATGGGCCGCAGCTTCCCCACCGTAGGGATACGGGCAGCTTGCCCCGGCCGTCGTCAAGCAGCGATTGTACACCTCTTTGTCGGTGTCGGGCAGCGCTTCTCGGCGGATGAGCACCGAAACCAAACCGCCACTGAGGGCCTCACCGTAGGCGCAATCACCTGGCGTTTTGTATCGCCAGTTGATGTGGGGAAAGCACTGGCCATGGTGGATGCTGGTGGCACTGATGGTGGGTGGTGGTGGGTGATGGTGGGTGGTGGTGGGTGGTGGATGATGGATGATGATGGTGGTAGTGAATGTTCTTGTATGATATGATTGGTAGGGCCAATCAATGGTTAGTGAATGTGATTAACATCTAAGGGTAGACCACAATGGCTGTCAAGGATATTGGCTGCCAGCACCGCCCAGCACCGATTTTCATGGTTGATGATAGCAAATTGGGACAGCTGGACCCATACGCAAACAGACCTATACTGTAACCTTGGGCGACTTTTTGAACCACGTTCCAAGCCTCTGGATTTGTCGCCCAATTCGTCGCGTCGTGCATGCAAACTATCGCAGAAAAGCAAGAAGTTCTCCTCGATTTCAAAGCTGTGGACGAAACCTGTCTCATCCGGTACAGTTTCGTCTGGAACTGCAGCTACCTGCTTGATCGGTTCACTCATTTGCCCTTCTTTCCGCTGACTTGCAAGTGGATCAAGTGATCGCCATTGCACTTTGCGCAAGGAATTCCAGGTTTCCTCAGCATCCTCAAAGCGCAGGAGGAATTTTTGCTTCCCATCTTTGGGGTCGCTTGCTTCCTTCACCAAGGCCTTGAACCACAGGAACGCGACGGCCTCCGCAGCCGCGTCGGACTGGCAGGGCCATTGCACCTCAATCCACTCACCAACACTGGGGCCAACCACTGGACGTGCATCACCCGCCCTGGCGACGACCGCTTTCCAGCGCACAAGAAGCAGGTGACCAGTGTCGATTCATGGCAA
The DNA here is from genome assembly GCA_009767595.1 of Symbiodinium kawagutii. NCBI lineage: Eukaryota > Dinophyceae > Suessiales > Symbiodiniaceae > Symbiodinium > Symbiodinium kawagutii. The sequence goes on from VSDK01023142.1 coordinate 12,824, forward strand.
TTTTCAATGTCAAAGCTCAGTACGTAGTGTATAGATGTGAGATAGATCTAAATGTGTATACTATTATTGATTGGTGTTTCTGCGGGCGCTGTTTTGAGACTCGTAATCATTATGCACTTGCCATTTCTGATCTTAGTCTGGTTAAGTGGCCCGGATTCCAGTTGCATATCTTGGCAACCAGAGCGGGGCCACCGTAAAGGTCCTCAGGTTCTGGCTATGAAGGCTATGAACAGGCGCCGTGTGTCTTTCCCGAAGCGGCTGCCCTGGACCACACTGGAAACCCGAGGTGGCCAGGCCAAGGGCCCACAGTACCCTAAGGATCAATGGCTAATGATTAACAACTTAACCATAGTGATTCAACATTGATGTGGTTCAGGATGAAAATATTACTGATGGTTATAACAATAGATTCAGAACCCAGTTAGAGTCCCAGTCACTCATGAATGGCTACTTAGCTATAGCGATCGTGAGTTATTAATCAGTCATTGATCATCAATAACGGCTTTAGCTGCATATTTCTCCAGTTTCCCAGCTGCCCTGCCCCGGTCATTGTCACGCAAGCGCAAGTCGTTCCGAAGCCATGCCACAGCGCGGCCGGCCATGTGAGCGCCACTAAGGTGAAGCGGTGAAAATGTTGTGGTGCATCCAAGCAGTGAAAAAGCTGTGACGGGATAAGATTCGGCAAGATATGGTAAAATAATATGGCACAATTTGCTCAAATCATTGATGATCATCTATGTCAATGATGTTTTCAAACACGACAATTGGAACAAACATGCGGTGTATCACACAACTCTGTAACGATCTACAATCTACACCACAAAATGCAATTTGCATCGACAATACCTCATGAGCCTACATAAAACATAATCGTCATCAACGAACACACGTGCATGCATGGGAGTAGTGTAACGCTGAAATGTGTTGAAATAATATGAAATAATCCTCTTCATTGGCCGACTTGACCAAGTTGATTTGGAGGTTCATGAGCGGGTTAGCACCGTAGTGGCTGCGCCTCCAGGCTTTAGCGGCCAAGCTAAGTGCTGCGGAAGCTGGGCAGTGAATTTCCTGTTTCATGACATGCGAAAATCACGCCATGCCCAAACAAATAGGCAGAAAATCAGAAGTAGATAATCATCCCCTGGCACTGGCATGATTTGAAAACTACCATTCGAAACCACAAGCAATAATAAAACCAATAAATCCACCAGGCTACGGAAACAATCCTGGAATTACCCCTAGATAAGCAAACAATCCTGGAAATCTCATCAAAGCGCCAATGTCATCGGAAAGGGGAGCCCTGTCTGAGACCCCCTGGCTCACCCAACCTCATCTCTGCACACTGGGATGCCTGTAGCGGCAGGTGGCAAAGGACAACATGCCTCGTGGCATTCTCACATTTTGGTTCTCCATCATGGCTTTTCACTTTTTTGATACTTAAGCTATACCTACTCAATCATGGGTTTTTGCCAGAAGAACTACCGAAAACATTCATTCCCAGAAAATTACTGCCCGCCCAAAGTTGGATCGTCTCCATGACATAACGGGCAACGGGCAGGACTGGATTCCCCGGTGAGCGCCCCACAGGGCCCACTGATCGACAACTAGCATCCCAGCAGCGGACGGACCAACCCGCCAAAAAAACAAACCAAATCAGCTGCCACTAAGTCACTACAACTACTTTTGAGTTTGATCTCACCTCGAAGTATACCAAGGAAATATAATCTGGTTGGTGGTTTCAACACCTACGAAAAAAATCAACCAACATCATCCAATCATTTGGTAATGATTACTAGGAAAATAGAAAATGATTAAAACCACCAAGCAGCAACTTACTGCTTTCTCACTGGTTTCTCACTTTGCCTTCCCGGCTTCTCTGTGGTCACGTGCGGTCGGCGCATCTGCACATCTGGGGCTCTGATTCCTACATGCTTAGGATTTTGAATTGGGTTTTGCCCCAGTGATTCTTACATGGGACATAGGAATTTAGGATTGGATTTTGTCCAAACCGAATTAGTCATCCCATGTTGATGGCCACGGTTAACAACTGCTAGTAACTTACATGAACGGAGCCATGCCCTTACAAACTTCCCTTTTCCTTTGCATAAATATTAGGTGAGCCGAGTCTTGTTTGTTGCTTCTTGGTTTCAAGACTTGGGGCGATAAATCGAATATACACAATCTATCCAGCTTGGGTTTCAGTTTCCTACTGATGAGGGCCGAACTTTTTGGCCATGCTTCACACGTTTCCTTGAATGCCAAATCGAAGAAGGGAACTGAAAATGAGATAATACCCTAGAAATTCTAATGCGGCTCAATGAGGTTTGTTAGAACATATCCCGAAATAATCCTTCTTGGTTTCAAGTGGGCATGTTGTGCACTATTGGAAGAGGCCTTGCTCAAGGGTTTGCAAACATGCCTGTGAAGGAAAATTACCGAAGAAAATTTGCCACGATACTGATTATTTCAAATAAAAAGCTGTTGGTTCATAACGAAATCATTGTCGTGGCGACTGAAATCTTTACCATCAAAAACATGATGCTCATGACTTGGTGAGGGCACAACATGTTGACGTGCATAGAAGTAAGTAAAATGCGTGAATGCCTACTGTAGATAGGTATATGTAGGGGCTTGCATTCATAGACACATGCAAATATGTATGCTAAAATGCACGTGCAAATATATATAAACTAAAATATGTTTAGTCGTCCAAACCGTCCATTGATGTCCACTGCCTCTTGATGTCACCAACAGCTACCAATGCACAGACGCTCTGTTGTGTGCATGTTCTTATGCGCAACTTCCATATCTTCCATCGCTGTGCAGTGCCCGGCGTGGAATTGAGCAGTGGAATTCCAACCCAATGGATCCTTGGTTGGTGTGGGGAGCCTAACCAAGGAGCATGATTGTTCCCTGTGCTCACGGTTGAGGCTCCAAATGTCAACACAATGCCATCGAAACAAGAGGATTACAGCTCAAGATCCCAACAAACTGCTGCCAGGCTCCCCCAAGTAGCTGGCTACTGCTCAATTTCTGGCACTCCACTGAGTGGCCAAATTGCATCCCAGCCGTATTCTTCGACAACTGCGGGATGGGCACGGCAGGGTGCCGTGCCAATGAAGATCGAGATGTGCATGATCTGTGCCATCATCTCAGGGATTTCACTTGCCATTCAAACATTCTGGATTGTTTGTGAATATTATGCGTCTTCCGTCAATAGGAGTTGCCGAATGTCAGCTAATGTCAGCTTGCTGATTTAAGGAATAAGGAAAGCACGCAACTATACACGCAGCTGATGCCAAAAAAGAGAACCGCTGACAGTTGTTACTGCTTAGTTGTTCGCATGCAACAGTACCAGAATTGACAAACCTATCACAGCCAGGGCTGCTGGGGGTAGCCAGTAGGATCACCAGGGGTCGAGACGTCTGACTCCATATGGTAAAAAGTCTGGACTAGAAAGACTCAGTATGAAAATTCTTCTGACACTTCAGCCTTTGGCTATGACCGAGTCGCAGCTCGGGTCTCCCATTTCAGAGATGTGGCGTGATACTCAGCAGCGTAGCTCCCACAGGGAGTTCCGACCCTATATACAAGTACAACCCCTCGGAGCTCGCGATGCATCGCGACACATCGCGGCGCATCGACTCGGGCTACTGGCGCGTGTGCTTTACAGGGCCAGGCCGAGTAGCAACCCCGTGGAGCGTGATGGTTAACACAAGGCCCTAGCAGGCGGTGGCTCGTGAGCAAACTCGCGACACCCGCACCCCCAAACAAAAGATGAACCGTGACCTATGTGGTGTTTCCTGGTGTCTTTGTGAAGCGTTTTTTTGGTCCAAATTCTCTGCATAAACATGGTAACTGATTAATTCACAAGATTCATGAAACACAAATCTTTTGCAGTTGATCCAAGATCAGCAGTCAAAAGCCCAAACAGCTTCCGCCACAATTTGAAGAAACATCTGGCTCTTCGCATGGCATTTTTAAAAGTGCCAAAGATGTGGTCATCTTTGGCGGCATGTCGTCACACAAGCACTGCAACTTCCCCGTGTGACCAGGAAAAATTGCTGCCATGTACAGTCGCTTTAGATCGACATGATCTCAGCGGGCCAGGGTCAGGAGATTTCTGGGCAAGAATTATTGTTGAGAAGAGATATGGTAGGCATATGTAAGCATAATGCCAAATATATATATATATAAATATAGTGATAATACATGGTGATAAGTCGTACTGACAATAACAAAATGAATGGCAATTGTTCCTGGTCAAAACTCGTAAAACTGTTAAAAATGATGATCAAGAATGGTCATGAGGGCGGGGCATGCTTAAACAAGTTTAATGATAGTTCTATAATGCCGGTCCATCATGGTCAGCAGTGATCAACATTGTCAAGAGAAGTCAAAAACATGAGGGTTAGGTAGCCATCACTACAAACAGTTCATAATGGTTGGCTATAACATAATTACATGGAAAAAACTCGCTTCATTTCGCTTACACCCATTGGTCAGGTGTTGGAACCAGAGACATCGCCAAACCTAGAGCCTCTCGGTACCTAGCAATGGCCGCTCAGTAAGTCGCGTAAATCATGAGCAATGCCTCTGGGTACCAATTGGTCAGCGGATGGATTCGAGAATGTCGTGGATGATGGCTGATGACCAGAATCTAAATCTAGACTCTAGCAATTCTAAATCATTTAAATCTAGACATATCTAGACTCTAGTACTTCTGTCACATTTGTACACTGCCATGAGTGTCAGCACCTAACCTGGCCGAGATCGATCCGTGCAGCGCGGCCGCCCTCAGCGCTCGAGTCCGGGCCATATCTTGATACCACCGTCGCCGGTGTGAAGTGCCTTGTGATGCTTATAGTACCTCGATGGCGCGATGGCGAGACGGGGGGCACCGGTCAGCACCGGGTTGACTCCGTTGACCCGTGGCTGATTTGAACCCAACCCGTGAAGGTGTCCAAAAATGCGGTCAAAACCGGCCACGGATGTTCTTTGCCCGACGGAACTTGGCCTGGAAATCTTTGAGAACTAAACTCGACTGGGCAACATGACAAGAGCTGCAACTACGAGTGCTGCAAAGTGTGACGCCAAGCTACGTGCCGCCAGGACCATCTTTCTCCATGCGGCGGCCATAGTTTTGCAAGAGCAGCTTGTCCTCGTGGTGGAGACTTACCTGAGCCAGTCTCCGGTGATGTGAACTTCATGAGTTCTACCGGACCCCAACTGGCGTAGATCATCCCACGTTTCCCGGGACCCGTCCACAGCCGGTGACCGGCCTGAAACGTTATGCCGTTGGATCTTATCACCACATGTCATGAAACTTACCAAACTTGAATCACCTAGGGAACCCAATCAATGACAAGCAGCGTTTAGATATGACAGATCATGATAGACCACTACTGACGATGCATTAAAATTGCTCAGCATTCAAAAGCATTGCGAGCTATATGTACTAAACATTAGACCTCATGTTCAACCGTTCGTAGCCATCATGATAAATCATGACTCAGCCATGTGAGGGCCATGTGTAACAATTCAAATCTATGGGTTGACAAGCGCATGATTCAATAACTTGTTAATCCACGGATGCTTCTCCAACCGGAGACTCAAAAAATTCACCATCCATCATCTAAAGCAAACTAGACAGGGGGATGATTTGAGAGACCCGTGGGGCTTCAGAAACACATAGAAACACTGTATCATATGGGGAATGTACCTGTCTGGGTTCCGCTTGCAGGGCCTGGCAAACAACGGGGGGTGAATGGAACAGCTGGCGGCGTCACCGACTGCTGGGGAAGAACAGAAACATGGTAGATCCAAAAGGATAATGATGATGATGATGATGATGATGATGATGATGATGATGATGATGATGATGAGTGCTTCTCGTAATTGTGGGAGAGGTCGGTGTGGCAAATATATAGATCAAATGGTAGTTAATCAATTATATTTCAGGTTCACTTTGGTGAATGATGGCTCATAGCGGTACTAGTGGTGAATGATGGTAGGTGATGATGGTTTGCATTGGTCGATGATGACTAATTGCAAATGTTTAATGGCGATTACTCGTAATCAACTATTGGTAGCAAACCAATTTGTAAATGACGAGCCAGTTTAGTAAAGGTTGGTTGGTGATTCAACCATGATGTTGAATCGCGATTAATTATTAGTAAACCACTTTGCAAATAATGTTTGGTGATGGCTGGTCAACAATGGCCGAAGAAGCGCTGATAGCGAGCAGTGGAGGCCCTATATTGACCTATACCGCTCTCTATAGCTGATGGTAACTCACCAGGTATTTTTGGATAAACTGGTGGTGACCACCCCAAATTCTAGAATTGACAGCTATTGTTTCCCCATCAAATCCTGGTGGTTATATGCACCTTTCATTGGTATTCATTTGTTACATTGGAATCTGAGTTGATCTGATGGCGTACTTTCTGCCAAATGCCGAAGTGTAACACATATTCAACAGAAATGCCATCTTCTTGGTAGTGCGTTGCGATTATTGAACAAGATCGATCGTCGGCGATCGGATCCCATTGGAAAGCATACCATAACCAGCCGATTATATAGTCTTGGTTGCGGTTGTTGATGAATGATTGGCAAAAAAACTAGCATAAACAGTCACAACATGTTAGAATGCCCATTCAACAAATCATTCAACCATCAAGTTGAGCCCAACATCCTTCGCCCATGGCGGTGACACGGCACAGGCGGACCCAAGTGGCTGGATCAATTTCGAGCCTTTCGCCCACACAGATCCTGCCATCTGGCAACGTCTCCTGCCACGGACAAGCGCCGGAAAGGCTGCCACAACCGCAGCTTGCCATGTGAAACCAACCCGCCGAACCCAAAGGAATCAGCAATCCGTGTAGACAGGGGATGCCAGGGGTCAAACCATTTTTGTGAACTGCCCGTCCTGAATTTCATGCACCTTTCCCTGGAAAACGACGTATTTGAAGTCCTCCGCCTGCGGAAAGGGGGAACACCGGTCAGCACATTTGCAGCCTTGAGTGGTGGAGATTTCAGATCTTGAAAGTTGTGATCAGCAGTAGATTCCTATGGACCAGCAAGCCACGGCCCGAACGCAACAGAGACGTCACAGTTAGGGATTCTACAGGGCGTGCCTTGAGGTATCCAGCAGTTGAACCATGAAATTGCATGAGTCCAGTCATATCCAGTTCCAGTCATGGCACCAACAGCGTTCGGCGTGACTCCAGCCCGCCGCCTGCCAGTTGCTCAAGCTATAGCTCTTGCAATATGTCTGGTAGCGCTCTGCCCATACTTCCTCAGGAGACGCCATGTCAGGTTCACGACATCCTGAGCTCCCTTACCCACCAACGCCGAGTGAGGCCGAGTTTCTTCGTAGTACACGCCTTTTTGGTTGAAGTGCTGGATGATCTCGTCCACAGATGTATCGCTTTTCACATCAAAGACCTTTCCTTCAGCCACCAGCACGTCCAAAATCTTTCTGACCTTGGAAAACTTCCCCCAAACAAAGGCCCTGCAACTTGCCCACTTGGACAGGACCACCCCATAGAGAAGGCTTTCCAAACTATACAAGCTACCTCCGACAGAAACAAATGGGATAATGAAGTTGCTGCAGAAACTTCATTTTTGGGCGCTGGGCTATGTTTCACCAGGTTTCCTGGAACATGGTATCGAAACATCAATCCTATCCATATTCCACTCAAGTATTGGCCGTCAAGCCACCGCTTTGTGGATCTCATGTACCAGTTGCCCAATGAACCCTCGCTCGCGCTGTTGGTTGGAGGTGTGCTTCAATCATCGTGGCAACCCCCAACCACCCCAAAAATGATGGGACGATTGTAGGGGACCCATAATGTGAACCATCCCGATTCTGGGCACAAACCATCCCAACCCTACATCTATATACACCATCGAACCCACCAGACTTCAAACGCAAAGTGAACCCATGAATTTCAGCCTGGATAGCTGACTTACCTCGGCTGGACCTAGAAAACTAGCCATCACTAAGCATATGTAAGCATCACCGATTACCCATCATGAACCCCCAATTTTTCCTTAACTTTCATCATCAATCTCGCCATGAGGTTTGACCCATTCATCATGACCCATGAAGTACCCACCACTAACCATCCCTGACCATCATGACCAACCACCATGATGAACTCATGCGCCTTTCCTGCCGTCCCAGAGGCATATTCCAGCGGAAACCAGCGCCCCCGCTGGGCATGAAGTCCGTCGAGGAGTTTCCTGGGGCGGGGCGTGCTGAGCCAAGGGATCTCCCAGCGGGTGGTGGGAAGCCGCGAAAGTCATAAAAAATTGTTAGCTGGTTGGTTCATATTGGTTACATATTTGTAATTAGTGGTTAGATATGGTTACAACATGATAATGATTATTTCTGGTTGGTGGTTGAACCACCCCGTCATGAAAAATATGCGCATGTCAACCAACCATTTAATAATCACAAATGGCAAAACAAAAAGTGTTTGAAACCACCAACCAGTTAATAATTACTAGGGAAAGCTAGAGAAACTACTAGTGAAAAAGAATCTCACCCGCTCTTGTCAACCAACCAGAACTGTTGATAATTAAATTTGGGAAAATAAACAATGCCAATCAAACCACCAATACGCCCATGTTTTCGCGGCAGCAGTTCATAAGCCGCTGAGAACTACTTGGATCAAAGCCGGTCTACGACGCAACATGCCTTGGGCTACGTCGTCCACTGTCGGAAACCACCCGCAGCTGGTGTAAAAATGGTCCAGTACTTGTCTTGTATTTGTCGGCCTACCAATGAGGGGGAAGCGGTCTACAGTGATGGGAACACGCACATGCTTCCCTTGGCAACCAAACCCAGCAATCAGCAACCAATCAGCAACTCTGATGATCCAAACACGGAGATTCATTCCGCACTGAACAGCCGACATGAACAGAACTACCACCACCAAAACTGTTTACCTGCCAGGGCTTCCCAAAGATTTGCAGATCTCTGCAGTGTCCTCACCAAAACTGTAGGGATGTTGATTGATCAGGTTTGGTGATGCCATTCCCAACAGATCAGCCAGTCATCACAGTGTTCGCCACCAGCTCCACTATAGCACAGCACCGTACTTCCAACGCCTAATGATCCTAATGCTGGACAAGTTTCTGATGGTGAAATGGCATCAACGGCAGCACAATCCACTGCAAATGCAACCTGTCGGCATCGGATGGTTTAAAGTTCCCCTCTGAGAAACTGACCTAGCCTAGAAGTGGAATAGCCACCGTTTATAAGTAGTTTACCTACAAGAAATGGCGCTTTTGAGCTTCCAGGTTAGTTTTCCAGAGGGTAACAGGTCCAAGTAATGATCAATGGTTTCATCCTGGCTGTGGTGCACCAGGGGTTGATATGACTTGCTTAAGGACAGCAAGGGGGATTCCAGGTTGATCAGCTATCCGCCCATGGAAAAACCATCGACCCTGCAGTAACTGAAGCTGCCCTGGAGCCGCTGGGTTTCTGGTGGATTGTGGTGCCTTGATTGGCGAAGTAAAAAATGCTCATGGAGGTATGAATATGTATGCCACACGACGCATGGATATCAAACATCCATAAACACATGTGAACATATATGTTCAGTCATGTTTCGAGATGGTATATGTGCACACATCGTTGCATTGCACAACGACACTGCCACAACGCATATATTCCGAGACAATGCATGTATATCTAAAAAAGTTGGCAGCACAACTGATGGTGCTGCGCTTTCGGTGTCTGAAAGGTTGAACATTTGCATTCGCGCTGGGAATGCCACTGTTTGATGCCAGCATATTTCAACAGGTAAGAGTTAACCGTGATTTCGGTGATGTTTCTGCTGATTTGTGGCCATTCTGAGATGTTTCCAACAATTCTAAAATACCCAGAAAATCAAAGGGGCGTGCTTTCCCAAGAAGCGAGCCTGACCTGTTTTTGAAGGCGAAACCGGTTCCAGGTAGGTAGGTAGATAGATAGATAGATCGATAAATTTGATCTCCCAAATGATAACCATCACTCCTACCATCACTACCCGTCACTATTTCCATCACTTTCCTTTGTTCGTCACTCACTAGTCACTAACCGGCCATCATGTACCGCCATCAATCCGCCACCCAAGGCACTGGAACTGTGAGGGTGGCGAGTTGAAGCCACCTGAGCGATGATCAGCTTAGGATTTGTCGCCATAAGATCCAGCTGCATTGGTTGATGATGATTGATGATGGTTGATGGAAAAATCGACACTTTTTAAAACCATACTCAAACCATACTTAAGCATCAATTTTAATGTTCCAACCTAGGTTTTCCCATCAACCAATCCAGCTATCAGAAGGCAAAAAAATCAACCGTGCATCTGACTTCTTTGAGACTTTTGTGGGTGATGCTTGCAGCCGATAAGGCTAGAACCGGCCCTCAATGAAACATCCGAGCAAATGTTGCTCCAACAAAAAGTTGGATGTGTCACCCACTCGTTGATCAACCCCCCTAAGGCTGAAAAAACTGTAGGCTTCCAAAGTCTTCTTAAGCAAAGCCACTCCAATGATTTCCTCACGTGAATCTTGTAAATCAAATGGGTTCCTATCACTATTCCATCTTTCCCCCATTAAAATTTGATGGTTAGCCATCAATAGCTATTTCTCTCTATTCCAATGGTTGCCCCATTGCAATTCAATGGTTTCCCATCGTAAATTTCCTCCTTTCCCCATGGTTTCCTGGTCAGGAGAGTCCTACTTTCGTAACTCTGGACCTTACCTTCAGGGGGACTGGGTGGCTTAATCCTCTCATGAAGCAATTCTGCTCCAGAAAGTCAATTCTTGGCTAACGAAATCATCTAATTAGGGAGCCTTCTGTTGGTGTATGTGTTACTGGGGGAATTGACGCTATACCAGCTACACATCAGCTCATGAATGCTATGTAACCTATCGCAATGCTATTCATCGTCGATTGAAACTTGCTGTGGATTTTCGTTTGTCTGGTCCGACCCTTCTCCGAATGGTTTCAGCACACGTCTGTACTCATCAGCGTTCTGAGAATGACCACTGGGTCAACACGATTCACGTGCCTTCCATGGGAGCAAGGCCAGAAAAAAGGCGATCTCCATCTCCTGCTTCCATTTAGATACGCCTTTGGTCAAACAATCAGCACCAGGAACATGCCACGCAACGCCCCTGTGTTGTCAGGGTGCCCCTCGGGCACTGCCACCAAGCGTCAAATGATATTATTTCGCACCATCTCTGGTGTAACTCCCTCTCCTTGGTGCGTACGAGCCACGGAGTTGAATGTCCCATCACCACAACGTTGTAGTGAGGTTGAAATGATTGAAACATGGTGAAAGTAAAAAACTGTTGGAACATGTTGTTGTTGAAAGTCTCCATCTTTCCGAATCAGTTGAACAAAGGGTCCACCATGCGCATCTCGTCTTCAATCATCGCATCTAAATCCGAATCCATTTCCAATGTTGCATGTCGCTAACCAGCGAGAACAACTTTGCAACCCAAAGCGCAACAAACAAACCAAACACACCCACACGCAATTGCATCAATTGCCCAGCCGGCCAAGGGACTGTACACAAATTTCCTCCATCGCTCATCGGCCCAAAAGGACATCGTCGCCGACCACGCCTCGTTCACCATTTCGTCCAAAAGCCCTGGCACGGTCCGCGCCGCGGCGTCCCAGGGCGTCCCCAACGGTGGTGAACCACGAGTGACTTCCCACTGGCAGGTGCCTTGGGCTGTGACTGGATCACGTAGCAGCCAGCGCCAATCTTGGCAGTAGTGACTGGTGAGCAGGGCGTTCAAGTGGCAACTGGACCTGGGACTGGCAGATTCATTGCCCCACATGGTGGAAACATGTGGAAACCATCCGATAAGTCCTTAAATCAAACACATTGTTTCCACATGGGGCAGTGAATCAATGGTGGAACCAAACAGGTAAAAACATGTTCGGACAGAAATCAAACTCAACTGCGATCATTTTGTCCGAACACATGGGGCATGTTTGAGCCTTCATCCGTCCTCAGGGAAGTGGCTGGGGGACTTCCATACTATGTTGGACCAAGCCTATCCAAGCCTGTGTATGAGCTGAGGAGAACAGGCTCTGATTCGTCCGCCAAGATGCATGGCGAGGAGGTCATCGAAGACAATGACTTTGTCAGTTTGCCTGGCCAGACCCAGGTCCCAGAGATCAATCCCTGCCGGAAATCTATGGAAATCTCATTGGCTGCCCTGGGGCAGTCTGCCCTGGGGCAGTTGCGAAGGATTCACCGGCTTCTAGTTTTAATCATCTGGCTTGAAGGGACCCTATGGAAAATGCATCAACCAACACACTATGTCGCCTCCTGAGGGAGATCATGAGAGGGCACTTCAGGGTGCGCTCCACCCCGAAAATGAAGCCCATCATCACCTTGGTCGGGGCCCTAAAGGTGGTCGCTGCACCGGACACCGCCCAGGTTGCTGGTGTAAGTCACTTGGGGGTTCCCAGTGGAGAACTCAATTCCTCGCTAAGGAGGACGCATGACAGGGATGTTGACAACTGTTGGCTGCTAGCTATGAAATCGGTATAGTGGCTTTAACCAGTTACTTCTGCTGGGTCGGAATCGATCACCGTCCGTTCATCAAAACTATTCATGCGCCGATCCGCCGATCCAGCCATCTATTGAATTCCATCTGCTCCTCCATCACACATCCACCTACAACGCACATAGACATGCACCTATAGATGCGCCGAAAAGACCAGCTGAGCAACTAGGCTTAGCTCGCGGTTTTCACTCAGCGGTGAGCAGTTGAGGATTGCAGCGAAACCAAAGAGTTGCTTTTTGTGCATATACCCAAAGATCCAGTTTTTGTTCATCTTATCAAGATCTTATTCACATACATCTGTTGAACATGTTGAATCTATCATCTTTAAATATCTTATCTGAGCACCGAGATGATGGCTATGCTCTGGCTATGCATGGTAGGCAGCAGCCATGAGCTACGATTGCCCAGCTGTTAGCGTTTGTTTACCAGCACATTCCAGCAGCTCCTTTCATTTCTCGAGGCCAGGCGGGCAGTCATCAGTATACATTCTGGCAATCTAACCTAGCTGAAAATAATCCACATATATGGATGGGTCTTCTCACAATTTCGCCGGACAATCTGCTGATTTTTGATCGCTATGTTAGATAACCAGAGTATATATCTCATTGTCAGCATGGGTTTCTCCATGGCGCTTCTCACCATCCAGCTGTTCACGGCCATTTCAGCTGCAGGGCTGCCAGTAACTTGGGGGGTACACCATGGACTGGCAACTACATGGTGGTTTCTCAAGCCATAGGGAGCCCAAAAAATGCTTGGTTTACTACTATAGATGGTTAACAACTATAGGTGATTTGGGGGTACCCCTATGGCTTGAGAAACAACCACATTGACCATCGCCCGTTGTTGACACTCTGAGCCCAAGAGACGTTCTCCGTTTGCGTCACGGGAATGCCATCGAGGCTGGTTCCGCAGGCTTGACACGCCTGTAACCGCACTGCCCGGTGCAAATGCAGAATGAGGAAATCTACAAGAAAGCCTAGTTATCCCTAGTTACAAGCATCAGTTTTTAAGAAACCCTAGTTCTCTGCATCAATTCTAGAACATATCAATTGATGTTGTGATACTTCCTGCTATCCAGTGATACTTGAAAAATTGATGATGGCTCCATGTTCGTTGACACTGGCCTATCAAACATAAAGGTTGGAAAATCGATGGATAGATCAAGGGAATCAACCTGCAATGACCATACATGCTGCTGTGTGAAATTCAAGGCAGTATGGTAGTAAACCTGGCAATTGCATTGGCAGTTTAACTCATACCAGTGTGGATAACGAATGGTTGTGAATGACTACTGCTCTTTTTGCTGGGGCGTCCAACGGCTTGCCCTCTACATAATGATTGCTGCACGATCCTCCCGTAACCGATCTTGGAGCACTATAAAGATAAAACGAAATCAAATTGCCATATTCGCAGGAAATGTTGCCTATAGTATCTCTGATTGCAATTGACCCCGCATGCTTGACAAAAGATTGGGAAACGCAGGATGGCTAGTGCAACTGAAAACAGCTCAATCAGGGTGAACCGCAATAACGACAGTTCATCTGCAAAGTCACTGTTTGATCCCGGCAATGTGCCAAAACAATAGCAAAGCAGGGAAAAAAAACAAGTGACTACGTTTAGGACATCCTAAGACCACCAACAACCAATGCGGTGTTTTTTCCTCTATGCAACACATCCAAGATGCATTGGTGTATCAAACATGCCGATCAGTTGGCGATAGGATGGGTCCATCATAGTTGCGGGTTCTTTAGTTATATCCAGCATTCATTTTGTTTTTGCAAAGCCACGACCAGCCATCAGTTAGTAATCATGATTCATGCTTGAATCATGGCTTTGTAATGATGAGTGATGACTCGTGGGTTTCCCAGAAAAAATGGTGATTTTTCATTGCCAGCTTACTTAACCAAGGGTAATGTGGGATAATGACCGGCATTCTTATAGGGAAACCATAGGTTAGTCATCATTAGCCATGGGTTCACCATAGTTCGTCATGATTTTCATCACCATCCAAACCATCACCATTGCCGCCCCAGGCTATCCCCTGCCTTCTGAGTATTGGCGCAGGGCCGGCCGCATTTCTTGCAGACCTGCCATGTTGAACCCAATGACTACAGCCACGGAACTACGTGTTGCTTCATTCATCGGTGCATTGGTTTCAACCCATGGTTAACTACTGTATATATTGGTTCATGCTGGTAATTTGTGGTTAGATATGGTTACAACTAATTTAATCGTTGATAATGATTATTTCTGGTTGGTGGTTGGACCCACCTCGTCATCAAACATATGCTTGTCAACCAATCATTGGTTAATAATCACTAGGGAAAATCAAAAAATATTGAAACCACCAACCAGTTTGGCAATGTGGTAAACATGATGTAATTAACATAGGGTTAGTTAGTATGGTGAACATGGTTCATTGAAATCAAAAACAAATAACTAACTATATTGACTCAAGGTCGATAAGCAAGGTTACAGTCCAAGTCTTAATACCTGGGCTTAGCCATCCCCATTGGTTGTTCATCAAAGCGTGATAGCGACTGTTCTTACCCTCTTGGCAAACCAAAGAATGCATGCGGAGCATGCATGTTTCAATGGCTTTCCACACCAAACCGTTCCTTTGACCCAGGGTACCAGTCTGGTCATCATTGGTATGGCTAAGTTGGAGGCAGCTGCCACTTCGCTTCCACTCACAAACTCAACTTAAAACGTGGAAACCGCAGTCTACTTGGTGGTTTCGACATGTTTCAACTGTTTCAACCCATCTGAGAAATATATGTTGTTCAATGAATCAACATTCCAAATACATGGGAAACTAAAACATATTGAAAAAAACACCGACTCCCTGCGATGATTTGAAAATAATGATGCATACGCCTTCCTTAAACTTGTTCAACTTTTTTGGAACTAAGTTCACACATCCTTGACAATATGCCGACGACAAACCACGGCAAATAGCAATGAATGGATTCATAAAATCAAACTGTTGCAATACCTTCGCAGTAACAAGCCAGAAGAATAGCAATAATGATAACAATAAAAGAAACATCACAATAATGATCACAATACGAAAAAATACAATAATAGTAAACTTATAATCCAATAATCGTAATCCTACTGCTCGAGAATTCTCAGAGATCCAGTCTCGCAAACAGCTCCAGCTCCGTGGGAAGTACCGAGGGCGCAGTTTGTTTATTGCCTGGCGGCCTGGCACGGCCTTACGATCCTTACGCGCTGCAGCAGCACCTTGACATCGTTGTACAGGTATCTGCTCAACCTGGGGCTCCGTGTCACCCCCGGCATTGCTCCGTGTCACCCCCGGCATTGCAGCTAGCACGCTGTTGCCAGCTTCTGGGTATACAAGTCATTATAGTCCCAGGTCAATCGCAACTGCCAACCGTAATTGATTGTCATTCAAGTCTCTTTTCCACCTCAAGGAGTTCAGCAAAGCAAAGTAATGGCGCACGATTTGTCGCTGGTTTCCCATGGTTTCCTTACAGATCCCATGAGAATATGAAAATCCATTGCCAGGATAGTTTATACCAAAGGGTACTGTAGGATACTCACCAGCAATTTTTGTTAGGGAAAACTCTGCGCGTTGCTGGAGATTTTCTTAGCGCAAAGACCTTGAACGAGTCGCTGCTACCACCGATCAACCAGGCCGTCGCAGCTGGGCGGCCTCTGATCAGCTGGAGTCGTTTCGGCGCTAGCTGAAAGCATCGATCCATGTCCCCCTAGATTTCCATCAGCCAACCATCACTTCACCATCAACCAACCATCAACCGTCAACCATCAACCTACCATAAACCATCACTTCGCCATGAATTCTCCATGACTTCACCATCAAACCATCAACTCCATCAACCAGACTTAAGTATCAACCAACCATCAACCATCAACCAACCATAAAATATCAGCCAACCATCAACCATCAACCAACCATAAAATATCAACCAACCATCATTCCACCACCCTTCTCCATCCAAAGCTCCTCATTTCACCGCTGCCTGCCACGGCTCCCGACGACGAATTTCCCGGTGCCGCCCAGGGGCTCCGCGTTGCGCTGCGCCAGGGCGTCCAGGGTCCCGCTGACCGGCGCTTGGAGCTGCTCCGAAGTGCTGCAGATCCACGGGAAGGAGCCTACGAACCTCGCAGCACGTCCCCGAAGGCGTCACCACCCAGGGAGTGGCCCACGGGGGTCACCCAGGTGGGGTACACCCAGGCAGGTACACCCAGGAGGGTTCGACATGAACCCTTAGGGTCACCAAGGTTGGTTGAATCAGGTGGATCGAACTCGAAAGGATTGATTGTTCTAGAGGGGTCACTTTTAATGGTCACTATAAGGAAGGATTTTTCGAGGGGTCAACAGTTGTGGATCGGGGAACTCTCAAGGATCCGTGGTCCTTGTTGGTTTCATTATGAATTGTGATGCTCAAGTGATACTTGGTTGATGGTTTTAGGGTGAATTGATGGTTAACTGATGCCTCATGGGTGAGATATGATATGTTCATTAAGATATTCATTGGCGATGATGGAAATCAGAATTGGACGGTTCAGGATGGTAATCGCACTCGTATTGGTTGAATGATACTTGATGATGGGTAACATGGGCTAACATTGGCTGCTAGTAACGATTGATGGCAAACAATCCTGAATAACCGTTGAAAAAGTAAAACCATAATGGCGCTGCAAGGTTATTCATGGCTAATCCACCTGTAAGAAGATATGGTTCATCACACCTAATATCCATCCAGTGGCTATCGGCCAAGGCCTCCAACGGTTCATGTATGCATTATGCACCTGTATGCCAAGAAGCATATGCAGTGCACATCAATCCCTTCCTCCTATTACTAAACCTCCCCCTAATGTAAAAAACAAGAGGTTGCAAGTTTCATCATTTAAGGACGCTCTACTGAGGGCGGAGAATCTTGCACGTGATTCTCATGGCTCTCCCTGCCTTGGCCTCACCCCTCTCTCTCGTGTAAATCAATCACTTCATGATGCTCATTCTGATCATGTGGGTGATGGCAAGTTGATGAGGTGATTGGATGATGGCCGTCCATGACTGTGATTAGACCTGATCTCACGTAATCAGACTCTGAACCACTGGAATGAATGGTACCGAAGTGGGGCAGAAGGACTGGCCATCAACTGTTGGATGCTGTGTTGAGAGCTCTGCTCACCACGATGACTTTGGTTCTGCTTCAGAATGCCATCTGCAGCCCTTAGACCCTGCGAAGTACCAGCCGTTCTCACCAGGAACCACGGTCCTTGGCCAACAGAGCTGCAACAGCGGTCACCGGCTTCTGCTGTGCATCGACAAACATACTAATCAACGGATCAATCCAAGTGATGTGCTTTACCCATAGGAAATCACACAAACAAAATGATAATCCAAGTGAAATCCAAGTGAAATAAAGAGAACATCACTTTGCAAAACACACAATAACCATCGATGGATCAACCATTTATTGTTCGTGTATTATTTGTTCGTTGCGTATGTGCACGCGCATCTTCGAGTGTTTGTGTGACCTCCATCATCATGACAACTGATTCACAACATAACCAACACCCCAAGTGCCGTAGTTGCCCTTTGCAGCGAAGGCCATGGAATTCTCCATGCTGGTTCCCTTTTCGGGCCCATGCCTCATGTCACCCTATGAATGACCCATCAAGTGTTCGTTTCACCTATTAGCACGTCTGTTCGATTCGTAGGCTGATAGATCTTAACTACTTTTTGTATGATCCAAGTGGTGTGATTGATAATCGACTGGTCGATATGACCTTTTTTGATTTAAATGGTTGGTATAATGATACTTAGAGATGATATGACCAACATCTTTTATGATATGACCGATTATGACCTGCAATTATTGGTTGTAGTTATAATGGATCAGGCTGAGAATCAAGTACCAGCAGCATTTGGTTAGAACATGTTAGAACACTCCTGGCTCCTGCTCCGGAGGCCAGGCAATCACATTTCTTTTCACCATCCTGAATGCCTACCCAGGATTATATAATAAACCCCAGGTTGATCAATAGGGGATATCCCCCAAAAGCCTTGGGTTCCCATTGGCATGGCACCCCCCTCCAATTAATCAACCTGGGGTAAAGATTAGTAGGGTTGGGGACTGTCAGGCACCCCATCAGAGCCATGTCGCTCCGTCAGTGGGTTGGATGGCGTACGGTCGTCATCGATCATCTCAACGTCCGACTTCGCATGTCTCACCACACAGGGGCAAGAAACGCCAAAACTACCGAAGAGTCCTCAGTAGCGATCGCCATGCCGCCCCAACATCAGCTGGAAGACCAAGCGAACCAGCTGGATGACTATTCCCTGCAGGTTTGATTGGATCCATCAATAGGGACGCTCCTCGGAGGTCACTTTGGCCAGCAATGAAGGCAACATGTCAGCAACGCCCCAGCCACACTGAAACCAACATGTTTGAATGGCTTAGGGATGCTTAAGGGGCCAGCAGATTTAGTCCATGTATGCCTCCAGAACGAACCGTTAGATGTGGTGAAATTTCGATGATGTCATAGATTAAATGCAGAAAGGTGATGAAGGTGGCCACATGTGGCCGTACTAAGTTCTAGAAAATTACTTGCTGAATTTGGAGCAGCATGTTGCAGAAAAAACGTGTGCATTCGGGTCCGTCATTGATTGAAACAAGTGGTTTGGTTGGGTGTTCTGGTGCGGTTGTGCAGTTGGCTTTCGGTTTTTGTTTGGACGGCTTTTGTCAGGTCTTGCCTGAAGTCCGTACGTTCTTTTTGGGCCTGTTCAACTATTTGCCGGTGGCTGTTGTGCGTTCCACTGTCTTCGAGCCATTGTCTCCCTTTTTGCCATGTAAAACCCTGGCCCGAAACTGTGTGGTAGCCAGCCATTCAATCACTGGGTTTGCTTGGGGGAGGTCCCTCTGTCAAATGGGATCCCAGCAACTTAATTACTGGGTAACTCACCCTTATTAGTGAACAGAATTGGCCATTGTTGCCATCGCTCATCCCTAGCTTATTAGCACATCATGAAGCACTCTAGTGGTTGCCTCCTGCAGTTCGTGCCCCCAAAGCTGCTCTTCCCAGCTCACATCTTTTGCAGCGGCTAGTGGCCCCCCAAGAGTTCGGAGAGTTCCTCCACATGTTCATCCAGCAAGCCGAGCTCGGGATCTGTCCGGATAAAGTAGTCTTCGATGGTGTTATCTATGCTCACCAAGTCCACGCAATCAACGATGGCCCAGTGCTGCACCCAAAGGTTGCTCTCCAACCATGATCCAATCTCCAGAAGACTCTCTTCTACCTTAGTGGACCCGTGGCCTCGTCCATCTGGTGTTGCAGCAATGGCTTGGTGTGCCCAAGTGATGCCAAGGCGATCCAAAGCCGATGCGAATCTTTGACAGTAACGCTCATCCAAACGCCACGGACTCGTCAAAACGAGGCAACAGCCCGGCTGTGTCTTCAGAACCTTCACCAGTCGCATCAAATGGCCCTGCTCGGGCCTTCCACAACTGGACGTAGCAAATCCGGCGTCATTCAAAACACCATCCACATTCATGAACAGGGCCGTGCTGCAAGGCCACTTCTTGGGGGGTTGCTTCATCTTCATCTGCTGCCGCCGTATCATCTCCGGTCGGTCACAGGATCGGATGCCATCATCCTCGGCCGTTGGTTGGAACGCTCTTGAAGGTTTCCATCTCTCAGTGAGCTCTGAGTCAAAATTGATTCGATCTTGGAAAAACAATGGGACTTCAGGTTGATACGCCTTCAGCTGAAACTGATGATACACTTCTTGAAACATCTTGTCTCCGTGATTATGCATAGGCAGCGTGTGTTTCAGCAACAGTTCAGCCACCCGTCTGGTGACCACATAGGCATGCCGGCCTAGAGCTTCAACGGAACGAAACACTGGGCGAGCGCCGACCTGTCTCCGGGCATCTTTGTTTTCGCGCACGAATCCCAGGTGCAACAAATCGAAATCTTTGGGAACGTCCGTCAAGAAGCGGTCCAGATCCGCACGAAGAGACTCAGGTCCTACCTCCAGGTCGTCCTCAAAAATCATGGCGTAGTTTTTGGAGGGCTGTGCCAGGAACTTCTCTAAGATCTTAAGGTGCCCGAGGTGGCAAGCGACCTTGCCCTCAGGGAAATATTCCACATCTTGCCAAATGATATCCAGGTACTTCGCCAGCACCACACCAGAGGAGATCAAGCTTTGCAAATCCAGGCAGTTTTTGTCCGGTCCATCCACCAGCTCCGCATCATGAAAGCCCCAGCGCTTCATGAGCTTGGCTGCATGAGCTTTCCGGGATGGGATGCACAAAACGTAGATCTGTGCGTTGGAAAGGATACCGGCCTCTGGCATGCCAGCTGCTTCCCCGCAGGATGCAGCAGCCGAAAGGGCGGACCATCGCGGCATGGCCGCTCCATGGGGAGCTCTGAGCTGCTTAAATCCGTCAGAAAACATGCGAGAAATGTTGGACGGCTCCCAAACAGTCACTAATTGACTTGTCGGATTGGGGCCTACATGCATAGGGTGGTTTAAAGACAAACATCTCACTGTAAGTCCGGAAAAAGAAAGAAAATGGGCAGTGTAGATACTTGTGAACTGAGTCCCTGAAGCCCGGGTCGGGCGATTTTCGGTGTAAGGAACATTAGATACATTTGGCGGTTTCTTAGAACAGGGAACCCATGGGAACCCCAAAAAATGGTTGGTAAGTACTATAAATGGTTGATAAACTGCTGATTAGGGATACCAGTTGGTCAAATAAATGGATGGTTAACTATGGTTAATCAAATTTAACATCAACTGCTGTTTATAAATGGTTGGTCAAATATTCTAAGAAACACCCATTTAGCATTGTTTTCCCTATTATTGTTGGTGGAAATCCCCCATTAGTTGGTTGGTTAACTGCTTGACCCAACTCGCCACATTTGGATGTTAAGTTGACGCTTGAACTGCACTGCGCCAGTGTCACGACCATGGTGAGAAAGGGCTCTGACGCGACCAGGCGAGGACATTTGGCGAGCCGCGCTGCAGCACTTCAGAACAAAGCTGTGGCTCAGCCAAGGGCTAAGCTGTTGGTGGTTTCAACCCCTTAAATGGTTATAATGGTTATATAAATGGTAATAATGGGCTGTAACAATGGTTAATAATGGTTAACTAGTGGTTCATAATGGTTAATAAGCTGGTTACATATGGTAATAATGGTTGATAAGCTGGTTATACATGGTAATAATGGTTGATTATGATCATTACTGGTTGGTGGTTGAACCGCCCCGTCATGAAAAATATGCGCATGTCAACCAACCATTTGTTAATAATCGCTAGGGAAAAACATATGAATCAAACCACCAACCAAACAAAGCCCTTGGCGAACACACCACCAGGCAAGTCCCTTTGAATCACTTGATAAAAAAGACTGGTAGCTTTGCAACTTACAGTCATTATCGAGAATGGTCAGAAGGGATACTAAGCCATCTATCATTGGGCCTTAACAAATCATCAAGGATCATCATGAAATTATTATCATCATTTGTCATCTATGGTTATCAGTCATCATCAGTCTTGGGCTAAGTGGTCATGATCAGTCATCATCATTATCAGTCATCATTATCAGTCATCATTATCAGTCATCATCATTATCATTATTGGAACCAAAAAAAACGCAGTCACCACAAAAGAGCCCAATTGCAGCCTGCTGCGGCCAAGAGTCTCAGTACCTGGGGCACGGCTGGGAGGCATTGCTAGTCAACTCATGCCCCCACAGCAGTGGACCAGTGACCCAACTTGAAGATGAGACTTTCCTGTTGCCATGTCTCACTGGATTGGTATATAGGAAAATCTACCATGGAAACCCTGGCTGTAAGCATCAATTATGGGGGTTTGCTGTAAGTTTTTCCGTCAACCATTTCTGGGAACACTCAGAGTTGAGTGGTTGCTACATGTTGCTAAGAGCAAAACACGCTATGAACAACCCATAAACTTGCTCCTGCTAGTCATGATGTGAAAAGCAAAGAACATGGCGACCCCTGGCTACCCCATGGCACGCCCAAAATGGGCGCGCAACCTCTACTGTAACCTCTAAAGCATCCCTAAATTGCGAGCTGGAGACCTCCAGTTTTCGGGGCAAAAAATGCTAAGGAGACTGATTGGCCCATTGTTCACCTACTTCTGTTATATCCCTCTGGAAGCTTCAGGTGATCGTTGGAGCCGGACGACCACATATCTACAGCTACGCATTCAAGTACTGACTGGTCACTGCAAAGGGATGTAATGGGTAGGTTTATGCACACTTGTACACTCACATCTATGCACACATGTAATTAGATGCACAGCACACAATCACATACAAATGCGCATACATCATATTTACAAACATAAACATACAAAAACACAGAAATATACCAGAAAGTGAGATATTGAATACATTATAAAATTTATAAACATAATGCCATACACCGTATACCCTAATATTGAGGCCGCAAACGTCGGTGATGTCGGTGATTCAGTCTGACAGGATCACTATTTCATCGTCCATTGGGCCCTCTCCAAGGTTTGATACCATTGAAAATTGCTGGTGGATGGTTGGGATGGCATTGTATGGTGGATACTGATGGTTCGTGATGGCTTCTGAATGGCGCTCAAAGCGTTGGCTGCTGGTTTCTCATCACAACTGAGGGATGTGCATCCAATGTTCCATGAGCCATCATAAGGCGCTCTTGGATGGTGGGTCATCACCTGCGTTCACCTGTGACCTGGGTCGTTGATACCAAGCTGCAGCTGTCTTGATGTTCCATGCTTCCATGCCTCAGTTCAGCACAGCCAGATCCACTGAGATAACCCACTGCCAGCAAAAATTTGGGGCTGAACCAACTCATGGAACTAAGCACCGTCCTGACATCCGTAAGTTGTCAGCTTCAATCCCTCTGACAAGGTGGTCAACCAACATAACAAACCATCCCAAACATTGGGGAAATGTGCTCAACACCACAAACTAGCAAGTACTTCATTGTGCAAAAATGAACGGTGGGGACAACTGAAACCTTCGCACACCTCTCTGGGCACCAGACCATCGATGACGCGAGATGTTTCAACTCAAAAGAACCCTGATTCTCATCTAGGTCACCTTGAGCCATAGGTTGGTCATACGGCAATAGCCATGCACATCATGCAAGTTGCTCAATCTTGCGAACCTGACCGCATATGGCAGCCACACACTGAGGTGCCCCCAAGTGCTTGGTTGCGGACCCAAACAAAAACCCTGTTGCGGATATTGGGGCACGATCTACCGCAAGAACATCAATATACTTGCGATCCCTTGAAGATTTGGGTGTTTCTCAAAATAGGGAATCCCAAAAATGGTTGCTTCATCACTTTAAACATCTCTAAACTACTAATCATATCTAATTATATAGGTTCATTACTTTAAACATCTCTAAACTACTAATCATATCTAATTATATAGGTTCATTACTTTAAACATCTCTAAACTACTAATTATATCTAATTAATTATATAGGTTCATTACTTTAAACATCTCTAAACTACTAATTATATCTAATTAATTATATAGGTTCATTACTTTAAACATCTCTAAACTACTATAATTATATCTAATTATATAATGTTTTTTTAATTACTTTAAACATCTCTAAATTACCAATCATATCAAATTATATAGTAGTTAAATAAACTACTATAGAGATATATAGAAATTAAGCTAGATGATTTGTGGCTCCTCCAAGAAACCACCACTCCATTTGCCACGCATGGCGGTCACCGCCTCCGGGAATCTTCGTAGCAGTTCCGAGGTCCTGAGCCCGGCCGCGCGGCCGCGAGCCAGAGCGCAGTTCCGCTGAGGGTTTTCCGACCGAAGTACCATGGGATTTAACCAACAACGAGCTGGTGAAGCCTAGCTGGTTAATGGTTGATAGCTAGCTGGTGAAGCCTAGCTGGTTAGTGGTTTCCTATAATTGGTATAATGGTTATGGTTAACAATGGCAGGGAATGTAATGGTTGAATAGCTGGTTTAACCATCAACCAGCTAGTTAACCAACAATTGGATTTAACCATTGGATTTAACTAGCTGGTTAAGCTGGTTGATAATAGGAGATGATAAGTAACAATTATAAAGGAATATCCCAACTATATGGCGAGCTGGGTCAAGCAGTTAACAAACCAATAATGGTTGTAACAACCAACAATTATATAGGGAAAACATGCTGGTTAATGATGGGGAACCAGGGGGACACAGGATTTTGACCCACTGCCAAGTACCATTGGATTAGAGTGATTGAAATCCTAAGTACCATTGGAGATTTTTAAGTACCATTCGATTGGAGTAATTAAATCCTAATTAATTCCTGTTGGCCATCCTATCGGTGATTTTCTAAGTACCATTGGATTGGAGAACAGTTTAGAGAACTCAGCTCCCTTCCTAACATTTCCTAAGTACCATCTGATTAGATTGACTACAGAACTCCTGGTGGCTCCCTAGTTCGCCCTTTAAAAGTCTAGTCCTGGGTGGCGCAGCCCATCGCTCCCAAAGCAACAGCCACTTGAGCTTCGCTGCTTCCGCCCAGCTGAGCTGTTGACAGCGGACATTGGCGGCAGTTCTCCTCGCGGCAGAACACATATATGGTCGTGGATTAACGTTAAGCAATCAACAACAGGGCACGTGAACATCCCGTGAAAGACTAGTTCGGGCATTTAGGGGATCTTCACCAGGGTTAGATATCAATGACCCAAATACATTGGCCAAAGCAATGCCATTTTTTTGGACCTAGGGTCCCACATTGAGCTGACAAAATTGACCGAGTACAAAAAGACACATCTAAATTTCGCAATCCAACGGCAACATGACAAGACCAAGGAAGCTGTCTCAACCGGTGCCTGCAACGTGAGCGCCTTCCAACCCACACAACCGCAGGCGTTCCTCGCACTCATTCGAGTCGCCCAGTAAAACCACCTGGATATGGGGAGGAAATCAGTTGCCCGCTTGGTCACTCTGACGAGTTTTCCGACTCTAACACCGTACCTGACCAAAGAAATATTGAAGACATTTGAGGACCATCATCTTCCTCCAGGTTCCAGGTTCCATCTTCACTGGCAGGAACCCATTGTATGGCCTTTTTGGTTCAGAATCATGGACAAGGCGCCAGAAACGATTGCAAGTACAGTCTTTCATTTGACAAAAGCCCTTGTATATGAATGTATCTTTACCCATACCAAAATAAACGGGATATATTATGATATATATTTATTTTCAACATTCAGCATGGACCATCATCACGATCATCACTATAAGCTTTTTCACAATTGAGCATCCATCAATTCCAAGGATTACTTACATCATCTACCTCTCTTCTCGCACCGGTTTCATCTGATATCTTCTCACAAGCAAAATGTGACGATGAGACTGCACACGGACATAAATTGGATTTTGTTCAGCGTGTGCTAGGACAAACACATCACAACAAAAGTCTACCGAAGTGCATTTTGAACCCGAAGCTCGGGAGCCAGGCCACAGGGCTATGTGGCACCCCTGGCTCAGAGCTCCCTCCCAGCCAGGAACATCCCGCGGCGGCCTCTCTCCACTCTCCTGCAGCGACAAGGTCCGCATCATGCCGCCTCAGGCAAACGAATCCTCGAAACACGAGAGCTTGGGAAGCTGCAGCCAGCAATGATCACAATTCTCATTGCCGCCACCATCACTGCATCATCATCATCATCATCATCATCATCATCATCATCATCATCATCGTCTTCATCGTCTTCATCTTCATCAGTTGTACTTATCGGTCATGGTTTTCTGCTCACCACGGATTATCATCCATGATTCTTGGCAATCAGGGGTATGAATCACGGGGTGACCTTCTCCCACGTCCCAGATACACGTGGGATTGGCACAGCCATACCACCAAAGCCACAGTGTGAACATCAGCAACAGCTAGCAATCACAGCAATGACGTTAAACACAACATGGCAAACAATCCAACATGCTCATGGTACCCATCATGGAACATATTGGAGCTGCAGCAAAAACTGTGCTAGCAATGACAACAGCAACGACGACAACAAGAGAAAGAAGAACAACAACACCAAAATACATCACAGTCACATGGCAGCATTGTTGTCACTCGATCATTTCGTTTTGATGCCAACATTCCAAATTGTATACGGCTTGTTTTGAGCAGACCTTGAATGTCTTTGGTAGATTGGAATGTCAAGCGCTGGAAGTGTAATATAGTTTAATCAATCTGGTTCATGCGAGGCTTGGCCCCCGACCCAATACAAATCACGAAGCATGTCGATAATTGATCCGCATGTCTGATAATTGATCTTGCAAGCCATTGAAGTGGTGCTCAACTTCAACTACCTAGAAGTAGCAGTGATCATGTCACATCAGGGCAGGGGGCAACCCTGGCATTCACGCGGTTGCAAAATACGTTCCTCTGTAGTTATTCAAGGTGGAGTGACTCTACTACGAATGACGCCGCCTCTGTAAATTTGCCACTGTCCCGATTGGTGGGGATGGCGGCACCACACTATTCAAAAAAACAGCGCTCCTTTACCACCTTCTCAGCCAACACAAGGTGCACTAGCAATTACGACATAGAAGCAATGCTAAAAGTCCAACGGTTTTAGCGGCTATATGGTAAATCAATCGTATCCCAAAAAGCCGAAAAAACTAGGGTAGTAGCTATAATCCACCCCGTATGCCGAATCATGGAACTGTTCCTTTTGCTATGCATCTGGATCAACATCATCCAACCATTGGACCCGTGGAGATCCCAACCATTTGGACCGGCGGGAGCCCGGGCGAATTTTCGTTTCCCCGATGTGCGGAGCCTACACTGCTCCAGCACCTGACTGCAGCAGAATGGTGCAGCAGGTTGTGACGTCGGTACCTCCATGCCAGAAAATCTGCATAGTTTCTTGGGATTTTTGGAGCAACGGACGGACATGATATACATACGAATATATGTATGTAAATATTTATATATCAATAAGAAAATGTTTTTTTTTAATATATCAATAAATATATATATATATATTTATCTATTTATTTGTGTATTTATTTATTCGTTAGATGATATTAACATATGACACCATGTTCATATACATCGAACATGTAGACATCATTTCGCCCATGGAGATATGACATATCTGCGTGCAAATCTTTGCACATCTTGAAACGATATGAAACAATATGGTGTATGATGGTACGCGACCTGTTACACAACAGTGTAGCAACTGTATGTGCGAACGTCACGATGTGCTGTGAAAATCCTCACAATATCATCACTTTGATAGCGAGGTCATCAGCCAAAGACCCCAACAGCCGGGCTGAACGAGTGATACCACCCCCTGACCCCCATAAAATGCAACGCATCCCTAGTAAACCATTTTTTTTGAGGAGGGGGCTTAAACATGTCTTGGAGGGGAAGTCCAGGGTTTGGCTTTTGACAAAGCTGGGAGGATTAACAGATTAACCAATTAATCGCCAAATTCATTGATTCCTCTGTTCCTGTATTATTTTTTCAAATTGAATTACTGTACTTCACGTTTGCAATTGCAATTTTCACGTTTGACCCTCTATGCATGTGCACACGCTCTAGACATACAGAGCGGTGTGTTTACATGCAGCTATGGCTCAAACTCCTGTGACGAAGCGCCGCCTACATGTACACCTGTTTGTTGTGTGAAATTAAACGTAATTGTGCAGGTGTAAGGGAACAAATGCGTACACACATACATCTTTATCAATGTTTTGAAAATGTATATAGAAACAAATGTTTACATAAACATAACCGT
Source organism: Symbiodinium kawagutii (assembly GCA_009767595.1). Lineage (NCBI taxonomy): Eukaryota > Dinophyceae > Suessiales > Symbiodiniaceae > Symbiodinium > Symbiodinium kawagutii. The sequence continues at coordinate 41,217 of VSDK01023142.1, forward strand.
CATAATTTTTGCGCTTACATACTAGACATGATTGATCGTACCTATCTGCCTCTGTGCCTCCCTAGGCCGGTTTGCCTCTGGCTGCTGAACGCTTCCAGCTCCCCCTTGATGACCTAGCCGCGTGGCGCGGCCGGGTAGGAGCAGAGCACTTGGTCATGGTTCCAAGTGGTCAATAATGCCCAATGGTAGATCCACATTGAGTAACCACCTATGGGGGTAAATCACAAGCCATTTACAATTAAACCTGGAGGTAGTTTATTGATGTAGAATAATAGTTGCTGAATCATGATGGTTATTGAATGATGGTTTCACAATGGCTAAATGATGCTAAATGATGGTTAAATGATGGTTCCTCATGGTTCAACCATGGTTTATGATGGCTAAACAATGGGTCATGATGGCTGAACAGTGGGTTGGGGTGATTAAGCAAATGAATGCTGAATGAAACATGCATTTGATAACGATCAATACGACAGGGTAACATCTGTAGCAAGAATAACTACTCTGTTGGTGACACATTGGACTCCTTCAAAACAGGTCGTCCTAAATGGGAACGCCGTCATCCACATTCATTTCTGCCCAACACTCAGTTGAGGGCAGGAAGCTCTAGGGAAAGCTTGTGCTGGGACTCGTCCACTTGCGCAATGCATGATTGCACAAAACAACGACGACATGAACAAGCCATGCTTCCTCGCGTTCAAAGTCCAATCATAGGTTAGAGCTTGGAATCAAAGACACCATACACTACAACAACTGAAAAAACAGGAACGCATACACACCTACATCAAAACACTCGTTTTCCAAAATCTGTGAATTATTTCAAAATTAATGTATAATCAACTCCATATTTGTTCCAGAGTTCAGCTCCCCGTGTCCGTGGTGATGGTCCAAGCATGCCCTATCAACATGGGCAATGGGCACCAAACATCGTCCTACAGTAATTCAATGACACGAGGCCGATCAGGATCCCACCTGCTAAACAAACATGCAGCAGCAGCAACAGCATGAGCAAACAGAACCGCACGAACAACCACACTGACATCAGGGTCACCAACAACAGCAGCTGGTTGGTAGCTGAGCAGTCCAAACTCCAGGATCTTGCAGTCTCATTGCGCGGTTCTCTGAGGCAACAGCATCAAAGTGCTCCTCCAAAGCTTGCACAAGCCTCAGAAGATGCATCAGGCACAGCCTGCTTTGATTGCCAAGATCATGCTGGTTATGCGTTGCGCTGGGTTTGTTCATGGCCAACGGTTAAACATGAAGCAACCGCTTGTTTATAATTGTTAACCAGCAAGGATTATTAAGCAACAAAATATACTGGTTAACCGTGTCTATGATCAACCCTGGGATTCTAACAGCGTGCAACAACCTGTGTTTGAATGGATTCTTGCCATAGCAGCAATTATATAACGAAGGGGTTAGCCTACCAAAAAGGATCGTAGTGTTTTATCTAAGTATACTCTCTTGCGTGGTTAAATTGGTTGAATATAATGGTGGTATACCATGGGTTCATATTGTATTCTCCGTGGTGGAATCTAAGAATACTCTCTCGAGCAATCTTCCAAAGCCTGTAGAGGCTTGATTCAAGATCCTATCCAGGCGAAACTGGGGAAGTTCAAGCATTAACCTCTGTGATATCCGGCTGGTAATCAGCCACCATTGGTTTTCCTATAAATAGCTGGGGATTTGATGTGATTTCAGTCCATTAAGGTGGATCTCCCATGATGAAGCAGCCTATGTTGTGTTTTGATGTGTTTTGCTCCTGAGCACTTTTCCTGGGCCACGGATCCCGTGCTGGAGCAACCACTTAACGACAAGGAATTCCCTGCCTGCAGGCAACGAATGGCATTGATGGCCACAAGCAGTGAATCAAAACACTCACTGAGTCAATTCATCTTCACGAACTTGATCGACATATATGATGTTGAAGATGAGTTGACTCAGTTACCTTAGATGAGATATACCCGGAACACTGAGTCATACCTGGAACACCCCCATGGGATTTTGAGGTGTTTGAGATGTTCACCTGTCACCCGTTACCTTAGAGGCGGCCTTGCTGCACTGCCACTGCTGCTGCGCAACTCGAACTGCTGCGCATCGTACCACGGTTGGGATCGGACCTGGCTGCAACGGGAAGCAGCTGGTTGCCAGGTTGCCATTGGCAGCTCCCAGCCCCAGCCGCCATGGCCGCCCTCAAAGAACCGCATAGTTTGGCAGCCCAAAAAATGGTTGGCTTATTACTATAAATGACTAGTAATGGATGATTTGGGGGGTCTCCTAGTTTGAGAAACCACCATTTAGAGAACACCTGCATTTTGAATGGCGCCATAAGAAACATTTAACAAAAGATCTGAAAAATGCCAAGGAGGATACGGTCCAAGTCCGCAGTCAGACTGGCTAGTCCATACCAACAAGTTGATCAAGCGTTCTTGCTTCTGCTAAGCGATATCTAGCCCCTGAAACCCCTCATTTTATCGCCAAGATCAACCATCAATGGGAGATATCAAGCTTCCATTTGAAGATAAATCCACCCGCTTCAGTTATGTGGCGGTTTCTCAAAATGGGGGTACCCCTAAATCATCCACTACTAATCTTTTATGGCAATAAACCAACCATTATTGGTGGCTCCCTATTTTGAGAAACCCCCATGTATGGTCAAATTTGGGGTTGTTGTGCTGATCTGATCTCCCCTTGCCGAATGTTAGCCCTGGTCGCCCCGAAAAATGCCTTCGGATCTGCTGCAAAGTGCAAAGGGCGCTGGAGGCAATTGACCCAATAACCTCGGAGATTGGCGAGCGAATGTTAGATGACCTGAGGCATGATTAATCTGGCTATGGGTCAATATTAGCCATCAATATTAAGCAACAACAATGGGGAAAACAATGGTTAATGACGGGAACCAGGGGTACAGGGTTTTGACCCACTGCCATCTATCAACATTGCGACAGTTTCGTAGTGTAGTAGCCATTCGTCATAGGCACATTCCGGGGTATTGATGGAATTTTTTGAGGGATCAGCAATGATCGATTAAGAACTCCTGGACTCTCAATCATGATGACTAGCCATGAACATTTTCAGCGGGAGACTGTCACTTAGTCATGTTCACGCACTGCTGCTGAAACGAAGCCCACATTTTGGTCAGTCATTCTTTGTTAAACTAAGGTAACGGCCATGGTAGATAACGGTAGGTACAACTTGCTTGTTCAGGTGCGGATCGCAACCAACTGAAAATGTTGACGCATGTTTACGGCCCAACCCTCAACAAAACTGACAGAAAAAAATGATTGTCTCAGCCTCCCAGAAAATGTCAAGTACATGTCCATCACCCAGGAGAATATCCCACGATCGCACCGCAGCACACTCACAGCAATGTATATCAAGAAGTAATGTCGACAATAATTCAGTAAGCATTATAGTAATCATTAATCACTATTAACTATATGATTACTCTCAACATTGTTTTACCATGGTTTTTGATCATTAACCATCATCAACATGCCACAAGCATTGACCAACAACAACCACAAGCCACAAGCCAACAACCTCGGACCTCCTTGATCCACCAATAGCTGGGCGACTCTCCTAGCAACCGACTGATTACAATTCTTTCACCTGAGATAGAACTAATCGATGACAGGTGAAATCATGATAATCATGTCATGACATGATAGTCATCATAATTGATCATGTCAGGTATAAAGGGTCAAATTCAGTGGAATCATGATACATGACATGATTATAAATTATATATATATATTATATAAGTGATGGATGATGGCAAGTCTCTCTCTGCGTCGTCATCAGAGCAAGCTCTGTCTCAGCCAGGTGATGACAAGTAGTGATTATCGTTGTATAATTGATATTGATTACAAAGTCAAAATGGTGAACGGTGTTTACTGCCAGGTGTCAGTCATAACTCGCAAGAATTAATCATAAGTAGCACTGATAAATGATACCGTAACAATTTGTGATGCTTTGTGAACATGATGAACAATAATAATTGTAATAAGGAGAACTGATAATGATTAACTTTACAAAATGATGAACCATGGTGATAGAGTAACCTTCTGCATTGACCTTAACTATTGTATATTGATTGTGGATAGTGGCTAACACGAGGTCAATCACAATATTGACAGTGGCCAATGCACTGGCTTAACAATCGTAACGTTATCGTCTCTCTCCATCGCCAGTGGTGAGAGCCACCTGAAAACCACTGGCAAGGATAGCCGAATCAGCCGGTGATGCTGAAGCTAATGGTGGTCAATCCTTGTGACTTGGCGTGATATCAATGGTGTAGAAATGATCTGATAAGACTGCATCATGATATTTGAGTTGTTCGTGGCAACAGCAATGATTTGTGAATATATTTTCACAAGAATTAGAATAATGATTACATGGCCCCTACTGGAAATCCTTGCTTGTACAGGAAATTGTGAAAAAATTGGATCCAACTTTGCAGCGTCTGAAACCAACAGTGACAGCTGTTCTGGGGTGAGGCTGTTCACCACTCACTACACTTCTTTTCAGTGGACGCCTGGGGATGTCCAACATAGTATCGATGATCCACGATGGTCCCATGGTTGCATCATGTCGCACTGTCACTCTATGTTCCCAGCCATCAATGTCTACATTTCCTGTTCCTTTCTCTGAATCACCAACCTCTTATGTGACATAATATATCAAATACATCGGGTTATGGGTTGTCAGGGTTGCCCAACAACAGTGTACTCCCACAAGGATTCCTTGTTCAAACACATCATTTCTGCTTGGTTTGGCGGTACAACCAACCACGGATCTCGCGCAGCATCTCCTGCATCTCTGCACATCTTCCAGTTGTGATGCTGCCTGCTGAAACTCCAAGTGGGCCTGGCACAAGGCTGTCGTTGGGCCATGTGCCCGACATCTCCCTGCGATCGCCTACCCCTTGGTATTGAAAACTGATGGAGCATTCATTGAATATGTTGGCACACAAGAACGGGTGAAACGCAAGCACTCATATGATTCACAAGTCTCCTGAGTTAGTGTCATCTAACGAATCTTCCAACATCTTTCAACCATTTTCAACCCATGTCCAGCCCACCATCAGAATCCACCAAGCCGAACCAGCGGCGAGGCTCAGCGCTGCGCTGTGGCCCCCCAGGTGGGCACTGGCGACCTGTCTGAAGCCCGGCTTCATCGCAATGGCTTGCTCCAAAAGGTCGGCTGCCTGGCCGGGACCACGAGCTGCTTCCAGGGGGACCGCTGGTAAGCGACCAATGGCTTCACCTAAATGGTGGTTTCTCAAGCCATAGGGGACCCCAAAAATGGCTGGTTTATTACTATAAATGACTATCAATGGATGATTTGGGGGGTCCCCTATTTTAAGAAACACCCAAATGGCGAGCGACCGGGTCAAGCAGTTCACCAACCAGCCTTTCATGGGGGATAAGTTGACCAACAATGATTATGGGAAACAGCCTGGTTAATGATAGGGGAACCAGGGGTACAGGGTGAACTGACCCACAAACAAATGATCTAAAATGAAGCCATTGAACCAGCTAGTTTTACCATTGGTAATAACTTATGATGATTATGGGTGGTATGACTGGTATGACTCATTGATCAAAATGCTTATGATTGGTAGCGGCCAGCTGCTTCAACGGCTTCACCAAGATGTTCATAGCTGTTGGATGGCTTGCATTGTGGGCGAATCTTCTGCCACAGCGGGATGGTGGTGATCTTGATGCCGACCAACAAGAAGAGTACAGTAAATATGAAAGAATCCATTACCCAGTGGCTCCATGTATGACATATTTGCCTACATTTACCTATAAAATGACCCAAATGTAGGTAAATATGCTATACATGGAGCATTTGGGTTATGGAGCTGTAGATGATTCATCAGCACAACAAAAAGGATGCAACTGGTAACTGGACCAGTTCAAGGTGGATGGAAAATGTGCACTACAGCGTAGTGCTACATCTCATACATGATTTGTTGAAACAAGGCTTGAGTTACTCCTAGAATTTGTTTCAGGATGTTTCAGGTCGTCGTTACTACGAGTAGGACATGTGACCCATGCGCGCCAGAAGTGCAAAGCGCGCTGCCCTTGTGTGTTTCATGACAAAGGCTGGAAATCTGTGCAAAAGTAATGCCAATTGTAACAGAATCAAAGTAAAAATAGTAAAACATGCGGCACATCATCCAACAATAATCGAACCTGCACCCAACTTTCCTCTTCCTATGCTGACCCGGGACGCCCCGCCTGCTCTGGGCACTTTAGCCGTTCCAGTGCCACCCCTTTCAAATACGGTAGGACCTGATGACAAGTCGAACTCGAGCAACTGAACGAGTTTTCGCAAGCCATCATGGCTGAGCCCATCAAACGCCCATCCATCCCCAAACCAGTGAATCCAGTGGAGTCTCACCACAGAGCTGGGCCATGGCTCAGGGTCAGGCAGGGTCGACCTCAGGACGACACTTAAACCAGGGGACCCTCCAAAAATGGATGGGGCTTATGACATTTTATTACTATATGAATCAAAGTAGTGAAGTTGTACTGCTGCAGCCCAGTGAAATGACCAGGAATGAAACAAGGATGATTAAACAGGGATAGTACCATTTCAGTACTAAATGCTACTAATAAAATCTGATGAATAATGATTATAAACAAGGATGATTGGGGGGTACTCTGATCTGGAGAAACCACCAAATGATGATCAGGAGATGCTTTTCTAGATTCATCGCTAGGCATCCCATCAGCATCTCTTGAGAATGGTATAGCTTATATAAAATAGCACTGAAAAATGACGACGTATGTCCATGGGTGTTTGCAGTCAGCAAAAGGGAAGTCCAAAGGGCAAATTTGTAGTGACCTTGATTAAGAGCTGGGCATAACATCCTAAGTTGACCCACATGATCCCACACCCATTATTATACCCTGCACATGATGTGCCACTGATCAATTACTTGGTGGCCTGTAGATCGCCTGCTACAAGTTTAGTTCTTAGTGGCTATCCATGTAAATCAATGATATCTCCAAAAACCTAAAAACCTAAGGTGGTAGCTGTAAGCCACCCAACTTACCCAGTAGAATTCCACATGAATAGCTTAGAATCGCAACCACCAAGGGTTCTCCCAGAGTTTCGCAGCAACATTCCCAACATCTTCTGGGAATCCCATGGTCCCCATACTCCCTAGGCCCTCAGCTGGTCCATCAGCATTGCCGATCGGAAACGGTCCCTTTTTTCCCAGCTCGCAAGTCGGAAGTTGTCAGTCACCCCTCTCGTAGCTCCACGTTTTCCATGTTCCGGACCCCTTCGCCTGAAGATTGGACAGCGCTTCAGCTGGTGTCAACCTCTCCATTGCCATAGGTGACATTGTGAACACATCATGTATGAACAAATACGCCTGGACCTGTTGAGGCCAGCATGGCGGCTTCTTCCACATAGAGAAACATCACATTTGCATGCACAATTGATATTGGCAAGTAAAGTGCGAATAAACACTCGGAAGTACGCTGTAGATGGAAAAGTGTGCAAATGTATACACCTGTGTGTGTATGTTGCGTCTGGCTATCTTGTTTGAACCCTTTTCCAGGTCCAGTGTATATATATATATATAGACTATATATAGATAGATAAAGATAGAGATGCACACAGCACACACGGCCATACATATAGAAATCAAAAAATACATAATGCGTAATTATACTATGTTCATGTTTTCAATTAAAGGATCTCTCTGCCATGTTATGTGTGGCCGCGCGTAAAATGGTCAGGCTTTCTCCAGCAAAACCCGCTCCCTTTCTGCCTGGCTCCAGCTCCAATCCTAGCGACAGCTTCACAGCTGATCTTGACTTCAACTTGGAATTTCGGTGCATGTGGGCACATGTCATGTGGGATTTGCATGAGTTCACTCAGTCATTCATCACCACTTAATGAGCGAAAGTGTCAGCATATGCGGATTGAAAGAGGTCAAACAATTTGCAGAACGCGCGCCGCTGTTTTTTCCCCAGAAAAGGTCTCTCAGAGTTTCTCAGAAAAGGTGACCACGTGGCGGCACACAGCCTCATCCGTCCCTGTGCGCAGAGCCATGGGTCACATAGGTGGCCCCAAGGTACCAGAAAATGGAAGCAAAGAAGATGACTGTCATGCGCAGCTCTATGGGGACGAACATAAAATTCAGGAAGTTGACCCCCGGCCACACCATGCAGTACACCTTCATGGTGGGTATCACTTCTGCACGCCAGCGATCACAAACGCGATTGAGGCTACCAAACTTGATCATTTCATACATGGACAAATTCACAGGAAGCCACATGAAAGGTGTATGTACAAAGCAGTCTGCTGCGAGCTTCTTCAAGACTGTCTTTGTGCATGTGCCTGCTCCAATTAATGCAGTGAAAGCGACATTATAGACAAAATATTGGCCACATCCTTGCCAAACACCGCCAAAGATTCCAGCTGAAAGAACCCGTGGTTTGTCCAGCTCGTGTCCTTCAAGAACTAATTGTGAGAAAACATCGCAAAGAACCGCCTTCCCAGACAGCATGCTAAATGCGAGGCTGTACGGCCGGCGTTTGTTGAGCTCCCGATACCATGCAACAAAGCGATGGAGGTCCCATCGCTTGTTCAGATGCCAAAGTCGAGGGGGCACACGGGCCCTTCCTAAAAGCATTATGGCTTGGCCATGCTGGGGCATCTGTGCAACAGTCTGAGCCAAAATGGGCCAAACCAACATTTTGGATCATTTTGGCATTGGGGGGATGTCTGGCATGACCGCGCCATTGGTAGGTAAGAGCCATGGCGTCTACATGTCTTACTCAAATCACATGAAGCCCTTGCGTCAACCAACGGATCTGGCTTTGGTTTCAGACTCCTCCTGTTCCAAACAGCCACCAGCATTCCGGAGGGCTCCTGAGACCGCCATCTCCAGTCATCCCAACCACGACTCCATGTCCAGCTGTTACCTCGCCCAGCGTGCGATGTAGCCACGTGGTCACCAGCTGTAGGACGGAAATTTTGGTTCGACAGGAGCTACTGTTAAGAATGACCGCATTTCACAAGAGAGCAGTGCCAAACTGCAGTGGCCCATTGCTACTGTAATCAATCCGTATGGACGCTAACTACCTATATATGACTACCCCCATCATGGGATGGTGGCAAAGAATGTCTAGAGACATCGCATCGGGATTTGCAACACCTCACCTTGCGTGCACTTAGCCGCTACGGGGACCATGTCCAAGAATCTCAAAACCTACAGTGGTTGATAGATGCTCCTCACGAGAAGAATCCTTGCAAATGGAAAAGAATAGTGGACAACTAACCATGACCATGATACTCATGATTGAACATAGAAAACACCGGTTTACCCCTCCCAACCTCGCGATCTTGAGGGGGAATAGGGAAAACACATATGCAGAAAAGGCAGTTATTTTGCTGGGCCCAACGATTCCATGGACCGCCTGGCGATGAACTCGCACACCAGTTCAAAGTGCCGGGACCGGGTGAGATGCCGCGGCAATGATTTCAAGGCTCTGAGGGGCCAGCCCCATCAATTCATGCTGCATCACTAAGAATTGAAAATGCGCATGCTGGGAGATCCAGTTGTCTATAGCCCCCACAGTTTGATATGATGCTTGGTCACCACACCTGTTGAGCTGGTAAAAGGAATGGATTCGGATCGTGGCAGTTTGTTCACGGCTGGATCTACCACCACACCCTTACCCACTTGAAATTCTCAATCACACCAGGATTGAAAAAAATCCCGGACCACTATAAACTATCATTAAGGATCATCTGCAAACATCAACCATCATATCAACCGTCATCAGCCATCACATAACCACCAAACACCGCCATCATTCACCATCATCAGCATATCCATCATCTCAACCAGTCTCAGCCATCAATTCACCGAATTTCACCACCATTAAACCATCATATCTACCATCATTTCCCGCAGGTCACCATCCGCTGTCGCCGACATCTGAGGCACTGCAGTGATGAGCGTCCCAGGCCCAAGGGGCCTCCCTGGCATGGTCGGCGCGGGTTGGTTGGACCATCAACCAAATTCAACAAAACACCAATGAGATCATCCAACCAGCTTGGACACCAAACAACTTCACAAGGCTGGTGTCGTCCGCATGTCGTCCGCATGTCGTCCGCCAAGAATTCAGAGAGCCCAAATCAACGATTTGTGTTTTCCATCGCTATCCCGGAGGTTCAGCAATGATTCACCAACAGAATCACTGACATTTTTTTGTTTTATCATTGGTGTCTGATGTCACTAACGGGAGCCTTTATCGCAAGCAACCAAAAAAATCAACAGCACAATTCCTCCCTGGACTGATCCGACGATTTTCCTCAAGAGTCAGCAATAGCTTGGGAGCTCTCATGGTCAAAGGTTTGTCATTAAAACTCGGCAAATCTGGCTATGGGTCAGTTTCACCCTATACCCCTGTTTCCTCATCATTAACCCGTGTTTTCCCTATAGTTTTGTTGGTCACTATCCACCACTATTGATGGTTCATATTGACCCATAGCCATTTCATCAGTTAATACTAGTTACTAATATTTACCCATGGCCATCTCACCGCTGAACATCTCTTGGGGTGACGCTGAGATCGGCCCACAGCACCTGGAAGTCTCGCTGACATCGGTTTCCACCGCCACAGCCTGCAAAACAGCAGTCGCAACTGCGATCAGCTTGAAGCGGGTTCGAGCTGAAGTTGATCAGCTGGGGTGGTTTCGTGCTATTATTGAGCATCATCAACAACCAGTATATTACAAACCATTAGTATCACTAATCACTCACTGATCTCCAAGTGGTGATCCTTACTCACCGCTATGAATTAGCCATCATGAGCCATTACTAACCATACATTAACCATTGTCAACCATCACCAAGCCCATTATTCATCCGTTTTCGCCGATTTCATCCTTGCCAAAAAAGTGGTGTTTGTGTCAGAAATCAAAATCTTGATCCTTGAAGGTATCGTGGATCAACCTTCAATTGTCACAGTGGTATAGTCATTGTAGTGATTATATGTGATTTTAATTGTGGGGATCAAGTTGCCAAGAAGTTCTTCTAGCCAACATTCTCTCCGTGATCGCTGATCATACCCTAGATTTCGGAGCGACCACAAATAGTGCGATTTTGCGGTGCATTTCATGAAGCGACGCCAATTGAATGAACACAACATTGGAAAAAATCACCAATGATTTCATGATCTTCAAATATTGAACCGATCACAAAAAACTGAAAAATTGAATGAACATACTGAACTACACCCATGCGCTGGCTGACCCAAAATGTGGCCAAATTTTCGACGGAAGCCGTGAGGACGGTGGTGGGCACTGATGTCACAGGCTTGCCAAACGGGTCCGTCCCATGGCAGTCACTGGCAGCAACCCCCCGCCCCAAATGGCAGGTCTCACCACCGGTGATGCCCCAGATCTGTCCGGGGGCATCTCCAGCGAAAGTGCAGGGACTTCCCACAGGGAGATGTACAGCGAGTGGACGCCGATCTCCGCATCGCATCTTAGCAAAGTCGGAGCTGAAAATTGCCACCAACCTCAGTGGTTTCTTGCTCACTTGCCCAGAATTTCAGCAGCCAACCACTGCAAGCCAGTCTGAAAATCTTGAAGACCATCTTTTGAGTGAGCCACTGCAGGCAGAATCGACCATGTTCTGCCTGAAAGCTTTTCCAATTCCAACGACTCTTGAATCTCCAGTACGGTCATCACACCTGTTAGCACAGTTGGGTGCATAGTGTGTGGGAAACAAAATGCTCACGCGCACACATGTAGACACGTCTATGACATATGGCACCTAGGCCAACAAAGAAAATGTTCATTAAAACACGCAAATGGATAGACACACGTATGCAAATTGGAAGATATATGGGTAGATGCAGATACCTCGCGCACAAACAAACATAGAAACACATAAAACAATGTAAATATCTTATACCTACAAAACTCCATACTATGCATATTATGTTCCTGGCACAGAGGGATAGAGAAAGAGAGGTTGTCTAGAGCTAGAGATATGAATATGAAAATGGAATTTGTGTTGATTCACAGCTGCATGTAAATCAGCTGAATTCTTTCTAAATATGTCTTTGCGATTCTGCGTGACTGGGGGCGCAGTGCTGAATCTGCTCTGCCTGGTAGATCTTGTTTATTGGCCACTACCAGCAGTGGAGCCTTCTGTACATCCAGGATGAGTTGTTGCAACTCCTCCTTCGCATTGTTGAGCCGATCACTGTCATGGCTGTCCACCACGAAGACCAAACCATCTACTCCTTCATAGTGTTCTTGGAAAATCCTCCGCATCCTAGGCCCTCCCAAGTCCCACACAGTAAATGTCAGGGTGACCGGAATGCCTGTAGACTTGCTACACCTGCCAGTTTCCACATGAAAGCCGATTCTGGGGATGGTCGGCAAGACATCTGCCAGCCCTGCTTGATGAAGGATGGTTGTCTTGCCAGCGTTGTCTAAGCCCAGCATCAGCACTTTCAAGTTTTGAGCGCCAAAAGTTTGTGCCCACAACTGACCACCGTGGCTCGCACCCATTGGTGAGACATTGATTCCCGTGCTGGCATGGGAAGACTCCTTGCGTGAGACGACTAGAGCACGATGAGCCAAGAAAATGTACCAGTGCGACGGTGGAAAACACAGTATTTCGTAGTTCCTAAAATCCGTAATTAGTGTCATTCCTTGCGCCCTGACCAAATTCAAACCAGCATGATCAAACACCCGCAAGTGAATCGATTTGGGCATATACTAATGAGTATGCACAAAAAATTGGTCACGTGAATTCTTGGTTACTCGCACAAACACCGTTGCAATAGATTTGTATAAATTCCCGCTTAGCTGCATTCAAATGCCCGAGCAAATCAGTTGCATGTTTACACCCTACAGCCCCCGCCGGCTGATGACACCGTTTGAACGAACACCCACACGTATCTATACCTACGCCTGTGCCTGTGCCGGTTGATGCCGCACGTTGACAATCCTTCCTAAGAATTCCCCAGTCCGCCAGTGTTGCATAGCGATTCGCAACCAGATGTGAAAACAAAAACATGGAAGTTCCGTTTCTGTAAACTCCCTACATTTGGATGGTGAATTACCATATGGTCGAAATGACTGTGGCTATCAATATGAATCCGCCCTTTGCAGCTTTGGAAGAAGTTGCATGTTTCCAGCCAGAGAGGCTGATCAAAAACAAAGGTGCAGCTTTTTTCGGCCTCAGGATGTGCGGCAGGCTCCGCTGGTTCTGGCGCAGGTGCAGCAAGAATCGATGATAGCTGCGGATGAATCAGCAGGCCAATCAGTTCCGAAAAAAAAACATGCAAAACGTCTATGGTCCTAAAAAAATCAATGAAAACCACTGAACATAACTCTTCAGTCTGTTGATGTTGTCATTGATGTCCCTTTCTTGTCCCTTGGATTCCCTTGGATTCCCCTTAAATTCCCAAGCGGCTCAGTCCCATTCCTTGGCTTCGCCGGACTTCTGGAGCTGTTGGCAGGTGGCCAGTGCGACGCTCAGGCACCTGAGACGACAAGGATCGAATCTGAAGATCCTGAAAATGCTAAGTACAAGGTGGGCCCCTCTGGTTATAAGTTGATTAATAAGCCATTTATCTATAGTTATATCTTCCATAACTGGTAGTTACCCTAAGCCAAGTTAGCTAACGTTTTGGGGGCCCACCTTGTATAACAATTAGGATAACTAAGGATCTTAGTGGATCACTGTTATAAAAGTTATAAGTGATAACACGATATAACACGTATTAAGAATTGTTATAGCTGTTCACTATAATAAACAGGATTGTTATATGAAGTAACTAAGTATTACCAGGAATCTTACTGTGGATCCAAGTGGATTTACCAGGAATCTTACTGTTATACTAGGGATTACTAGTGGATAAGTGGATCCTGGACAATTAGGGATCATCTGAGACTCCAATTATCCACTACATCCCAGTACAAATTATAACAGTCAAATGATCCCCTGATTTTCCATTCTGATTAACCACTTGTAGTATCTGCACCAGGTAGTAGCCCAGCACATAACCACAAATTATCAGTCTTAAGTCAGATTACCCACTACTGATGATTATAGCCACCATATCAATACAAGTCTTCCCCTGAAGATCCTTTTCGAAGGGAAGCGCTCTTGAAGTTAGACTCCGATTTCCTGAGATCCTGTGGCGGCCTTGCGGTATTTTTCACGTGGTAAAATCTCCATGGCTGAGAATCACTCCACCCTGGCCCGAGTTGAGGGTCAGGCCGGAGACTGCGGCATGAGCCTCAGGCAAACATCGCGGAATCATCATAGGAACAAAAGAAATCACAGATGTGGTGGTTTTTCGAATGGTTGGTTTACTGTAAGTGGTTTCTATTTGATTGTTTTTTGGGCACCCCTTTTTGAGAAGCAACAGGTGTAACTGCTCCATTCAGCGATTTATCGAAGGTCACAGCCTAAGATCTTCCTGCTTTCCAGCCACCGTGAGACCTTGGAAAAACAGCTACTGGTAGCAAAAGGGTCACATCATGTCACCCTGGGCAACCCAAAACGCCCCAGGAATGAATCAATTTCGCCTCCACATTGTGATATTTGTTTGCACGCAATGGTATCGGTAGATTTTGGTATTGGCCGATTTTTATTTCACTGTTTTAGACACACTTGCATAAGAATCATTCATCAACTTATTTGCACTATAGGTATTACCACCACTTGTATAGTAACTTATCTGTGCCAAATAGTGTAACAAGTTAAAAATAACTTATATAACCACTTTAATTATCATTTTAAAGTCAGATTTACCACTCATCATTTTAGCCACCATATCAAATCTAGTAATTTTATATACGACGGATCTAAAACCACAATATTGATTTCAAATCTGTTTCCAATGGCATAACCCCCTATGGCCATCCTTAGTCACCACCACCCTAGGTCTTGATCGAAATCAGGTAGCTCAGTGCGTTCCAGCATAGCACCGTGCTGTGACGACTCATCCACCTTCCTGGCAACGAGAGCGGCTGCTGAGAAATGTTCTTCAGAAAGCTGGGCAGTTTTCATAGGGCGGCTTAGATATATTATGTCTTGTTAGGGGCTTTCTTGATTTTTCTAGGCCCAAAGGTTTCCCACAGAATCTAGTTTTGAAAAGAAATGAACACAGGCAACAATAACTAACGCTGAACACGGGCAACAAATAACGATCATGTGGGTCCCCTTGGGTGTTTGAGGGGTAGACTCCGGTTGTAGGACCATCAACCAAGGTATACAGCACACGGTATAGCCTGTCGCAACTGGTTGCAAACCTATTTCAATCCATTCAAACCAAACCACCCAAGCCATCGTATGTACTCAAGCAGCCAAGCCATCCAAACCATTCACTGCTTTCTGCATTGAATCTCTGGCCTCTTCTAGCCCATAGCCATGCTGTTACTTGTTTTCCCCATGATCAACCAGTATGCTGGGCCAGCTGATATGCCTTTGTTGCCTCGTATATAACTGGTATATAGCTGGTACCCCCTATGATTCACAAGCTATAGGAAATGGTTGATACCCATATCTCCTGTGATTTGCAAGCTAGAACAAGCAATGGTTGATAACTATCTCTCTGGTATACCCTACTGTTACCAGTTAATAGTCATTTTATCAACCAGCTATATATCACCGTCGATCCGATGCTCCTTCTCACTTCCGCGACACACGCGGCCAAGCGCTGTGCTTCAGCACGCAAAGCTGATCCGTCTCCGTTGTTGTGAATTACCTGGGGCTGTTTGGGTGCTCCTATAATAAAGAGTTGGGGAGCCGCATAAATCCACAGGCATGGCTGGAACATTATCTATTGATCATGGATGATTTTCCAGCAATCAAAGATTAATAACTGTTAGTTTAAAATGTTATCAGTATAGGGACAGCAATTGATAGCGCAAAACCAGTTGTGAGGGTACCTGGATTTATGACCATGGACAATCCCAACTTGGAATGGGCAAAGACCAGAATTGGTACGGCTTAAAATCGGTCATAGAAATAACTCAGTAGTCTTTGTTGGACACGCTGGGCCCATTTCTTGGGGGAGAATGAATGACCCACAAGCGTTTGATTTGAGAGCGATGGGGTGGCCGAAGGACAGGTAAGTGTCACCAAATGTGAGCACTTTCCGTCATACGTGCAGTTACCCCCTGGCAATCTAACATGGCAATGGAAAATCCACCGTCAATGGATTATTTTCCAAGCTTTACCGATGAAAATGGCGTTTTTTTCATTGCCAGCTATACAGTCATGGTTGGTACCGGGCATGCAGAGGGGGGAAGCCAGCCGCAATCATTCCCGTTAGTAGAGCACCATCAGTTTCAGCATAATTACTGTCAGAAATAGCTGTTCTGACTAATGACCACTCAATAATATGGAAAGTTTATCTGGTAGGTGGCTTGAACCCCTATGAAACATATTTGTCAACCAACCATGTTTCAATAGATAATAGGAATATAAACGGCATCTCTGAAACCACCAACCAGTTCTGGATCGGTCGTCGGTCTTCCAGCCCTGTTGGCTGTTGCTTAATCCCCATCGCCAAGCACTGACCCCCAGGGTGCCATGGCCCGCCGTGAGGTCCACCGGTGGACCAAGCGACGGCATCCCAGGCGGTCCACTCATCCAAGGCAAGCTCGGTCCAATGCTCATCCCGCACCAGGTCGCCATCCGACCCAAATTGGCTCTTCCAGCCATTGGCCTCAAGCTGCGGTTGGTTGACTAACCTTAGAGCACCCCAATTTAAGCATCAAAAGAGCTGGTCATTCACCATCAAAAATGGGGCTAATCACTAGCATTAGCGGACCACCTGATCATGTGGTGTCCAGCTTCGTGCTTTCAAGACTTGGAAAGAGGGTTCTCTGGCACTGGGAAAAAAGTTTCTAGATCAGCCCAATCCAAAGGAGCCATGAATAGTAAGCTATGAAATCAAACACTGATCTCATCAAGAATGAAGTCAGGTGGCAGAACCTGATACACTCGCTACATCGATCCACAAATGGTGCAACAATTAGCAGCAACCAGCCAACAATGGGCTGCAACATCCTGTGAAGGCATGGGTGAACCCGCCTTCCGGACTGCCTCGGAAGCTTCCACACGTATGAAGAAGCATGCACGCGCCCACCTGAACACTCCACGCGCTGCATGCCACCAATCCACAGCAGGTTTCCAGCACCGGACTTGATGCACCATGGCAAATGCCCCTCCAAGCATCATGATTTGTCATTGATCCCCCATATATAAAAAGCCTTTCAAAAAGGGACATGAATAACTATATATTAACATCACTATCATTTAGAATCATTTTCATTTTTGATGCGCGCTGTGCTTGCAAACGAATCTTGAAACGCGTGCAGTCCAAGAAGGGTCACAGCTCCACTTGACCAGCTGGGAATTCAAAAGGCTGTGAATTCAGAGCTCGGATCATTCAGATTCCTAGCTCACGAAAATACGAAAGCAGACTCAGCAGCATCATAACTGACACATGCGACATCGTTCCTGCGCTGAAACCACTACCGAGGTTGCCACTCAAAGAGCTGCAAGAACTTTGGAAGGCAAAGAGACCGTCGGGCAAGGCTTCCCTGGTGGAGCCATTGACACAAAGTCCATCGCACGGAAGGCTGACTTCGGTGTAGACCCCAGTGCAGTCCAAACTGGAGGAGTACTGCTGGTTGACCAGACTGGTGCCACTCACCTGCACTTTGTTTGATTGTGCCCTCACCAAGCCGACATCGAACGTCGACATCCCTGAGGAAGCGACGTCGATTTCGATGCTTGAAGGTACTCGGACGAACAGGCTTCAGCACTGTACTGGTTTATAGTTACCACCTCCACTGCTGTGCAAACGTATTTGTCATTGTCTTCGCTGCAGGTGTCCAGTGCAAGAGACATTGACTGGCCAGTGCTCGTAGCACATGACGAGTCATTGAAGTAGTTCATGGTGATCGAAGTGCTGCTACACTCCATTGTGTAGTAACCGCCATCTCTGCTCTGGCTGCAGCTTGTGCTCATGTACTCTGTTCTAACCACCTGGCCTGTGCAATTTGCGCTTTCATAATCATTCTTCTGGACCATGACGGCTGCTTTGGCGGACACAGCGAGAATGAAAAGAATACTTCCTACATTCGTCATGTGCCGGAGTAGCAATCAGCGAAAGTGAGCTCAGTCGTTACAGCTTGAGCCAATGCTTGAGGCATCATTTCTACTTATCATCACTTTCAAACAGGAAAGGCTCAGCTGATGTCTCTCCACCAGTGCTGATGGTCGCCTCTCATAGCGATCCAGCGCTTCCACGGAGCAAAGGCCATCTCTGGGAATCAGGACCTTGGCGGACGCCCTGATCCCAACTGGGAATAGCTCAGGTGACAGGATCAGATTCGGCATGGTCAAAGAATCTGAAATCTTAGGATGAACATCTTGGTTGACATCAATCATCTGGAAAGAGAAGATAGGTAAAAAAAACAATGAACCATCATTGTGAAGCCTATACTTCTGTAGTGAGTACTTGTCAATGGTTGAGCCTTTTTTGTGGCAAGAAACCCGGTCTGACAGAAGGGGAAAAGAGAAAGTATCAGGTTTACAGAAATAGTGTGCCCTCCCTAGAGCCTTTCCCGTTAAACATGATGATTTTGGGGATGGTTAGCATTTGAGGACACCCCGAATGCGACTTACAGTATAGTAACTGACTAGCCCTAGTTAATCACAGCTTCTGCACAAGTTCCCTATGTTATCTAATGCAACATCCGTAGCCACCATGATCAGGGATGGAAACATCTGGAAACTTGCCAAACCCCTGCAGCCCTTGCAATGGTGTGTGCATCACAAAGCATGGTGCCCCGTGAAAGCATCAAGAAAGATCCGAGAACTGATATCTTTGCCTAGCCCTGGCTGGCTGGAAAGCACACCTGAGCTCCAATTCCATCCACTTCCTAAGATCTGCCAACAGTATCCACAACCAGCGCCAAGTTGCCACACCCTGAACCAGCAGCGGTTTCAGGAGCTCGTAAAGCTCAGCTACTCCTGAGTAGCCTCGATAACAACCACAACAAGGCACCACGGGAGGGTCAAAATCCCCAAAAAGAAACGGAGGTAACAATGCTAGGTGTACTATGTATAGTCTATATGGCTCTGGCGAATACAACGACAATACCCAATTACGTAGGTCAGTGGTGAAACATGGTGAAGCATCCCAGCTGTTTGGTAAAAGGCAGCGAGTCGAGCAGTGGAGGCTTTTGACTGCACCTGGTCACAAATGGCGATGATTTTTTCGCATATTAGACTCCCCAAAAAAATCCATCGTTTGTCCATGGTGCAACATACCAATCAAAACCAAACGTCTGAAGCGGTGCAGTCCAAGCCACGCTTCCCCGAGAGCCCGCAAACCACCAAATCACTCTTGGCGGCTGGCAGCGACGGCATTCGTGAAGCAAACCCTCATCTCTGCATGCGGTTTCTGCTTGTTGTTGGCTGCTACAGGTGCTGGGCAACTGCGTGACCAGCTGTTTTGATTGCAGCACCCTCCAAGAGTCTGGGCACGTGACGTGATTCGCAAGTGTGCGATTGCGAAATCACAGTGGTAGGCTGATGAAAATTGATCTGGATTCTGTTGATGCAATGTCGATCCTCTTGAGCAGCTTTGTTGCTCCCGATCATGCAAGAATGAGGTCGCACTGGCGACCCAAAATAAAAGCACTTCATGTGTCTTCATGTTTGTTCAGGTTTTCTACACATCTAAAAAATCTAAAACATATAAAGATAGACCTGTACCCCTGGTTCCCCCATCATTAGCCATTGTTTTCCCTTTAAAATGGTTGGTTATTATATACCCCATTACTGGTTGGTTAATAATGACCCATAGCCAAATCAGCATCCAACTCGCACTGCTCACTCCACGACATCCTTCCTTCGTTAAGGAAACCATTGGGAGCCGCTCGCAGCCCTCGGATTCGACCCCCAGGCTGCTGCCAGCTCGTACGCTTTGTCGCCTGGCCAGTGGCGCAAAATCACACAGCTGTTGATGGCTGTTGTTTCACGATGGCTGTTGAATAGAAACATAGGGATTTTTGTTGCCAGGGCTTCTCATTGGTTGGGCCCTAGCACACAGACCAACTGCTTGGCGGAGGCAGGTGGATAGACACCATAATGGCTTGTTCCATTCTATGCAAAATTTGTTTTTTGAATAGAAATATCCAATGATAGGGATGGATATAGATTCTGAACTAGAAAATAAACATGTTGCTTCTGAGATTCTCAAAAAGAACATCTGCGAGAGGATCCATAAACATGAAATGGCCAATGGATGGTGATGGTTGGCTTGTTGGGAGGTACTGATTAAAATGTAACAGTGATAAACATGAATCAATTGCTTGATGACTGATTGACCAACCATTAATGAACAATTATCTAAGAATGAACCGCATGTTGAATGGTGGACGGATACTGAATGCTACTGAATGGACCTGAGTGGTTGGTCAATGTCATGGTGAATTGTTTGTGCATTGTTAGGATCCGTCGAGGGTTTTGCTAAGGAGGAATTACTTCACCGTTGGATAATGCATGCTTGGATATACTTGGACATGGTTGGCTTCTGGCTGGTTGGTTCATGGTCGCTGGTCGTCTGGCTACAGGTTGGCTGATGGTAAAAAAGGGTAGCTGCTGATGAATCTACACGAATTAGGGCGCGATCGACATGCAATGGTCCTACTGCTTGGTATCTGTCGGGATTCTTGTAATCATCGGTTCCGATTATCTACCAAAAATAAGCAAATCCAGGTAGCATAAAGCATAGCAAGCCTGAAAGAACCACTATAACCACTAAGAACATCTCAGAACCACCGTGCCAACTGGCAGGAGGTCAAAACCCCGTACCCATGGTTCCCCTATCAGTAACCATTGTTTTTCCTACAATTTCTTGGTTATTAACCACCATTTTTGGTTGCTTAATATCGGCCCATAGCCACTTCATCGGTTAATACTAATATTACCCACTATAACCACTATGTTTGGTTGGTTAACTGCTTGACTAGCTGGTATATCCCCTAGTAGTGTTGGTTATTATCCACTATAATCACTATAACCACTATATACCACTACAACCACTAGTGCCAACTGGTCATCTCGTTTCATCTTGCAGCATCAGCCACGAATCAAGTCGTCCCTCAGCTGGATCTGCCGCGCCTGCTTCGATGATCTGCCTCCACTTGCACTTCTTGCGAAGCATGGGCATGACCTGGGACCGAGATCCAGGTTTCGCCCGTGAAACTCCACGGGTGAACGTACCAATGGCAGTTAAAGCTCCAGGATTTGAGTTCAACCTCGGGGAGTTATGATAGCCACGACTGAAATGAAACCTCAGTGATGTTAGTAGTAAGAGCCGTTGATCTCTCATTGCAACAACGCCAAGGACAACGACAAATGGAAGCTTCAGTAGCGACTCGAGGTTCCGGCGACCAAGATGGCAGATAATCGATCGCTCACTGGCAGACCTGGAGCCCTATATGGCCCCACTGGCTGGGCGGAGTTCCATTTAGTTCCATGACCTTCATCACTTGAGCCCGCCAGTTATCCACAACACCAGGTACTGCATTCCACCCCAGCAGCACTTGGGCTTACCCGTGGTCCTCCGAACTGCTTACCAGGTGAGCTCCTCACGCGACCCCTACATACTTAGTGCTTAGCACCGTAGACTTTGAAAAATGCTGGACGCTTATATCAAGATCCGGTTCCCTTGAAGCACCCCGCAGTACCGTACATTAAATACTTCCTAGTACCAGTGCAGCATGTGTATTATTACGTATTATGACATAGTTGTACAGATATATAAATATATATGGATACACACACAAAACAAATATAGGTAGAATGCCAGGGTGCACTTGCCATTAACACACTGCTAGATCTCTCTCCATCGCCATCTCAGAAGGCAAGCAACTGCTGTATATTGCCTTAGATTATGTATATACAATAGCCATTCAGTACTTACCAGCATAAAACTCTTTGATATTACGGACAGTCTGCTAGATTATAATACTTGCCAATACAACCAAAGCCCAGCATGGATCTGGCTAACCCATCGTGAAATAATAGTGACAAATGATGGTGATGATTCTAGTTTTTACGCCTCGGTTGATGATGAAGATAATACTAAACCAATGGTTGCTGATGCTTCACCCACAGTTGATGTTGATTCATGTTGATGAGGAATAACTGATGGTATCCCACTTTCTCTGTCTCTCATTCTGCGCCATTGGTAATCATGGTTCGTCTCTGATCTGGTTGCAGCCGAGACGCAATCATCATCTGCTGCCACCGCCCGCATCAAGGGATCAAAGGCTTTGTCATCATGGCCCAGCATGTGCCAACCTGCAGCCCAGCATGTGGCAATCCGTGCGCCACCAATTGGTGCTTCCAAACCTTAAATGGGTGGCATTGACCAAGGCATGGGAGTCTGGGGGTGAGCTGCCCATTCATTTTATCAGCGGGGTAAGTTGTATACATCCTGGTCACTAGCGGAGGAACGTCGCTATCTTCAGCGGAAAGGATCACTGTCATTCGCGAAAAGTCCACGAGAAAAGGTGAACTACATCGATGCCGAAGACATGCGTTAAATGTTCTTGAACAATGGCTCGTTCAAAGCGCACAGCAGTTCACCGGCCATCTGTGTTGATGACATCGCACCCTCTGTTTACTCCAAACGCGTCATGTAAAAAGAGCCGCCTCGCACTGGTGGATGAATAGGATTGAATAGGTACTGTACGGTATGCACCGGTCACTGACAAACCACTCTTACCGACAAGTTCCGGCTGAAGCCGGGGGCGACTACGCCTGCACTCTCGTTGGAGCAACTCACCCAGGAACACTGGGAGTGTGGCATCACGTGACTGAAAGCCAGCAACGCAGCATTGACCAACCAATATCAGCCAATCAATGAAAAGCTGACCTGTACAGAATCAATCATAATTGTGCTAGTCAATCAATGTTGATCATGCTAGATAATCAATATTGATAATATTCACGTGAGTTACAGTAATATCCATCAATGTTGATCAATCAATGTTGTACATGATCAAGGTTGATCAGCATTGATAGCACTCATGCTAGCTAATATCAATCAATGTTGACCAATCAATGTTGTACATAAACAATCTTGATCAATACTGAAAATACTATAAAATACTCATGTTACTTAGCGCATGTTTTCCCAGGGCATCCAATGGTTTCACCCGGGATGCTAGTGAATTCATCCATGTCTCAACCAAATCTGGTTGGTGGTTGAACCACCCCTATGAAAAATATGCTTGTCAACCAACCAATTGTTCATGACTAATTACAAGGGAAAATAACAAATGAGAATCAAACCACCGTTCAGAAATCCACCACTCACCCAGTCTCAACATCCAGGGCTGCTCCCACAACGGCTGCGCTGGATGCCCTCACCGCAGCCAATCATCATGTCCGCTTTCGCACCTGGACGTGGCGTTTCGCATGCTCGCTGGACCACCCCTGGGTCTAGACATGGCGCCGTATTCAAAACTCACCACGCCCACGCGGTCATGGTCTTTACGGAAAAAACTTTGCTGGTTAATGATATGGTTAATATTTGTTTACGAAAAGACTTTGCTGCCAGGTTTGTCAGTTTGTCACTGTGCGATATCAAATTGCAATCGAGATGATCTGTGCGACTCTAGCGACTGCACCGGCATAAAGAACCGCTTGACCTCCAGGTTCAAACTCAAAGTGAATGGCTCGAACTTATGACTTTCATTTCTCAAAGTCAGGGACCATGGGCCACACTTGTAGGAATATCTCCTCAAACTTTGCCAGCAATACGCTCGGGAACCTCCAACTCATGGTACATCACATCAACCTGTGACCGGAGGGCTGCCGTAGCCCTCCAAATGAACTGCTTTTGTTGATCCTGCTGTGGTCTTTCTGGACATTCAATCCTGTTTGGTGGTTTCAACATGTTTCAAACCTCTAAACTGTCTAAACAAAGATGCTAGTCAATCAACTAACCCTTCCAAACACTGGGGACAATGACAAATGATGATAACCACCCAGCGAAGCGAAATCACGCAGAAACAAAATCTCAACCAGCAAGCAAGGAGTGGTGTCATGGTTTGTCATAGTGAAATAGTTCTTCTGGCTGATCATTGCCAACACTCTGCGACGGAAACTGTTTGAAGAGTAGCCAGTGGGCATGAGCATGCCCAATATTTGCTGCAGATCTGTACCAGCCAGGTCACTGTCTAGCCGTAATGCTAACCATTCATAGCGACCATTTCAACTAACCACATCCAACCACCATAGTAATCACAACTCAAAACCCTTCTATCTAGCTGAATCTTATCCTACAGTAGCGAATCTAATTTTGTTGGCTGCCGAATCATCACCAGGCTGGATGTAATTTGACGACCGGCTGTTGCTCCCAGCCATGCATCATTACCATCCATAAGCAAACATTGGCATCACGTTTGCGTGAACAACTATCATCAGGACTCGCAATCGACATCATGTTCAGCAGCCACTATGACTCATTACAGTAACGGTCATTAGCGAAGGACAAACAATTACCGCATTGCTCATGGGTTTGATATCTGGTTGGTGGTTTCAACCCCAATGGAAAAATATGCTTGTCAACCACCAATGTTGGTTAATACTTCCGAGGTCCTAGGGAAAATAAACAATGTGAATCAAACCACCAACCACTTTGCTGTTTAACGACCATTGTTGCTGTTTATACTATAAATACCTTAGCTGTTGACATTATCCTCTCTTATTGTTATCCTCTCTTATTACTACGATTGTTATCATTCTTACTATTATGGTTACTAGTATTACTTACTATTACTATTATTACTATCATTACTATCATTATCACTACTGAACCATGATTGACCACGGTTCAACCCACCCACCAACCTACACTCATCACTTCAGAACGCCGTCAGCCCACCAGGTCCCCGGTAACGCTGCGCGCGCCCCTTCCGCAGCACGGCCTCTTTCAACAAACCAGTGATCTCACCCGAGAGATCGGACGGCCTCTGGGGCCTGAGCCAAGTTGGAAGGTGCCCAAGATGGGGCCCTGAGGGGCACCCTGGGATTTGTAGGGTTCCTGGAAAATGTTCTTGATGGTATGATGACACATGAATGGTAGCTGTTAACCATGTGGTAAGCTATCAATCACTATTAACCACTATGGTTAATAATATCTTTTTGTTCATAGTGATTAATAGTGATTGATAATGGTATGATAACATGGATATGGGTCGAGCAGTTAACCAACCAACTTGAGGGATGATAAGTTCACCAACAAGTTGATGGGAATATCAGGGTTAATGATGGTACACCACGAGTACAGGGTGAACTGACCCACGTCTATGTCAGAAAATGTAGCATTGAATAAGCAAAAGCATCACATGACTCAGGAATGGGGCACCAGGGGCACCATGGGGCACCGACCGCACAGTGAAAACAGTCGCCACCCAGAACCGGTTGCACCTCTTGCGATTTCTTTTGTTGCGACCACCCCATCGGATCTCATATGCAAATCTTTATTGCATTTTATTGCTGTAATCTTCTCCCCCTAAGACTGAGGACCCCATGAAGAAAAAACTTGGGGCTGGCATTACTAGGGCAAAAAAACTATTGCTGCTGTAGCCTAACCCACAGCCACGGTTTTCTGACCCTGCAATTGTCTCATTTGCTTTCCTTTCAAAACACTGAGCCGCGCACACATCAAAGAAGGCTTTGCAATGCTCATTTGCTAGAGCATCCTGGCATGGCTATGGTGTCTCCTTGTGCAAGTCTGGCAGCAGCGGCATTGCGCATGTTTAGGAAGTAGCCAGGATCGGGTGCAAATCTTTGGACTTCCAAACGGCCAGAAGCAGAACCAAAACCGACACCGGAGGTAGTTTGATGGCTGAAGATTTTCCTGGCGAAGCATCAGCACTGTCAGCTTGAGAATCAAACCAGTCGTAGTCGGATCTCTTTCAAGCGCTCTTTCTGCCTGCCGGTTCACTTGTGGATTTTCGGACTTTGTGATATTTGGATGTGTCAAGGCGAGCAAAAATTCACCCACTTTGGCACAACAAATGTGAAATGGACGAAAAAGAATAGCTGGCGCATACAAAAAGACCCAAAAACAAGAACAAAAAAACAAAGCTTATGCGCAGTTGCCTCCGAACATGGGTCTAGGTAATCAGCAAATGTCAGATTTTCTACGTCAACTGACAACAGCAAGCAGTTGAATAGAACGAAGCCTCTCAAATCAGATTGCGGCTGTTGACCATGGATATGCAATTCAGCACCGCTGAAAGGGCTCACGGTCATCTTCCAGATTTGAACCAAGAGATCTTCCACACAAAGTTCCCCCAACTCTCCATGCCCCGCTCCTTTGTCCATCTGGACCGGCTTGGACAATCGCTTGGATAGTCATAGTCAAAAGTCGGCCCAATTGCTGAATCGCAGAGTTCGCTACATGCAAACAGTATTTCAACACATACATGCCTGCTATGCCTCTCTCAGCATCACACCATGTCGATGCGCGTGTGGCACAGATTTTTGCAGACAGCTCTGGAATCTTTACTTGAGAAGCTATATTTGAAGCAAATTTTGTGTCTGGGCAATTTTTCTGATTGAATCATAATATGGCTGCGGGTCAAAAACCCTGGCTGTACACCTCTGGATCTTAAATAGGAATCCTGGTGGTACCAAAACCCCGGATGTTTACATCCTGGGTGTATCCTGATTGTCCCCCATTTTCTTGGAATTTTCTGGCTTGTTGGGTAGCCATCTCACCAGGGAAGCTGCAAAGCCAACATCATGGTGACAATACCTTGTTCCTTCATTGTCTCTGGCAACTCCAACCTGCAAAAATCCTTGGTTCATTGACCGCCAATATCCACCAATAGTACCATCATGTACCATCTATTTCTGGGAAGTCAAGAGGCGTGCGACACAAAGAATCAAACCTTTCTGCTGTCTGCTGGCGTGGTCTCTCTCGCAAAGGGATGATGGATTCGGGATGATGTAGCTCTCTGAAAGCGGCCTGGAAAAACAACATGGGAGTGACTGGGATTTTATCGATGGAAGAATCAGCAGCACCAACCGTTGCCTAAGATTCCCATCATTGCCTGAGACAATCTGAGACCTACAACAGCTCTTTTCTGCTTCGTATGAACCTCCAATTCCACGCTTGTTGTTGTTGTTGTTGTTGTTGTTGTTGTTGTTGTTGTTGTTGGGATTTTCTTATGAACTCAGTGCATCGATTTCCCGGTCCCTCTGGGTAGTCTTGAAGCCCTCTCGTCCATAATAAACTACTACTATTGTCCTGTTTGCCCAAATCAAGGCGGCAACAGAGAGCCTCAGAAACGAACTAATAGCATTGAAGGAGGTTTTCTTCCTTATGCCAGAAATTTAAAGCTTGCGGTTGCTGCATTCTGCAGGTTCCGTGAGCACGCAGTGAATTCGCACAAACTAAAAAGATCCAAGGATGTCTTCTTCCTCCTGCGGGTGATGTCAGGATGCTGCATTCTGCAAACGTCCCAAACTGGGCATCCAGGAACTTCAGCGCATGCCTTGATATGCGTTGGCACTGAGTTCTACAACATTAAATCCACTCAAAGGCTGATGTTCCTGCCACACACTGCCCCCTAGGATTGGTGAGCCGACCTATTCGCAGAGCGCCTCACCATCAACCAGTACCAACCATGATCAGCATATTCAACCACGACTACCCACTATACGATTTTACCATGGCGATATCTCCCAGGGAACCGTTGCTGCACATCACCGGGCACCCGTGGCACGACCGTGGCCGTCGTCACTGCGCTGCCGACTCATGGCCCGCGCACGGACGACCTGAGGAATGCGCCAAGAACGACGGGTAAGGATGGCTAAAGGTCGATGAATGATGGTTCCAAGTGATGGTGAATCACTCTTAAGTGATGGTTATTTGATGCTTAACTGTTCAGTGATGGTCAATTGATGGTTGAATTCTTAAGGGATAGTTAATTGGTGGTTGAATTCTGAAGTGATGATTAATTGACGGTTGAATCCTTAGGTGATAGTGAATTGATGGTTGAATCCTCAAGTGAGACTGAATTGGCGGTTGAATTCTTAAGTGATGGTTAATTGATGGTTGAATTCTTGAGTGATGTTTAATTGATGGTTGAGTCCTTCTGTGATAGTGAATTGATGGCTAATGAAAGGTTCGAACAGTTCATGATGATTAATGGTGGGGGAATGATGGTTAACGATGTGTATCCATGGCTTTTCATGGTTAAAAAGGGTTTATGATGGTGGTTTTGTAGGGTTGAAATCATGCTGGCGTGCTTAATTATATACAGGGCTAGTAGATCCTAGTAGGGCGTCAATCTTGCACTAACTGCACACACACGGTCAGTAAGCATGCTCTGTTCACTCGTGGCGGCTACACCGGACGAAAGTCCCACCCAAGAAGAACCGGTGCCGGTTGGTGGGAAACATATGCTACATGTCTTGCAACATGGTGCTAATGATCCATCCTGAGTTTCAGGAGGGAACTTCATCGGTGGTCAATGGTGAGTGGTGGATATGTAATGGAATTGGCTGGGGGATGCTTGATTGATGAAGGACACCGCGGTATTGTAATCCCGGACCTTGAGGGTTGATCAGCATCACAGGGTTAACATGGAAATGTGAGGCATGATAGCGTCTCCCGGTGGTTAAATATCCCATGAGGGATTTGTGATTAATGATTGATAGTGATTTATGTGTGAATTGTGGCTACGGAACGGTTGATGTTGGGTAGTCTTGTTACGCGCAAACCCCCCAGTTCGCCCACAGGGCGAACGGGGGGGGTTGGGCGTAATAGTTTATGGTTTATAGTTTAAGGGTTTTAGGGCTTATGGTTTTAGGGTTTTAGGGTTTATGGTTTCAAGGTTTTATCGTTTTTCTCAAAGGTTTTTAGGTTTTTGGCTGTACGGTTTATCGTTTTAGGGTTCATGGTTTAGGGTTTTAGGGTTTATGGTTATAGGGTTTAGGGTTTTAGGGTTGCATGTCTCCAGAATGCAAGCAAAACACAGGTCAAGGACCTGCGCGCGCCGTCGAGATACGCTTCATGTCACACATGTGCATTTTGTCCCGTAAAAACCAATGTTTTTTGACGTTCCAAGACGCTGACGACAGAGGCGCGGGCAAACTGAGGTATTTGCCCGTATTGTTACATTGTTGGTACTACTCATCAATCTGCAGTTTGCTGTGCGGCGAATCCAACTGTAACGTTCAATAGTCGTTGGTAGATACTGGTTCGTTGTGGCAAGCAATGGTTGGGAGTGTTCAGCACTGCCAATCTGCCAGAGAAGAATTCATAATATGGGCGTTTCTCAGAAAAGAGGATCCCCAAACTCATTCAATATCAACTATTCATAGCAATACGCCAACCAGTTTTGGGGTAACCCCCAGCCATCAAGAAACCACCATATTGGCCAATGATTGCCGATTGTCCTTCTAAAACCCTGTCCTGACATTGCAGAACTTATTCAGAGCCTGGAATGCTGAGGAGACGAAGGTGGTCTCTCACTAAGGTGGTCCCTCCGGTGGTGATTAATTCAACGAAGCCAGCATTACTGGTCGCTGGTAGTTGTAAACCCGCGAACCTATTGGAAGGCAAAAAGGGTTCGCACAGGGCGACGATTGGAACGGCTCATGGTGATAATGGTTGGTAATGGTTGGCCATTCTTCACTATGAGTGATGATGATTGATGATTTTTATAAACAAAACGAGACCAAACTATGCCTAAGAGCCGCCAGACTTCACAAATATCGACGGATAACCAAGGTAATACATTGAGCTGCAACCCATGAAGAGAAACCCATGATGGACTTCCGCAGGGTTTCTTATCGATGGGGCTGGCCAACTGCTGAAGATAAATCTTGATTGCTCTTGGCGATGAACGGACAGCACTAGTAGTTGGTAAAGCTGGTTAACAGTGGATATAACTGGTATAGCTGATATGGCTCGGTGATGATGCTTCATACAAATATTGACCATTACTAAGCCTTACTAGCAGCCATGGGCCCCAAAATCATTAAAAGAAGGTAGGTTTTTACCCTCGACACGATGGGTTTAAACTTACAACCGGTATAAAGGTGAAGGTTTTGGGAGCCGTAGGAACCCAGTATGGCCATGAAACACTGGTTCCCCGCTATTAACCATTGTTTTCCCTACTGTTCTTGGTGATCATCCCCCACGAGTTGGTTGGGTAATATTGACTCATAGCCATATTGGAGAACCCCTCAAACGGATGATGACACCGCTGGCGGCGGGCGCTTTCTGCCGGGCAGCGGCGTGGATGCCTCGAGGCCGTGACAAGGGGACGATGATCGCTGGTTGACGATGGTTAAGCTGGTCGATTAGGAGTTGATGCGGAACAACGGGCAACATTGTATAGTGATTTAGTGATTGGTGACGATGGTGACGATGATGATGATGACGACGACGACGACGGTGGTGATGATCCCTTACACATTGGATAGTGCATTCATCCCATGCAACCCGATGCAGTCCTCAACAGGCTTGCAGGGGTGATTTGGTTGCTGATCATCTGGGTTCCAACATTCAGAATAGTGGTTGGCGTCCAGCATCGTGGAAACCAGTATGGCCGCTCCTCCCATCGTGGCTAGGGCTACGTGCCATTGCACTCAGTGGACAAGAAGACTTCCAAAAAGTTGGTGTCGATTCAAGTCTGTTGGAATCTCTTTGCCGCCAAATGCTCACACCCTGGGACTACCGCAGGCCCACACCACTTTTTTTTGTTTACAACTCAAGCCGGCATATGTTACAAGTGGTGCTTTGAAAAATGAGCCATGAACACAACCTCTCCGGTTTTTCATTTCATGACCTGATTCAGGTCATAAAAGGCCAACTCATGATTTCCGATGGAACGATTCCAGCCACACAGCACATCAGGTAGTTACACAGTTTGTCATCATTCCCACGAAAAATTTATTTTGCAACAAACTGGGGCAAATTGGATGGGTCCGAAATAAAGCGCGCGAGCGCATCTCCATAACATGACAATCAACAGCTCGTTTGTTTCATGGCTCAATTCCAGCTTCTGCAAAAATTCATGGCCGTATGGCACCGCAGCCGCCATGGTTTCAGCTCCGTTTGCTTGGCTTAGGCTTGCGGGCCCTCAGCCTCCAGCTTCGGGGAGGCTCCAAATTTTCACGACCAAAACTGGAAGGCACCAGCAAGGAATCCTCGCGCTGACATCAGCTGCAGCATAAAAAACTTCAAAATCACCCGCCGCTCGGCGCTCCAAAAACTGTCACGACTGTACAGGTGACGGTGAGGTGAAACTTATGGCAATGGTGTTCAATGAACAGTTCACCACTCATTCCGAGACGGTGAGCCATTGGCTCATATGGGCTCACTTTGATAAATTCCATGGCATTCCATTGGCTCATGAGAAGCATCTCTAGGACCATTTTGATAAGAAACTGACGCGCGTAAGAGCAGAATGCCATGCAAAACGCAGCCGATTAGAGAGGCGTGGCTACAGAGTTCACTCCCAATGCAGAAAGCTGCTTGCTGGTTGTGAGTGCTGACCTCTAGGTTTGGGCGTTTGGCACCACTTCAGCCCTGTAGTTTTGGTGCTTTTGTCGGCCTTGCTCGACCAACCCCTTGATCGCAGCATGCCACGCTTCCGCAGTTCTTGCAAGTCTTCGGTCACCTTCAGCAACATGTCTTTCACAAACCTTGCGTCGCAAGGGGATCAACCGCAACACCAACCGATTGACGCAAGCAACAAGGTCTGTAGGTAAGTTAAGATGGTACGCATGAGTGGGGGCAGTAACCCTATTAAATCCTTAGAACTTAAAGCACAATAGTATAGTGGCATTTCTAGTGCCAACCCTTTCACTATGAGGAAAGAACGCCTTGACAATTTTCGTACGCGGTCAGTTTGGGGCAAGTTGAACCAGCCATCCATATGTTGGCTGGACAAATCCCTCCAGAACATCAACATGTCCGCCAGGCACTTTTTGTTGCGTTTTCACCCTCTCGAACCTGCTGGGGGTTCTCTTGGTGCAAGTGAAAAAACAAGACCATGGATTCAATTGGACTGGCTTATCCCAGCTCATTGGGATCGTACACCAAAACAGTGACAACCCATGCAACAAGACCAGCAAAAGACAAAAACAACCGAAACAGCATGGACCAACTCCCAATCCCGCCCCTGTAACCAGGGCTTCCATGGGCTTCCGTTGGCTTCCATGGGCTTCCGTGGACTTCCCCATCCTCCCCTGTGCCTCACTTCCATTTGCAGAATCTTCGCTTCCAAATGCGAGGCATCTCCGTGTAGGCTATAGCAGCCATGGAGAAACTCCTGGGGTGCCACTTATCCCCGGAGAAGATCGTTGGAGGCGCAAGTTGGGTCATTCTATAGGGGAGTTCCCGGGACGGTTCCCAGGTACTAGGCAGTAGCCTAGCCTATACAGCTGTACTATGCTATACTTAAGGCTCCAAGCTTTATAGCCACCCCAGTCCTCCAGATCGATTTCGCCTGATTTGTCGTAGTCAAGCAAATCAAAAAGAGTCGTTGCATCAGGAGCATCGATCTTCAGTGAGTTGAAGTAGGCAACCTGGGCAGTTTTGTCCGGTGCGTCATTTCACCAGGAATTTAAGTGGGATTGGTTCAACAATGTTCATAATTAGTCGCTGCAAATTGTCGCGTCAACCAGTTCTGGTATCAAAGTGGCTCATGTTCTTCACTGACCAGTATCAATCAAACACGCTTAATCCATCTGCACGCGGTTACGAATTGATTCACCGGGGCCAAATCCCATTGGGATGCTGGTGTCATTGGATAAGAATTCCAAGTGACAAACCAAAGCAGAATAATTCTATGTCCTTTTTAAGGCTTATCGATCTATTTGCCGCACATCAAAGACCGCAAAGCCGTGCATTTCTTTGGAGATGTCCAGGGCATGGCAACCCAACGATCGCTCAAAGTCGGAATCTAACCATTGGTGCACCTGGGCCCTCAGATTTTGCATGACTCGTCCATGGCTATGTTAGGTCACCAGTCATGGTAATCAATGATACTCATCATCCACTAGCTCGTGGTAGTGGAGGGTCACCTATGTTAGGTCACCTATGTTAGGTCACCTATGCTAGGTCACCTACGTTAGCTCATCCTGGCTCCTTGCTCCCCTTAGCTACCTCAACAAAATCGATCCCCCCGAGCCATCAGCTCATGAGCTCAGCTGTACAAATTTGTCCACCGTGGTAGATCTAGCTGTGAATACGTCTTAAGGTGGTGTATTAATGCTGAATATTGGCAATGAGGCCACTTTGAGTAATTACATGATATAGTCATTGCATGATTACATAATACAATTTCTACTATAAATATCTATAAACCATACAAATGATAACTGGCCCCATAAATAGCTGGCAATTCACACCACCCTGCAGACACAGCTGAGATGGCCCGTGACCGCCCCCACATCTCACCGCGCTTGGGACATGGACCACCGCCCAACGTGTCTCCAAGCAGCGATGGTCTCATGCTGAAAGGCACGTTGCAAGGTCTCTCGGGAGATCATCCCTTCGGCCGAGACGTCGATGGCTTGGAAGAGCTCGCGGAAATGCTTCAGGTACGCCTTCTTGTGTTCCACTTCCTCCTGCCAAGGATCCAGTGGAGAATCCCAAATCCCCAAGGATTCTCAGCAAAGTCATGGTCTGAGCTCAAACCTGCGAGAATCCCATCAGGAAAATCCATTTTTTTCCGTCAGCGAATTCCCATGGTAGATCGAGAATCCAAAAATCCGTGGTCAGCAAGTTCCCATGGTAGATCTGTTCGAGGATAGGTGGAGGATTTATATGATGTGTAAATCTGTTCACATGTTAGCATTGTTAACAACAGGACAGTTGAAGGATTTATATGGTATGGATTTTATGTTATCTTGCTGAGCTGTACAAATTTTCGAGGTGTGTCTGATATGAGCATGTCCTGCTCAAAATGCGAACTTGCACACAGTATCCCTGAATCATGCCACCCAGCAAGTTGCAAAGGACGGTTTTAGAAACGATTATGAAATCATGTCCCAGCAACTGCGGTGCAAAACCTTGTCATCCAAAATAATCATGTCGCTGCTAGAAAATGACCATTCCCCAGGTTCGGGAAGAGATTAAACCAAATCGAGCAAACTGATACAACCCAACGCATGCTCACAGTCCTCCCTGGAAAATGGGTAGAAAATGGGTGGAAAATGGTTTTGGATATTTTGTTCTTGAGTTTGTTTTTTTTTGGGGGTGCAACTATTCCCCAGACTGGGAGCTAGCATTACCCTTGGTATTTGCAACATTTGGGACATCCTGTCTCTCATTTCCCATGGGTGTTTGCAAAATTTGGGACATCCTATCTCTCATTTCCCGTGGGTTTTTGCAAAATTTGGGACATCCAAATTTTTCTTTCTCCTTCTTTTCATTTCCCATGGCATTTGCAAGATTTGGGCCATCCTGCTTTCTCAATTTCTACGGAATTTGCAAGGCTTGAGACATCATCATTTCCACTTCTCACTTCCTATGTACGAAGTTATTTGCAAGGTTTGGGATGTCTTACCCTACACCTCTGGTTACCATTCTAGTAGGTAACCAACCCCAAACAAGAAAGGTAGAAACCAGCTGGATAGATTGGTTACCTACTATAATGGGTAACTGGAAGTATATGGGATACCTTTCATTTTCCCCTAGTCGACGCAACGATGGGTACTGAAAATCGAGATTTGAACCTCCGGCGACTTGCCTCGCCCAGTTGATAGGTGTTGTGGTGAGGCTTATGGTTAATGATGGCTAATGCCTTTAGGTTAAGCTTTTAGGTTTATGGTTTTAGGGGTTATGATTCTACCGTTTTAAGGGTGTATGGTTTTAGTTTTTTAGGGTGTGTAGTTTTGGGGTTGTTGTTTGGGGTTCATGGTTTTAGGGCTGATGGTATTGGGGTTTACCGTTGTAGGGTTCATGGTCTTTCAGGGTTCATGGTTTTAGGGTTGATGGTTTTCAGATTTCTGGTTTCAGAGTTGGTGGTTTTAGGGTTTACGGAAGGGCTTGAAGGTTTTACAGTAGATGGTTTAAGGATTTATATTCATTGGTGATGGTTGCAGGCGATATGATGTTAGGATTTATGTCTTCAGTATGTATGGTTGTAGGGTTTTAGGGTGTATGCTTTGAGGGGTAATGGTTTTGCGGTTGATGTTCAAGGTTTCAATGTCTTTCTTTTCAAAGTCTAAACAGATTCAAGGTTGGAAAACCGCCTCAGGGTAAAAAAAGAAGACATGCGAGATTAAGCAAAAGTGGGCATAGCAAAAAAGCAGAAGAGTAGAAAAGCAAAGAAGAAGAGACGCAGAAGAGCAAGAAAGCAGAACAGCAGAGAAGCAGGAAAGCAAAAAAGCGAAGAAGCAGGAAAGCAAAGCAGAAAGCTGCAAAGAAACTAGCAAATTCCCTAAACTATAAAACGCAAAGTCCCCAATTTTGACCCTCCCACACCCTCCCTAGACAGTTTAGGAATGTGCAAGTCCGAAGTCTGGATTGGCTGGACCCAAATCGTAACTTTGTCGCAACGCAGGCAATTATAATTTAGGGGTAGCTAGCAACCTTGTGTTTGAGAAATGTTGCTGAGACATAGCTACTGGTGTCGACGCTGATGATTGATAAGTCTGTCGCCCAAGTACTAGAAAAACACTACTGGAAACCTGGTTTGGGAGAGAATCTTGATATTTCAGCTTGTTTTGGGGCGCCACATTACTACTGTGGGAAAGGAATGTTATGGATTTTGTTGTTGTTGATGAAGATGATAAAAACGAAGAAGGCGAAGAAGAAGAAAAGAAACAGAAGATGATGCTGATGATAAAGAAGAAGAAGAAGAAGAAGGTGAAGAAGAAAAGAAGAAGAAAAAAATGATGATGGTGATGGTGATGGTGATGGTGATGGTGATGGTGATGGTGATGGTGATGATGATGATGATGATGATGATGATGATGATGATGATGATGATGATGATGCTGATGCTGATG